>CM076574.1:876457564-876626460 GCA_034641835.2 Pinus albicaulis | reverse complement strand
TATGTTTTTAATGTAGTTGTTTTCATGTTTTAATTTTATCATTTGGTGCAGTTAGTTTCAGAATTCCAATTTGTCATTTGCTATAGTTGTTTCCAGAATTCTAATTTTTCATTTTCTGTAGTTACTTCCATAATTTAATTTTGTTATTTGATGTAGCTGCTTTCATAAGTATTCTTTTATCATTTGATGTAGATTCATCAAACTATAGTTTCATAATTTCATGTGTGGTTTACTTCAAAAATAATTGAGTGATTTATTTTCCGTTTTTTTGAATGAGTTATTTTCACAAGCATGAGCGATTTATTTACAAGCAGTAGTGATTGAGTGGTTTCCTTTCAATTTATGAGTGAGTTCTTTTCCACTTCAAGAGTAATTTATTTTCAGAGTAATGGTGATTTTTTTATTTCTTCACAAGTTTCATTGTCATAAAATTTCATTTCAAAAACACAAAAATATATAAATTCTCTTTCCTATAATTTGATTTTATCTTCGTACACCAGACTGCTAGAATTTTTAGAAACTAACAAATTAGTTAATATTTCTTCATAAGATAGAGAACGATTTGTTTCAAGTTTTTTTTTTGCAAAATAGAAAGCATCTTGGTTTTTAGAACTTAGTTGTAATTTAAATTTATTTCATTATGAGCATAAGAATAAAAATATCCTTAGAAGCAATCTCTACAGATTCAATCATCACAACAATAAAATGAATTAAAAAAGGCTTTTAGCACATATAGTGTGCATGCACTTCACAAGTTCACCAAATTCGGTCGATAATTTATGTAATCAATTTAAGACAATTAAATTGACCAAACATTTTGGGGTCGTTTCTCAGGAAGTGTAAGTAGGAGCCTTTTTATTTTCATTTAAGAAAAAAACCTTCAATCACCTACCACACCTGCTATATGACGTGGTACAGTAACAATCACACATCCAAAACACAAATTATTATTTTTGCAGGTAGAAGAAGATGTGACAAAAGAGGTTTAAGAAATGGATGAAGATGATGAAAATGAGGAAGATCATTTTGGATTTCCCATTCAAGAAACTGATGTCAATGGTCATATGAAGAGCATATCTCCATATGTACTTCCTAACTTCTAAGGTATGAGATCAGAAGAACCAAAAACATTTCTTTTTAATTTTGAAATCATTTGTAGATCTTATGGCTACTCATTACACATTCAAAAATTGAATTTGTTTCTGGAAACATTGAAGGATAAAGATCTTAGATGGTTCATGACTTTAGGAACAAATTCTATAAGGACATGGGATGATATGAAAAGATTATTTTTGGAAAATATAAATATTATTGCATATACCATGAAATTAGAAATGAAGTCTTTAAGATGAAACAAAAATAGGATGAAAGCCTAGAAGATTTAGTGGATATATTTACTTATAATATCAAACGATCTAAATTTCATAATTAAGGATCAGACACATTAAAAAATTTCGTACTAAATCCTATAAAGGATGAATGGATTGATCTTCTTAATCTGGGGGAAAAGGAGATGTCTATCAATTGTCATTTCAAGATATTTGTGAGCTGTGAAAGAACATATCAAGAGGAAAAGAAAAGTATGTAAGATTCCCTCAAGATCCGTTTATGGCAAGAGTAAGTAAGTCAGCATCAGGATTGGCAAGTCAAACTGAACTTAACAATTTTCTAAACATTGTTGGTAATTTAAATGTAGAAATTGACATGATAAGAATGCAAAACAAGCAAAAAGTTGAAAATGCTACTTTATTTATATTTTTCCCTAAAGTTATAAAGAAACATTTTTTTCATGAATTTCCACTTTGTAACATTAAAATTTGTGACATATATGCAGGATCACATACTACTAAAGATTGTCCATCATTACCAGGGTTAAAGGTAGTTTACTAGGAAGAAAATCAAGCAGTCAAACAACCTTGTTATGTAGCTCCAAGAATACCAAGGAGACCTCATCAACTTGGTATAATTAAGATCTCAATTCTCAATTTTAGGGTTATGCACAACAATCTCAAAGTAATTGGAAAACACCCTTGCCTTGGAAACCTTAGACATCTTAATCCCAACCTCAAAAAAAATCTTGGAAACAAAGTTGGCAAAGGCCCTACAAAGGAAATCCACCATATCCTAAATCATTCCCTCTCTATCCTCAATACAATTATAAAGGTTATGAATACCATACACCTCCACCGCAACATCAATATCACCCTCAGTTGATCTCAATTCAACCTTTCCCATTACCATCCAACCAAGCACCCAAAAGTTCCCTTCCCACTCCATTATCTGCACAACCATTTTATATGCCCAACAATAAAACACCTAAATCAACTTACAATTTTGAGGTATTGTAATATGATTCACCATATATCATTAAATAAGAACAACCAGAAGAAGAAGACTCAGATAAGGTGCAAGAATCATGGATGCCCATTGAAAAAGAACAATTGTTGGAACCATAGATTGAAAAGTTTCTTGCATGCCTATCACCAGATTCTATAAATGGAGATCACATCTTTGAAGACTTGCATGACATGATAGAAAGAAGCCAAGAAAGACAAGATTACATTGAATCTTGGTTCGAGAAAGTCATCAGATCCCATTTATCCATTGTTTAGTATCTTTTGATATCATCTCAATCAAGATAATTGGTTTCTCATATACTAGTATATATCAAAGTGCAACTTTCAAACCTACATATGAGTTTATCTGTCATCTTGTTACAGACATTGTTCCACTGGAAGTATTCATATAATTGAACAAGATTTATTTTTCAAGTAGACTTGGACATATAAAAAATAAAAATAAAAAATTAAAGAGAAAAATACGTCCTATTGTGAAAACCAGCTTGCTAGCCCATTTGGACATGAGATTTTCTTGAAAATGAGGCAACTGTCGAGAAAAGTTCACAATAATTTCTACAATTTAATGATGGTTTGAATATTTTATTATGGTTCTTCAAATAATTTTTGGCTCTATGCTTGAGTTGGATGATGTAGAATTCCTTAAGGTCCACCTTCCAACAGATCTTGTCCCAACGACCTCAACACCTTATCTAAGAAAAATATTAGAGATTATTTAGAGTGCCTCGGAAGTTGCGTACATAAATGACAAGCCTCCTCGGTGAGAAAAATGGGAATAAAAAAATGTCTCTTAATTGTTAGATCTTGCAAGTGACTCAACTTCAACGCATTCATTCGTCCCTGTTAAGATGCACTCGGGTACCTTGACACTCATTTACATTATCGACAAGTTGTCTCACATTGGTAAACACTTTTCATCATTTATCGGTAATCCAATTATTTCTTCCCATGTTCGACTTCGACACGCTGATTCGCATGGTAAGAATTGTACCATGAATTTTGGCTTTGATGAATACTAATTGTTTTATGGAATCGACAACAACTTGCAACAATACATTTTATTAGTTTCTTGTAGTAGCATGTTCATCCTTTTTTATTCAACAACAGCGTGATGGCACCATTACAACACTTTTCCATTCATTTTCATTTTAAATCAAAACAATTAATTTGGGCCTATTTAAATATATATGAAATATGTTTCATGTTTTATACTTCAACATGCAGTGCACAATTCAAATTAGTAGTTCAAAATCGGAGAAAATAATTTTCTATGAAAATTGACATTTTTTTGAAAAAGCTACGGAAAGTTGCGGTTTCTACAACTATTACTGTAGCAGCCTATTTTTGTTGGAGCAACTTGTTCCAGAGGCAGTTTTGGCACAAATATTGCAAGCAATTGGAGTAGAAATAAAAAATTCTGAGCTTCTCGGTTTTCTCAGAATATGATAATTTGAGTAAGGCATGGACATAATTCAAAAAAAGTGCAATTTTCTAGGACTTCTCAGCGGGTTTTAAGGTATATTTTATTTTTTCACCAGTTTGGACAGATTAGGGTAGATTTTGGTATTTTTACACAAAAATGCCTTGTCTTCATCAAAATGGGATTATGAAGCCATGTGGTGGTAGAAAAGGTAAATATACATGGTTTCCCTTTTAAATCACTCAATTTGGCCTTAAAATGAGTTCATGGCATATGTTCTTGTTGCAACGCTGGGAATCATGAAAGGTGAAACATGACAGAAATTGATTTAATTATAACATGCCAACCATGCATCTATTGGGCCTAAATTTTTTATGGTAAATTCATTGAGGTGGCGCAAATGAACACAAAAAAATTTAGAAAATTCTAGTGTGAATTTTTCAAGAAATTGACCACTTTCACCTATAACCATTTCTCATTTTTCTCAAGATATTTGCACCCATTGGCTGAGATTGTTTGTTGGATGATGCATAATATTAATAGTAACAACCTCAGAAAATTTCAGTAGAATATCATTTAGAATTTAAGAGAAATTGGAAAAACAAATATGCTATAGAAAAAGATACATTTTGTGGAGAAATGTCAAAGTGGAGGTCAATGCATCATGGAGCAGAGTACCTAAGCCAAATCAACACTTAATCTACCATCATATCATTTTCTCTTCTCCAATACCAAAAGGTAAACTTGAGGTAAAACTAGTCTTAAACTTTTTACTTTGTTAAAAATTCTAGAAACTTTGATGAAAAGCTATTGTAAACATGTAGTTACAAATTTTCTCCCATTATGTTTTGTCATAATTTTTAACAACCAATCCCATAAGTTATGGTTGATTCTTTATTAACAAATTCCTACCACCCATGCAATCATCTAATTGTTTTCCATGGTCATAATGATGTTCTTCTATGCTTTCACCACTCCCTTGTTTAAACTTTCTCTTCTTCTTAATCCATGCTTTCCTTAATGGTCCATCAACATGATGTTCTTGAGAAAAAGAATTAATTTACAAATAGAAAAAATTAAATTCATGGTACATGTTTGTAGCACATGATCAAAAGGTACACGGAGCACTTAAATTATGTGTCATATTTCTCATCTTCAAATTTTTAATGGAAGCCAAGAAATAATGAGTACAAAGCCACAAGAAGAAGATTGCAACAAGGATTTGTTCACACACTCTTCAAATCACTTGGAAACATATTTTAGGCTATGATAGGTTGTATAACCCTAAAAAAAAACTGTTTTTTTGTGTTATGTGCAACTCATCTTGTCAAAAGCTTCACATTGGGAAGTCTTCTTCAGTCATTAGTTAGTGAGTTTTTGAAGAAACTATTTGATACCATTGTTGAAATATGATTGGTTGCTATGCATGGAAGATAAGAAGACAATAATTATGGGCTTGAAGATCAGCATTCCCAGAGCTTCGTATCAGATCTAGCATCAGGCCAACGTCTATTGACCACCTAGCAGCATTAGTTCCATCCAGAATTACGCTGTCCATTATTGCAAATCCAAAGGAGGAAGGAAGTTGCTAGCATTTCAGCCAGTAATCATGTGAGGGATCATCCCCTCACCTTGTCATCAGTATTTCCATCTTCCTAGAGTTTATTGCATCATATTTCAGTAGGAATAGAGCCTATCTTTCCCTTACAGTGTAGTTTTATGAGCAGTTGTGTTGCAGCAACTGTAATCATCATTGGAGGATTGAGAAGCTAGATCTAGAGCTTATAGCTTGTAGATATGAAGGAGGGATTAGCCCTTAAATTTTAGATCTGATCTTGTGACATATTTCAAACATCTATTTGTCAGATCTAGCTTCAGATTTGTAATCCCAACCGATAAAGGATCAAACTCTAGGAGGGTGATTTTCCAAAGTTGTAGATCTGGAAATTCCTTTTTGGGTTATCTTTGGAACCCCTCACATTGGCTAGATCTTGAATCTTGGCATCATCAGAGCTCATAAGCTCCCTATATTTTTATTTTCCTTTGAAAAATTTACATGTATATCAGCAACAACAGGGACAGTGCAATATTGCTTCTGTAAGATCACCAGTTACGCAGTGCGAGTTACAACACCATTGTAGGGTGATTCTAGGCCTTCTCTTGGGCTAGATCTACTCATTTTTTGTACATTTTGTAACTGATTCATCTCCATATAATAAAATTTCCCACCTTATCTGTAAATTATGATGTTGTCTTTAGATATATTTTTTACTTAGTTTCAGTTCTTATATTGTATTTAAGTATTACTGAATTTTCCCATTTGGGATATTACAGTGTTATTAGAGCATGATCTTTGGCTCAGCTTGTGGAAATTTCATCTTTTCCATCAAAAGAAGAAGAATATAGATGAGATATATCATGAAGGAGGATTATATTCTTTCCATTCCTCTCTTTAGATCCATGTAAGATCTCTCTAAGGAGGTCTATCAAATGAAGGGAAAAAGGAAAAAGAAGGATCCAAGAAGAAGATTTGATGAGGGAGGTCCAAGCACTTCCTATCAGTAGAAAAGAAAGCCAGAGAATCATAGATCTCCTCATAGATCTACTATGCCCACTTTCTTTGGAGAAGGTGAGAGGTATAGAAATGAGGAAAGAATGGGACCTAAAACTCATGAGACTCTCAATTTGTATCTTGAAGAGTACAAAGCACAATCTAAAGCATTCAAAGGAAGTCTAACTCTCCAAGACATCTTTGAACTCAAGGAAGAAAGAAGATCCTATTGTAGCATTAGGAGGAAGAGGCACAATATATTTTATTTGCCTACATTTGATGGATCTTCCTCAAGCACTGTTAAGGCTTGGAGGAAAGAGTTGGATACATTTTTCATGCTACATCCTATGGCTGAGAAAGAGGCTGCCCAAATTGCAGCACTTCATCTTTTAGGTGAAGCCAATGATTGGTGGTTTAGACACATGGAGCAGGAAAAGGTGACTAAATATTCAGATTTCTTTCACAAGTTGAGGAAGAAGTTTGATGTAAAGAAGACAGAGATCGGTCACAAAGAGGCACTTCCTAAGGAAATAAAGGAGGATGTCATTCTTGAGACTCTGGAAAATAAGTCACTACATTCAGCACCAGTTGTATAAGTACTTGCATCTAGCGAAGAGACACTTGCAACCTTGTAAGATAGTCTTGACCTCTTGACATATAGAGTCCCATGCATGATTTAGGAGATGCATGAGGAGGAAGATTCCAGTTCTAGTACAATGGTAGAAGAACATCCATATCTCTTACTAGCGGTTGGAGACACCATTGTTCCGGTTGGACGAACTATTGTGTTCTGACAAGAGGTTCCCACACATCATTTGATCCAAGGTATGCATACACATTCATCACTTATTGTTTCAGTAGATCTTATTAAAACTTATTGGGACATTCCATCAGGGCCAATGCATAACCAAGGGTTAGAAAAAAATGTTGATTTAAAGCAGCAACATATCACAGCACAAAGCACCCTTGATTTGATCAAGGAGGAGATGAAAAGCTATCCCAGTTTGTCATAAATGGACTACATTCAGCCTCTTGAGTTCAAGTGTAGAGTTTCAGAAGAAGGGATGAGCATGATCCTATGTACAATGACTGGTTGTGAGATCAATATTGTACCTTGCTTTGAGACAACATATGTATTATCTTGCATATCTACAAAATTATCACTTAGTAACAATAAAAATGAAGGAGCCTCATTATCCTTGGATAATTATGAAGGTAGCTTCACTCATGAAGCAATGGAGGTTAAGATGATGAATGGTAGACATCTTGAGGTGAGAAATCTTTTCTCCTTTCTTGATGACACTTTCTTAATGAGCATCTCATAACTCAAAGAGAGACTTATACCTGCAGCAGATCCAAAACCTCACTGGTTTTGGAAGGCCATGGATGAGAATAAGGTCTCATTAAGAGATCTCATTGGAGGTGCACTTCAAAATTTCATGGAGTGCAAGGTTTTTCAACAGTTTGAGGAGGTTGGTGTCCTACAATGGGAGGATACCAAGTATTTGCAGAATGAGATCCATCATCCACATTGGGATGAATAGTTGATAGTATGGAGCAAGGGGTTGCCAAACCACTTGCAGATCTATGATACAGGCCAACAAGAAGCATGGTTGCGCTGGTTGCTCTTGGGTGAGTATGGCTACCAATCAATGAGTCATATTTTTCTAATTCATGCCTTACACAACACTGGAATAATGCAGAAGAAGAAGGCATGGCTACTTTGGTTATTGATGAGAGATTTTGAACATCACATGTTATATCTTATGTTCACATATTTACTCTTGTTTTGGATATGTCTCATGTCTTTACATGTATTTATGTTTGGGATGTATCTCATGGTTTTTGGCAATATGTTGCAATATGTTGTCCTTGATGGCAACCTACTTGATGAAGTTTTTCTTGATGGAAACCTACCTTATGAGTTCCCTTTTGATAAGAAACCTATGTGTTAAAGATGTAAAAATGATGTCTCTACAGGTTTGTTTAGATGTGACAGAGAAATGAATTCCAGCAAGTGCCACAAAAATGAAACACGAAATATTTCTCAATGTATACGCTACTTTTGTGAAGGCAACCCGTGTATGGATGCAATGTATATGCTAAATTTATGAAGGGAACCCGTGTATACATTCAGGATTAGTATATACACAGTTTTTGTGAAGAGATGTTGCGTATACACGCAGATAAAAACAATCCAAGTCGTGTATGCCTTTTGTGCTCTAAAATTATGATACCAAGGGGCATTACCATGGTATTAGCCCACAGTATTGAGTGATGCATTGTCTATTTGATTCCATCCAATAATACCATCAGCAGTGGTGTGGTTTTGACTCATGGTATTGGTAAAGGCTAAATCTATATATGGAGAAGAAGATCATAGTGAAAAGTGTGCATGAGTAAGGGTTGTGACTAAATAAATTTCTCTGAGGTTTATCTGCATGGGATGAACTCTATTTTTAATTGATAGATATGAATCTATGATGCACCCATGGATACAATTATGGTTCAGGATCTCTAGATCTGAAATGACTATGCTCTTATTTGATCCATTGAAGAGATGATTAGATCTATGACCTAGCACAAGTTTGCTGAAGTCAAGTGAAGAAATATGGGTAATTTTTATGGATCTGGTTCATTCTGTAAAGTTTATTTTTACAGATCTATATGCTACTTCGTCTCATTAAAAGAGTGTATATATGTGGGTTTGCTTCAGAAAAGGTGTGTATGGCAGTTAGGGTTTTCTAAAGCTTATTACATTGGTTTTTCTGTTATTCCTACTATTTGTCTGTTATCTGTCAATGAAGTCTTCTTGTACATCTAGGTTGTCTGAATACTATATATGCTACTAAGTTGATTATGTACAAATCTGGTCAATAAGAGAATAAACATGGTTGATGGTGACTAATTGATGAAGGGTTCTACATTTCTAAAGATATCTGACTGAAAACCTCAGATCTGGATCTGAGATTGATCAATTTCTGAAAAACAGTATTCACAGAGCTATACACAGGTTGGTGTGAAGGAAAGCACGTATGCACGCGAGTTCAGTGAAGTGAAGTAGTGTATGCATTTTTAATTGATGAATGTTCAGTGTTGAATTTGTATCTGCATATTTATTCTGAAGTCTAGGTTATTTTTGAGTTCTAGTTACAGTGGTCTCACTATTCTGATTGAAGTATTGGGTTAAGTTTATGATTGTTGATGTTTATGAAAAGTTGTGTTGATGTTGTTTGATCTAGTATGAAAATTGATGAAACGTGGTCTACAGTGGTTCTGAGGGTTGAAGCCTTCAGTATGGAAGTAGAAGCTTCCTACCAGTAAAAGCTGGTGTTCTGATCAGGGGGTTGAAGCTCCCTTCCAGTCGTGGATGGTAAAAGAGATTAGGGGGTTGTAGCTCCCTTCCAGTAGCAGCTGGAAAACGAGAGAAGGTTATAGCCTTCTGCAGGTAGATGCCTGTCTACTGATATGAGTCTTCATCAGTACAATATTGTAAACAATTTTCCATATAATAAATATTGAATACAGAAACAATAGTAGCAGTTGTGTTCTCCCAAATTGGGTTTTGTTGTGAAACCAACTCCAAAAATAGGTTGTGAAACCAACTCCAAAAATAGAAGAAAATAGATATCAACGCCTTAGAAATAGGTCACTTCGAGGGGGAAACCTCCAATACATTACATGAATGAACAATTCTTGGACGATACAAATTACCAAAACCTCCTTCTATATATAGGAGTCCATGGGGCCACAATATAATCCTAGTGGGGCCACAATGTAATCCTAGACGACCTAACAATAATAATGTAAGGGCACATTAATAACAATATGGGGGTTACAGGGGTACAAAAATAACAATAAGGGGGGCTACACTAACATAATAAGGGACTACACTATTAATATAGGGACTTAACATGCCCCTCTCCTTCAAACAAGTGTTGTCCTCAACGCTTGATTATTTATTTATGCTTCTGTATAAAATTCTCATTCTCCCATGTGGAATCTTCTACAAGAAAGTTCTTCCACTTGCTGAGATACTCTAAAATTGATGGTACTTGTCGAGTTTTTATTTCTATGACTGCTTTACAACTTATTTCGATGTGATGTTAATCTTCCTGTTGTTTCATTAGATTTTGCACCAAAGTTAGGTTATCCTTTGAGAGTTGGAGAACTTGTTGTTGATGCTTGATGTGATCTTCCACTAATTTATCATCCATGTTAGCTATTATTTGATCCTTCAAACCATCCAACTCAACCTCCATTTCTTCTTTTAAACCATCTATGTCATCTTCGGTTTCTCTTCATAAGATCGAAATTTTTTGCACTTTGTACCGTAGTTTTGATATCTCATACTGCAATTCTTCCTCTTCATGCGTCATAGTATAGATTTTTGAGAGATTAATGGGTATGGAATTATTTTTTTGAGGCATTATAGAACCCAATACTGATAAAAATTCTAAAATATGCCCTTGGAATCACCTCAAACTGCTTTTTCAAACAAACGTTATGCAATTTTAAAAACCAAATACACACCTTTTTCTTGCTTTTGATAAGCTCAATATTGAAACTGAATTATCTCTATAATTACAGATCCTCAATATCTGAAATTCACCCTTGTAGTAGCCCTCTGAATCTTGTTTCAAATCTCATAGATCTGACCTGATTTGGATTCTTCAAGGCAAATTTATGTCCAATCTCCCACAATGACCTAATTATGGACTGGTTCAGTAGAGTGAACTTGTACGACTTGCACGTGTCACTGTTTCCTCCTTTGGCTTTGAAGTTTATAGAAAGGAAACAAAAGTTTGTGTAATTCCAGTCACTTTTTACAGAATTCCAATTTCATGCTTAGAGAGAGAGTTATGAAGCTTTTCCCACAATCACCTCTTTGAGATGAAATTCGGGAGCCTAAAAAATACCTAACTTCCACAGATCATATCTCCAAAAATATTGTGAACCAAGAGCTGAAATTTTGCGAAGATCTTCCTCAGGATTTCAAATTTGCACTCTAAAAATTTCAGCTTCTGAACCTTTGTAGAAAAAACGTTATAGTGAAAATTCCGCGATGACCTTTTTAAGTGAAATTCAGGAGCCTGCAAAAAGACGTAACTTCCACAGATCATATCTCTGAAAATATTACGAACCAAGCTCTAAAATTTTGCGAAGATGTTCCTCATTATTTCGGCTTCACACTCTAAAAATTTCAGCATTTGAACCTTCATAGAAAAAAATTTATAGAGAAAATTCCACGATGACCTGTTTGGAGTAGTGAAACCCTAGAATCCAAAGCTTTGATACCAAATGTTGCGAAACCAACTCCAAAAATAGAAGAAAAGTGATCCAGATTTATGCAGGAACGCAACAGAATAAACACATAACCATAAATACAGAGATGCAGTGGAAATAACACTTCATTTCATTAATATCAAAGAACTGAAATTTGCTTACAGACAGAATGGAAATAAAACTAGCTAGGGCACTAGTATTGGTCTCTCAGAAGAGATGTATACACAGTGCCCCCGAATCCGTTGCTACAATGAGGCGCGAGGGCCTATTTATTATTGAGAAACAATGGAGAACCCTAAAATCCCAAAAACCTAACCCTAGGAGATGAAGCGCCAAAACTATGGGCCCCGTTTGGGTAAATTGGTGTTTCAACTTCCCAGGGACGTAACTTTGGCATACTATCTCCGTTTGACGCACATGATACATCATTAGAAAGCTCTATCTGAGGACTACAACTTTCGGGACGAATTTGATAATCAAATTTGGTGGTAAAACGATGCCCAAAAAACGTCGTTTAGCGCCTCAAAACGGCTCTGGAAGTTCAGGACCCGAAAAACTGCTAAAAATAGTAAGTTATGCCGAAACTGAAAAACTGAAAGAGACAATGGTGGGGGCCAAGTGGAATAGGTGGGTGGCCACCAATATCCACCTGGATCATTCCTCCCCCCTTAGGAAGCAATGGTCCCCATTGCGTTAAGTTCCTCCATGAGATGAGAAAATTTCTGCTGAACTTGGTCCCTGGTGAACCACTTTCCTTGGTGCAGGAGTTGGCCAGCTTTGACAACCCGATACAGTTGGATCCTCTGTTGGCGAGTGCTCTTAATTTGCATGTCCATGATACAATCTGTGGTGGCCTGTTCCATGCAGTCTGGGTTTAAATCTGTTGGTGTGAGTTGTTCTGCAATGTCCGAAGTGTCCAGTAGAGGTGGGAAGTAAGGACGAAGGCGATCCACATTGAAGACTGGGTGCAGACCAAGGAATGGTGGAATACTAAGCTCGAAAGAATTGTTCCCTATAGCCTTGGTGATGGTGTACGGCCCGTATCGGAGCGGGCGAAGCTTGCGGTGAGGTCCAGTGAGGCGCTCCTTCTGCAAATGCAACCATACTTTGTCGCCCACCTGGAAGTTGTGTGGCACCCGGTGTTGATCATGGCGCTGCTTGTACTTCGCATTGGCTCTGTCCAATATATCATGAACCCGTTGGCGGATGTGTTGAATGCGCTCGATGAAGCTACTTGCTTTGTCAACTTCAGACTGGACGTGCGCTGAATCGACCTGAGCAGCTGCAAATGGCATGGCTACGTCAATGGGACATAGTGGCTGGAATCCCAAGCCCACCTGAAAGGGGCTATGGCCAATTGAACTATGGAGAGCCCGGTTATAACTATGTTGTACATAGGGGAGGCTCTCGTCCCATGTGCGTGGATGCTTTGAATTGTACATGCGCAGAATGTGTACAATCTTTCTGTTGACGACCTCTGTCTGGCCATCTGTTTGGGGATGGAAAGTTGTGGACTTGGTGAGCTTTGTGTCCAACATTGACTAGAGGCTGGACCAAAATGTGCTGAGGAACCTGCTATCTCGATCTGATATGATAGACTGTGGGATCCCAAAGTGCACCCATACTCGTTCAAAGAAGAGTTTAGCAATAGCTTCTGCTATGATATTCTTCTTACAGGCCGCCATAATGGCCATCTTCGAGAATCTGTCAACGACCACGAAAACACAGTCATTGCCATTCTTAGTAGAGGGCAGGCCTGACATGTAATCCATGGAGATGGATTCCCAAGGTCGACTAGGGGTAGGTAGTGGAGTATACAGGCCTTGCTTCTTGATGGTCGGTTTGGCAATGGCACAAGCAGTGCAGGATCTGATGTGCTTCTCGACATCCTTTCGAAGGTTCGGCCAATAGAAATACTTCTGTAGTATCGCTACTATTTTCTCGACCCCGAAATGCCCAGCGACTCGACTGTAGTGTGCTTCCCATATCATCTTGGCACGCTCGCTTGAAGGAACACAAAGGTGTCCCAGGTGACATAAAAGTGCATCTTGGAGGTGAAAATTTGGAACTTGTGTACCCCCCAAGAGTGCCTTGTAAGTGTGGTCGAATTCTGGGTCACTCTCATAGAGAAGCGGCCAATCATAAGTCTTGTGCCCACAAGAGTTGAGCACGGTGGTGAGCGCTATGATCGGTGGTCAGCTGAGGTAGTATGCAACATTATTGGTGCTACCCTTCTTGTACTTGATATTCAAATGAAATTGTTGCAGATATGTGGACCACTTCTGATGGCGATCATTCTACAACTTCCCTTGTGTCTGTATGAACTGCAGGGGCCGGTGGTCTGTGTGGATGATTGTTTCCTTCCCCAAAATGTAATGCTTCCATTGTCGATAGGCTTGCACAATGGAATACATTTCTTTGTCATAGGTGGGATACTTGCGAATTGTCTCAGACAATGTCTCACTGTGATATGCCATTGGATGTCCCTGTTGAGTAAGAACTGCCCCAATAGCATAGTCAGAGGCATCTGTCTCGATCTCAAACGGCTGCTGCAAGTCTGGTAAGGTGAGCACTGGGGCAGAACATAGGTGATTTTTCAATTCTTTGAACGCCTTCTGTTGAGGTTCCGACCAAAAGAATTTTGCTCTCGCTCCTCCTTTGGTGACTTGACTCAAGGGCCAAGTGATATGAGAGAATCCCAACACGAATCTACGGTAGAAATTAGCAAGACCCAGAAAGCTGCGAAGCTCTGTTATAGTAGTCGGGGCTGGCCAATCCCGAATGACTTGAATCTTGGCTGGATCCACATGCACCCCCCTTTCATCAATAATGTATCCCAGATATTGAACCTGGGTCATGCCAAACGTGCACTTCTCCAAATTGGCACACAACTTGTGTTGCCGCAATGTTTGGAGGACTTGTCGGATGTGATGAAGGTGCTCTTCCCAAGTCTTGCTGAAGATCAGAATGTCATCCAAGTACACCACTACGAATGAGTTGGTGAATGGTCGCAAAATGTCATCCATCATCCTCATGAAGGTTGCGGGAGCATTCTTCAACCCGAAAGGCATCACCAGCCATTCAAAAAGGCCTTCCTTAGCTTTGAAGGCAGTCCTCCACACATCGGAGGGTTCAATTGGTACCTGGTGATACCCAGACTTCAGGTCGATCTTACTGAAATATTTTTCACCTTGGAGTTGGTCCAGAAGGTCATCAATCCATGGGATTAGGTACCTATTCCAGACAGTGATCTTGTTCAACGCCCGATAGTCAATACAAAGTCTCCACGTCCCATCCTTTTTCTGTACCAACACGATCGAGCTCCCACAGGGCGATGAACTTGGTCTGATGTGACCTTTCTGCAACAGCTCCTGAATCTGCCTCTTGATTTCATCACTTTCTAGAACAGAGCGTCGATAGATCGGTCCATTGGGTAGCAGCACACCTGGGGTCAGATCAATCGGGTGCTTGACCTGGCAGTGCAGAGGAACCCCTGTGGGTGAGGTGAAGATGTCCCCGTACTCCTCCACGACCTTATCCATTTGCTGTTGTCGTGCAGAGGGGCCCTGTCTGGAGGTCGTGGCCACAGTCTTCTTCTTTCCCTGGGGGCGGATCATCAGAAAAACGAATTTCCTGGTTTGGGAAATGAGCTTACTACATTGTTTTGCAGTAACCAAAGAGATAGTCGTAGGAGGTGGTACCTCTGGTATCCCGTACAACTTATTTCCCAAAGTAATAATAACAGCACGAGGTCGAGACTCATACACAGCATGACGCTTCCACAAGTATGGTTGTCCTAATAATACATCAGAAACATCAATAGGAGCAACATCACATAATACCTCATCTGTGAAGGGCTTGATGCTATAGGGAAGGCGACACTGCTGGCTGACGCGGAGATCTCGTCCTTGGTGAAGCCACCCGATGGTGTATGGATGTGGGTGAGCTGTGGTCGGCAAGCCCAACCGCTTCACGGCGTCTGCTGAAATGAGGTTCTTTTGGCTCCCATTATCGACAATGAACTGTACAGGGGAGCCCTTTACCCACATCTGGGAGTGGAAGAGACGTTCCTCCTCCTCTGGATCTTCCGGTTCCTCCTTCTGGACCTTTGTAGTGGCAACAGTGGCGTTGGGCTCCGCATCAACAATCTGTTTCCCTTTTTCATTCCCCTTTTCAGGTTCTGATTCGGAGTCAGAGCATGCATCTGACTCAGAAGCCCTCATCTCGGCCACTAGCGACTGCTTGGCCCGACACTCACTTGTGTTGTGAGTGGAGCTCTTATGGAACTCACACCACTTTCCCGGGTCCTTCTTTGGCTTTACGGTGTTGTTCTTGTCTTGTGGCTTTGACGGGTTGTCTTTAGCCGCCATGCTCTGTCCTTTGTTCTGCGGTTTGGAAGCACCTTTTCCTTGCTTTTGATTCGCAGACCCAAAGTCTCGCTTCTTCTGTTTGAATTTCTGCTCAATCTTGGCAGCATACCTCTGTGATGCCGATCAAGCGAGGAGATGCTCAAGGAACCTCCATTTCCTCCTGAATGTATCTGTGCAGACAACTGCGATACTTTAGCACCAAATGTTTCTCTGAATCTTTGATACCCAACTTTGTGCGCAGGGTATGGAACAGATTCGTCATCTCGTGCACATCTTGATCCCTTTGTTGTCGCAGCGTGGTCCATTGTATGTACTTGTCCTCATAGCTCCCTACGGGATAGTACTGTTCCTTGACGGCGTCTCGGAAAGAATTCGAAGTTGGTACAGCCGAGAACAGAGAGGGTTCTGTCTGGTCCTTGTTCTCACAGTAGGTTTCCCACCAGTCCTTAACATGGGGGGTAGCTTTGAGGAGTGCAAAAATAATCTTCTCCCGGTCTGAAAAGTCATGAACAGAGAAATATCCTTGTAATAGATTCAACCATCTATCTACGGCATCTGCGTCTATTTGACCCTCAAATATGGGAATGTCAAAATTTACTTGTACCTTAAAGGGAGTCGCAACTCCAGAGTGGCTACTGGATGCAGATGCGCCGCCGGTGGGCAGCCGTTGAAGGATCTGAGCAAAGCTATCCATCATCGCGTTCATTTGTTTTTCGAGGGCCTCCTCGAGCAATATTTTGATAGGATCTCCTGCTCCCTCATCTTTCTTTTCGTCCCCCATGGGCGTCCGTCGAGGTTTGCGAGGTTGATCTTGCAAAGGTTCCACCAGATCGAGCCCTAGCTCCTTATACCCCGACCTCGTTGGGGACATGCAAAGAAGGATCGAGAAAAAGCAGACCCCTCTGATACCACTGATCCGAATTTATGCAGGAACGCAACAGAATAAACATATAACCATAAATACAGAGATGCAGTTGAAATAACACTTCATTTCATTAATATCAAAGAACTGAAATTTGCTTACAGACAGAATGGAAATAAAACTAGCTAGGGCGCTGGTAGCTATCTCTGAGAAGAGATGTGGCGGCTACAGGCCTCTACACTGAGTTACAATGAAGCTCGAGGGCCTATTTATTATTGAGAAAAAATGGAGAACCCTAAACATCCTAAAACCTAACCCTAGGAGATGAAGCGCCAAAACTATGGGTCCCGTTTGGGTAAATTGGTGTTTCAACTTCCCAGGGACGTAACTTTGGCATACTATCTCCGTTTGACGCACATGATACATCATTAGAAAGCTCTATCCGAGGACTACAGCTTTTGGAATGAATTTGATGATCAAATTCGCTAGTTGCTTTGATACCCAAAAAACGTCGTTTGGGGCCTCAAAACGGCTCCGGAAGTTCAGGACTCAAAAAACAGCTAAAAATAGTAAGTTATGCCGAAACTGAAAAACTGAAAGAGACAATGGTGGGGGGCCAAGTGGAATAGGTGGGTGGCCACCAATATCCACCTGGATCAAAAAGAGATATTAATGCCTTAGAAATAAGCCATTTCGAGGGGGAAACCTCCAATACATTACATGAATGAACAATTCTTGGATGATACAAATGACCAAAACCTCCTTATATATATAGGAATCCATGGGGCCACAATATAATCCTAGTGGGGCGACAATGTAATCCTAGCTGACCTAACAATAATAATGTAAGGGCACAATAATAAAAATATGGGGGTTACATGGGTACAACAATAACAATAAGGGGGGCTACACTAACATAATAAGGGACTACACTATTAATATAGGGACTTAACAAGTTTCCACCTTAAATATTGGTGTTCATGTGTGATGCTCTTGTGTGATGATTTATACTACTGTTATTGCACATAATTACTAATTATCTAACAGATGCATGATTGGTAAACTGACTTAAGTATTTTTCTTGAAAAATTTTTCTAATCTGCAAAATTACATAAGTATACGCTAGTTTCTTTTATTATATGCGTGTGTATATGCGAGTTGGGTTGATCAAAGCCGCGTATGGAATTCTGTAAAGAAAAAATTTAAAATCTTATCAGAAACCTCTAAATACTAATTCACCCCCCCCCCCCCTCAGTATTTTTCCCAACAATTGGTATCAAAGGAGTTTCTTTTGAAGAAGCTTAATTGCTAGAAGAAAGATCAGCTAATATGAGCAATCAAGATGGGACAACATCTATCAGGCCTCATCTCTTCAACGGAAGAAATTTAATCTTCTGGAAGAAAAGGACAAGATCCTATCTTCAGTATCTTGGAGTAGATGTATGGGCTATAGTTGAAGGAGGTTATCAATATCCAACATCAGTTCCAATAGATGCAGCAGAAATAAAGAAATATGAAACCAATACAAAGGTGGTTAATGCATTATTGGGAAGTCTGAATGAATTAGAATTTTTCAAATTCATGCAATTGAATACATCAAAGGAGATATGGGACAAAATCATTCTAAGCTATGAAGGAGATACCAAGGTAAAAGGTGCTAAACTCCAAACTCTCAGAATTCAATGTGAAAATCTCGGGATGCCTAATGAGGAAAGCATTGCCAGTTTCTTTTTACGTCTAGATGATATTGTAAATCGTATGATAAATTTGGGGGAAACCATAACTGACACTACTCTGGTAGAAAAGGTTTTAAGATCTCTAACTCCCAAATTTGAATCAAAAGTGTCTGCTTTTGAAGAGAAGCAGGATCTACAAACTCTTACTATTGTTCAACTTTATGGTATTTTGACCGCTTTTGAAATGAGAAAAGGAGGTCCATCTGAAGTCAAAGAAGCTGTCTTTAAAGCTGCTGCAAAACGAAAAGAAGTAGAAGAAAAGGAAGAATCAGGGTACGTTTGAGAAGAATATGAGATAAATTTTGTAAAGAAGCTACAACTTGGCACTGGAATATTAAGAGGTAAGCTTCCTTTTAAATGTTTTGCTTGTGGAAGAGTTGGTCATTATGCTGCGAAGTGTCCTCATAAAGAAAAACATGAAAAAGGAAAGGAAGTGACAAAAGTAAATAAAAATCAGCTTATCAATAGAAAAAGTTATTATACTCATGAAGATAGTGATGGGCTATCAAATAGTGAAGAAGGAGAATCTGATCAAGATGTTAGACTACTCATCACTTTTGAAAAAGATTCTAGTGAGGCTAAAGATACCTTTATGGATGCACTAGAAGAAAATGATTTTCTTGAAGAAATTAATCAGCTTAAGATATGTTTGGAAGAAAATAAAAATTCCATAGATACTCTAAAGAATCATCTTATAGAAAAGGAGAAGCACAATGAGAAACTAGAATGTGAAATAGTAAGTCTAAGAAAGGAAATTCATAAAGAGAAAACTTTAAATCTTAGATTTGTGAAATTAACTGAAACCTTAGATGAAATGATCAATGTTCAACACTCTCCTTTTGTAAAGAAATATCTTGGATATATCGGAGAATCCTCTCAGTCTTCAGCACCAAGCTATCTAAATACAGCTAAAGCTAGCCTCCAACATTCTATCACTCAGCAAGAAAATAAAGAAACTTCACTAGTAATGCATGACCACTTCAATACAAAGAAAAATAGCAGAAATATCAAACAAAGAAACAAAAATAGAAGGTTTCATGATTGTAGAAATTTCTTCTTCAATGGGAAATTTTTCTCATGTCATAATTTTGGTCATAAAGTTGTTCAATGTGTTGCATACAAAACCATCATGACCAGAGAAGCAAGAAAGCAAATAAATGAGAAAAAAATAAAGAAAAATACTTATAACAACTTTTATCCCCTTCAAAATGAAATTTAATGTGCTTCTTGCAATAAATTTGGTCATGGAGAATCTGAATGTAGGAGAAAACTCCAACCAAAAGAGCATGTACCTTCAAATTCCAAGGTATGGAGAAAGAAGGACTTACAGGTTGAGAATTGTGGCATAGAATTATTTGCGGAAGGGGAAGAAAATCAATGGTACATTGATAGCGGATGCTCAAAACACATGTCAGGTGATAGAAATAAACTCCTTGCATACAATGCTCTAGAAAGAGAAAAGAATGTTACCTTTGGAAATGATACTCTTGATGTCATTAAAGAAAAAGGTTATGTTTTCTAAAATAAAAGGTAAAAGCTAACAATGTTATGTATATGGATGGATTAAAACATAACCTGTTAAGTGTAAGTCAAATGTGTGATCAAGGAAATGAAGTTGTCTTTAGTTCAAAAGAATGTGTGGTACGTGAACTTGACACAGGAAAAATAGTAATAAAAGGGACTAGAACACCAAGCAATCTGTATGTATTGAAAGGGTGCAAAGAACAATGTTACTTGGGTAATTCTTCAGAAAATTGGTTATGGCATAGAAGATTGGGACATTTGATTTTCTCTCAAATCAGCAAATCTAGCAGACTCAAAGCAGTTCGTGATCTTCCCCACATCACTCTGCTTGAAAGTACCATATGAAAATCTTGCCAATTCGGTAAGCAAACCAGAGTACAATTCAATGCCAAAGAAGGATCAACAAGTAAGCCTCTTGAAATCATACATATTGACTTATGTGGACCTATGAGGAAAAAGTCACCCCGTGGAGAACATTACTATATTCTATTTATTGATGACTTCTCTAGAATGTGTTGGATTGGGTTACTAAAACACAAAGATGAAGCAATTGAAAAATTTCAGATCTTCAAAGCTCTAGTTGAAAATGAATTAGATCTAAAAACAAATGTCTTAGATCTGACCGTGGAGGGGAATATATATCAAATGAATTCTTTGATTTCTATGAACAACATGGCATAAAAAGACAGTTTTCTGTAGCTAGAACCCCACAACAAAATGGCGTGGAAGAAAGAATGAATAGAACAGTTCAACGGATGGCTCATGCTATGCTTGATGATTCTGGAACACATGATACCTTTTGGGGAGAAGCAATACATACCATAGTAAATATTCTTAACAAAGCTCATGTCCGTGTGAATAGTGATAAAACTTCTTATGAGCTTTGGTATGGTAATCTTCCAACTGTAAAGCATTTTAGAGTTTTTGGAAGCAAATTATTTATCAAGAAAAATGATGTAAAACTTGGTAAATTTGAACCAAGAGTAGATGAAGTAATATTTCTTGGCTACTCTTCAAGAAGTAAAGCATATAAGTGTTACAATAAAAGACTTAGGAAGATTGTTGAATGTATTGATGTTCTAATTGATGAGTTTCTATCAGCTCCAAAAAGGGAAATACCAATAACAAATGAAGATGAAGGTGATGAATATCTTCCTGCATCAAATAACAACAATATAGAAGGTGAACCCAATGAAGCACCAGAAGAAGATCTATCTGAAAAGGCTCCATCCAGGTATGTTCAAAAGAATCATCTAGAATCTCAAATTTTGGGAGAAAAGGGATCAGGTGTCCAAAAAAGAAGAAATATTGTAGGATATCCTTGTTATCTAGCATTTCTATCCACTATTGAACCACAGAATGTCAATCAAGCTATCAAAGATGAATGTTGGATTCAAGCCATAAATGAAGAACTTGATCAGATTGAAAATAATCATACTTGGGAATTGGTTCCAAGACCTCATGATAAAATTGTTATTGGAACAAAATGGATATTTAAAAACAAGTTAAATGAAAATGGAGATGTTATTAGAAACAAAGCTATACTTGCTTGTAAGGGGCATGCTCAACAAGAAGGTATAGACTTTGAAGAAACATTTTCTCTTGTAGCTAGGCTTGAAGCCATAAGAATGTTTCTTGCCTTTTCAAGCTTTCAACAATTCAAAGTTTATCAAATGGATGTTAAATCTACTTTCCTCAATGGTGATATAGAAGAAGAAGTTTATATAGAAAAACCAGAAGGATTCAATTTGGGAAATGATGAAAAACTAGTTTGAAAACTTAAAAAAGCTTTATATGGTCTAAAACAAGCTCCAAGGGCATGGTACTATCGTCTTTACAAATATCTTCATCAAAAAGGTTTTTCAAAGGGATCTGCTGATAGCAACTTATACAAAAAAATTGAAAATGATAAACTATTGATAGTAGTTGTATATGTTGATGACATAATTTTTGGGAGTAATGAAGAGTCCATGAGTCAAAAATTTTCTTCTGTTATGCAGCAAGAATTTGAAATTTCTTTACTTGGGGAACTAACATTTTTTCTTGGCTTACAAGTGCAACAAGAAAAATATGGTATATTTTTATCACAAGCAAAATATCTTAAGGAAATTCTGAAGAAGTATGGGTTGGAAGATTGCAAACCTGTAAGTACACCAATGGTAACTGGGTGTAACCTCAGTTCTCATGATGATTCTCCCATGGTGAATCAACCAGAATATAGATCCATGATTGGAAGTCTGATTTATCTAACTGGGACAAGACCTGACATTATGCATGCAGTTGGGATTGTTGGAAGATTCCAAGCTAATCCAAAAGAGTCACACCTTTAGGCTGTAAAAGGACTATTTAAATATCTACAAGGGACTCAAGACTTTGGTCTATGGTATCCAAAGAATGTTGATCTCGCTCTTCATGCTTACATAGATGGGGATTGGCAGGAAATGTTGATGATCGAAAAAACACTAGTGGTGGTGCATTATATATGGGGCCTTGATTGGTGTTACATTCAGTCATGTAAGGACTTGTTCAAATTTGTAAACCCACTTGGTTGGGAAGTTGAGTCAAATATGTAACTCCACTTGGATGGATCATTGATCTAAGTATGAGTCCTTGGTGATAGGAAAGGTCATACTCAGTTGAGTCATGTACTTCATTGAAAAATCGGTTTAAAGATCCAGCATGAACTCAAGGGGAGCATGGTAAAATGAGCACACATCAGATCTTCAAAGCTCATCTTTCTACAAGGGAAGAGAAACCTTGTTTTGGTTTTGATCCTCCCTTTGCCCTTGATGTCAAAGGGGGAGAGTATTTTGGTGTTTGAATAATGGTTATGATTAATGAACTTATCTATTGTGATGATCAAACAACATGATGGTTTCCATCAAGTCCAAAGGGGGAGATTGTTGGAAATATGTTGCAATATGTTGTCCTTGATGGCACCATCAAGTCCAAAGGGGGAGATTGTTGGCAATATGTTGCAATATGTTGTCCTTGATGGCAACCTACTTGATGAAGTTGTTCTTGATGGAAACCTACTTGATGAGTTCCCTTTTGATAAGAAACCTATGTTTTAAGGATGTAAAAATGATGTTTCTACAGGTCTGCTCAGATGTGAGAGAGAAAGGAATTCCAGTACGTGCCACAGAAATGAAACATGAAATATTTCTCAATGTATACACTACTTTTGTGAAGGAAACCTGCGAATGGATGCAATGTATATGCTAATTTTTTGAAGGCAACCCGCGTATACATTCAGGATTAGTATATATGCAGTTTCTATGAAGATAAGTTGCGTATACACGCAGATACAAATGATCCAAGTCGCGTATGCCTTTTGTGCTCTAAAATTATGATACCAAGGGGCATTACCATGGTATTAGCCCACAATATTGAGTGATGTATTTTCTATTTGATTCCATCCAAGAATACCATCAGCAGTGGTGTGGTTTTGACTCATGGTATTGGTAAAGGCTAAATCTATATAAGGAGAAGAAGATCATAGTGCAAAGTGTGCATAAGTAAGGGTTGTGACTGAATAAATTTCTCTGAGGTATATTTGCATGGAATGAACTCTATTTTTAATTGATAGATATGAATCTATGATGCACCCATGGATACAATGATGGTTGAAGATCTCTAGATCTGAAATGACTATGCTCTTGTGTGACCCATTGATGAGATGATTAGATCTATGACCTAGCACAAGTTTTCTAAAGTCAAGTGAAGAAATCTGGGTAATTTTTATGGATCTGGTTCATTCTAAAAAGTTTATTTTTACAGACCTATACGCTAGTTTGTCTCATTAAAAGTGCATATATGTGCGGGTTTGCTTCAGAAAATACGCGTATGGAAGTTAGGGTTTCCTAAAGCTTATTGCAAAGGTTTTTCTGTTATTCCTGCTATTTGTCTGTTGTCTGTCAATGAAGTCTTCTTATACATCAAAGTTTTCTGAATACTATATATGCTGCTAAGTTGATTATGTACAAATCTGGTCAATAAGAGAATAAACATGGTTGATGGTGACTAGATGATGAAGGGTTCTGCATTTCTAAAGATATCTGACTGAAAACCTCAGATCTGGATCTGAGATTGATCACTTTCTGAAAAATAGTATTCATAGAGCTATATGCAGGTTGGTTTGAAGGAAAGTGTGTATACACGCGGGTTCAGTGAAGTGAAGTAGCGTATGCATTTTGAATTGATGAATGTTCAAGGTTGAATTTGTATATGCATATTTATTTTCAAGTCTGGGTTATTTCTGAGTTCTGGTTATAGTGGTCTCACTGTTTTGATTGAAGTATTGGGTTAATTTTATGATTGTTGATGTTTATGAAGAGTTGTGTTAATGTTTTTTGATCCAGTATGAAAATTGATGAAACATGGTATGCAGTGGTTCTGATGGTTGAAGCCTTCAGTATGGAAGTAGAAGCTTCTTGCCAGTAGAAGCTGGTGTTCTAATCAGGGGGTTGAAGCTCCCTTCCAGTAGCAACTAGAAAATGAGAGAATTTTATAGACTTCTGCAGGTAGATGCCTACGTACTGATATGATTCTGCATCAGTACAATATTGTAAACATTTTTCCATATAATAAATATTGAAGATAGAGATGACAACAACAGTGGTTTTCTCCCGAATTGGGTTTCCACCTTAAATATTGGTGTTCATGTGTGATTCTCTTGTGTGATGATTTATACTGCTATTATTGCACATAATTAATTATTATCTAACAGATACATGACTAGTAAACTAACTTAAAGATTCTTCCTAAAAAGTTTTTCTAATCTGTAAAATTACAATAGTACACACTAGTTTCTTTTATTATATGCGCGTGTATACGCGAGTTAGGTTCTTCAAAGCCGCGTATGGAATTCTGTAAAGAAAAAGTTAAAATATTATCAGAAAGCTCTAAATATTGATTCACCCCCGCCCCCCCTCCTCTCAGTATTTTTCCCAACAATGTTCATGTATGTACTTGGGTTTGGAAGAAAGTATAACTCTCACATGATGTGGCATAAAGGAGCTTGTTTATATTATGTTGATGAGACATCTCACATGTCCATTTCTTTATTGTTGCTCCATGACTTGCATCATGATAATGCAAGAAGGCAGCAAGAAACTTTGTTGCTATGGTTACTATTGGGAGAGTATGGGCTGAATTCTTCCCATACATTGCATGACATTGTTGGAGGATGGAAACAAGAGGCCTTACAGCGTTGGCTTCTATTGGGTGATTATGGTCATTATACATGGTATAATGATGATGTGATGCGGCATCAATATGCCTTATTAAGGTGGCTTCTCTTGAGAGAAAATGGCCACTACATTTGGTACAATGATGATGTGGTATGGCAGCAAGAGGCATTGCTGAGATGGCTACTTTTGAGAGAGTATGGCTCTCATATCCGCATTGATGATTTGGCACGAAAAAAAGAAGCATTGCTGCAATGGATTATTTTGAGAGAGTATGGCTCTCTTACTTGTTCTCATGATCATCTAGCATGGCAGCAGGAGGTTTTGCTGCATTGGTTGTTATTAGGAGAATATGGTTTGACATTGTTCATGTTTTCCAATATGTCTCTACTTCTTGCTTTTCACTATGATGATGTGATGTTTGATTCCTACATGGCCAACTTGGCTAATGATGAGGGCACTGATGTATCTAATCTACTCTATGTATCATGGGTTCGAGAGATAGTTCATGAGTTGGGACTTTCCACTTTGGGAGTGAACGAATTTATCTTATGTATCTCATGTGTAGAGAAGAACTTTGGCCATCATTTGGTTGCCACTTCGACATTAATTAATTAGGAAGGGTATCTAAATTTTCAGTTGGAGGTCATTGTAGACATTATATATAGGCAGCTTTGGAGCTGGACATGCATGACACATTGTGACAGAGGGAAAGGCCTTTCACTTGAGGATTCCATTTGGAGGGAGGATGTTTGTTGTAGCATCCACTTGTTGCAGTTTCTTGAGGACAAGCAACATTTTTCTTGGGAGGACTGTAATATTCGCAAATTTTCACATGATATTTGGAGTATTAGAGTTCTTAATAAACCTACTTAATTAAGTAAATAAAAGGGTGGAGGGAGCCATAATCCTCAAGATGAATAAATATCCACTTTTTATGTGTGAATGTGGATTAATTAAGCCTATATCTACATAATGAGGTAGTGGAGTCACTACTAATGTGAATGGAGTGGAGATCATGTCTCATTAATGAGATAGATCATGGAGGCTGATACAGTCAACTAAGATCTTGAAAGGAATAAAAAAAAAGATCATGGAGAATTCATGATGAGATGATGGAGGAAGTTGTGCAATTAATGCACACATGATGGAGAGGGTGTACATTGCACCTAGACATGATGGATGACTTGGAAAGACAATGCAGTCAAACATGGAGGATCTTGTCCACATGCACAATGCAGTTTAGATGAGGGCCAAGGCATGGGAAGGCTCAATTACTATATAAGAAAGATGAATGCAAGAATGAAGATAGGCTTGAGGCTATTGATTATTGATTTTGAGGCCTGTTTAGATCTGGAATTTTCATGTGACATTCCATTGCTTTCTTGGGCTGTTTAGCAAAGATTTCAAGTGTTGTTTAGCATAGGGTGTTCTTGGTTAGGAATCCCACCTCTTTCATTGAGTAGCTCTTGAAATAGTATTGTACTTCATTCTACATCAGGCATTGGTGCCACTTATATTTTCCTACTTTCTATAGAACATTTATATTAAGAAATTGTAGATTTCTAAAGATCAATTTGAGGGGAGGACGTTGTCTTCAGTATTTCAACCGGAGATTTGGTGAAGGTTTATTCCTATCAACTTAGGCTTGAAGATCATCATTCCCAGAGCTTCATATAAGATCCGGCATCAGACCAAAATTTATTGACCTCCTAGCAGCAGTGGTTCCATCCAGAATTACGATGTCCATTATTGCAGATCCAAAGGAGGAAGGAAGTTGCTCTCATTTCAGCTAGTAATCCTATGAGGGATCATCCCCTCACCTTTCCATCAGTATTTCCATCAGCCTAGAATTTATTGCAGCATATTTCAATAGGCATAGAGCCTATCGTTCCCTTACAGTGTAGTTTTTATGAGTTTTGTTGCAACAACTGTAATCATTATTGGAGGCTTGAGAAGCTAGATCTAGAGCTTCTAGCTTGTAGATCTGAAGGAGGGATGATCCATTCAAGCTTAGATCTGATCTTGTGACATATTTCAGCCATCTATTTTTCAGATCTAGCTTCAGATCTGTAATCCCAACAAATAAAAGATCAAACCGTAGGAGGGTGATTTTCCAAAGTTGTAGATCTGGAAAATCCTTTCTGGGTTATCTTGGTAACCCCTCACATTGGCCATATCTTCAATCTTGGCATCATCAGAGCTCATAAGCTCCCTAGATATATATTTCTTTTGTAGTATTTACATGTATATCAGTAGCAGTAGCGACATCGCAATATTGCTTCTATAAGCTCACTAGTTATGCAGTGCTAGTTGCAACACCATTTTAGGTGATTCTAGGCCTTCTCTTGAGTTAGATCTACTCATTTTTTGTACATTGTGCAGCTGATTCATCTCCATATAATAAAATGGTTCATCTTCTCCATCAATTCTGATGTTATCTTTAGATTTATTATTTACATAGTTGCAGTTCTTGTATTGTGTTTAAGTATTACAACATTTTCCCATTTGGGATATTACATACAGACTCATGTTCAATAAATAGAGTTGAGTTCACTTCATATTTAGTGATAATTTTTTACTTGAAAAATTGTTTTACAATAATAGTTGTGGAGATTTATCACAATTTCAAGTTATATTATCTCTCATTTGATTCCAAAATAAAAATTTGTTTCTCTTCTTACCCATGAAAATGTGGGGAGAAGGCGATGGAATGAGAGGTTTAGACATATAACTGATATATGTTTTGAAAATTTAAGTAAAGAATGAATGGTTAAAATTATACCACATATATATTATAACACCTTAAATATGAAGTATTTTAACACCTTATAGATTTCAAGCAACTTGTAGAGAAGTATATAGAGAAAAATATCAAGAATTACCATTAAAATAATCTAGGAGAGTATGTTAATAAATATTTTGAGAATACTTGTTCATAATTATGTATAAAGATTCAAATTATAGTACCATACACTCCACAACAAAATGGAATAGTAGAGATAAAGAACATGACATTGAAGGAGATGCCTAATAGTATGTTGTATGTTAGATCACATGCTCCTAAGTTATGGGCAAATGATATCACATATTTATCCTATATTTGGAATATGATTTCCCATCAATTAGTAAATGAAATCACCCATTATAAGGACTTGACAAAGAAGGGACTGGATAATACTCAATTCTTAATTTTCAGTTTTCGTGCATGGGTTAGGATCCCTTCTAATAGGAGGAAGGCTATGAAACCTAAAATTCAGGAGTGTATATTTGTGGGATATGTATATTATTTTAAGGGATATATTATTTTAGTGTCTTATAATATACTTTATTAATATAAAAGAGTTCCCATTTTGAATAATCTCCCCTGAAGTCACCTCCAAAGAATTATACTAGACAATCTCCATAAACTCTCGTAATAGATCTTAGACATACTTATTTGGATCATATTTATTATTATATTTCATAATATAATATTTAGGATTAGAAACATGATACCATTTATATATAATATATACCTGTATGGTAAATTATACACTTTAATTAATTTGTGAACTAGTGGGTAACCATGTTGATCCATAAACAACTAGATAACAACTTGTGGACCTTTAAACAAGATTTCACTACCACAGGTAATTTAAGTCTTATTCATTATTATATGGTGCAATTATTATACACTCAAAATTATCTACAAGAGGGATATAAATCCTTATAGAAGGAAATTATGAAAGAGGATTACAATTCCCTTATGGAGAAAAAACATATGGGGATGTTTTCCTCTTCCATCAACAGGAAATTTTTTCGATGTAAGTGTATTTTTAGAAATCAAATATATAATAATGGGGTTACAATGTAAAAATATAGTTTTGGTAGATAAGGGATTCTCATAATTGCAAGGCATTGACTATGAGGAGAATTTTGCGCTAGTAGATAGGAGAGGCTCCATGCACTTAGCTCTAGCAGTTGAAATAGTTATAAATTGAGAGCTTGTAATATTCCCACATGGGAAAACTCAACAATACATGCTAAAATAACGTATTTTTCATAAATTTATACAATGAAAGTTAAATTCAGCTCATGGATCTCTTAGATTTGATATTATAGTAACTAGATCTGAAAGGAAATAAGAAAAAAATTACTATTGCATAGTTAGACAGGCCTCCCATGCCATAAATAGCTCAAAATCATGCAAAAATAGGGACTGCAACCATGTGTGAAAGCTAAAATACCATGACAGCATTATTTTATTACCTCTGCAATAGAAGTAGGTTTTACAATAGGTCTAGAGCAAGTATGTAGACAAAACGTTAGATCTATAGCAAATCCATGCACTATACAAGCTCTTTTATCAATTCCCCTTGGGGTTTTCAGCAATACACCAAGTACAAACTATAGATTTGAATTCTAAGACTGCAGATCTATGGAAATATTCAGATCTAGAAAGTGGATCTGATCTTATATAAATGATAAAATGATCTCCTCCAACAGATCTCCAAAGTGAAGGGCAGATCCCAAACACTAAGAAAATCAGCTCTCCAAATGGTGCACTGAATCACCCTGCAGCAGCTCCTTCAGAAATAACACAGATATGAACTTCTTCTGCTCTCTAGGGGACAAAATAATGTTGGCCTGTAGCCAAGATATGAAAATATAGCTCAAAACCTTCAATATTGTCCTCCCAATGGATTATAAGACTCCTCCACTGAAAAGAAGCATTGAAATGACCTAGATCTGAAGATCTAGCCTCCACTTGCTGCAGCTTACTGAAACAGTCAAATCATCAATAGGATCTACGGTGTCAAAGGAAGATGAAGCTTGGCCTCAAGACATATAGTGGACAATATGGTGCAAGACTCTTCTAAGAACTCCTCAAGGAACGAGAAGGAATTCCTGAACAGGAAGACCTTGTGCTAAACATGACTCTATCTCAGCTAAACAGCTAGAGAAGGAAAATATGTCTAAACAGACCATATAATCATAAAATCATAAACATAAGCTAACCCTATATGGCTGCCATCCTCCTCCTTATAAACAACGTGAGCCTTCTCACCTTGGGTCCCACTCATTAGGGTTTCCATCTTCATGTAATGAATCTCCCTCCAAAATTACGTTGTCTCCATTAGTCTTACTCAACATTTTACAGCGTTGTTTGACTTGGCCAATCTTGACTGGATCAACCTTGAATGGATGTCCATGCAAATTCTTCTTCCACACTCAATGTGGCTTTATTCTATCTATCTAAACAGATCTATATTCCCACTGAGCTATCTTCATTAATGTTCCACATCCTCCATCTTAGCTTAGTTGACTTGGTCAAACTTGACTTTGTCTACATGTATTAAGCCTTGTGCACACATGAAGGTGTTTTTATCTAGCTATGAATATGGTCCTTTCCCCATTAAGAGGGTTTTTATTGCTGCTAGAAATATTTATGGGTCTTCATATGCATTTATTCATCTAACTATGTGTTTGGAGCAAAATTAATATTCCTCTTAGCTGCATGCCAATGTAGGAATATTACAGTCCTCCCCTCCTAAATGTTGCTTGTCCTCAAGAAATTGCAAGGATTGAATTGAAGAGCCTCCCTTCTTCCTCCTGTAGCATCCTAAAGTGATAAATTCCTCCAAAGAACAAGATTCTTTCTCAACAATATGTCCTCAAGTTGTTCCTCCCATGTGAAAAAGTATGGCTTTGGCGAAAATTCCAAATGGCTCTCATCATGAAAAAGTGGGATATACATGGAAACAACTGTATGTGGTCTAGAGGCCTTCTTGAGTCATGGTATCTGAAATATATTGGGAATCATCAACCCCATGTGAAGCCTCCATCTCCAAGCTATCATCCACAAAAAGTGAGCCACCCTCCAGAATGGTAACTCATGAAACATCTCCTCCACCTTAGGCTCTTGCAAAGAAGGTGGGTTGCATATCTGAATATGTGGGACTAAAATGTCCATCCCACGCTGCTTCTCTCTCCACTTATGACATGTATGGGGCTGCTGCTGATCTTGGGCTGAAATATTACGGTCCAAAAATGACCCAAGTCACCCCACCATTCAAAAAATCCATGAAGTGCCTCTCCCAAGAACTCAAGTTCTCCAAATGGCTCCTCCCACATGAAGACAAGAGGTGTAGTGTGGCAATCATTGTTTACCCATTGTTTCTCCTGAAACATGTAACATATGAAGTATGGAGAGTCATGCTCCCAATGGGCACCTCTAACTCTTGTGCCAACCTCCCAACAAGGCTTCCCATAAACATAAGAACATCATCAATATATGGAAGCATAAACAAATAAAAGCAAGTTTCCATGTGAAATCCAGGAGGTGGATCATAGTTCGATATGTGGAACTAGCGCAATGCATCCCTTTCTTGACTCAATAAAAAGTATAACAAGTGTCTTTTTAGCCACTTGTTTTCTGCCACAATCATCCTACAAGATGAAATCATGAAAGTAACATTTGGTGCCAATGGTGCACACCAAAATTCATGTGCCAGCCCCGACAATCCACAAATAGAATGGCCAACATCAATGTTGCAAATGGCCTCAAGTACATCCCAATAAAATATACAAGAAGGAAAGATCCTCCTTGGTATAATATGTTGCTCATAAAAAATAAAGGAGTACAAATCATAAAGCATAAATATACATCCCCTATCATGTACTTTGGTCATTAAGCTGAAATGGCTCAATTGAAAGTTCTCCCTCACTCCAAATGAGTAGGGAAGTGGTTGTGACAACCTCTCCGGCATCATTCGGGCTATGCATCTCTCTATATGCTGATATACATCCTGTTGGATGCCCTCCCAAGTGAAATCCTCCATCAAGGAATGATATGCATGAAAGTGCATGGAAAGAAAGCCCACAAGTGTTGCATGTAGATCTCTCTTCTTATGCTTGAAAATCCAAGTCAGGAAGATTATATCATGGTAATAGATGTCTCCATCCACTAATCCATCACTCTCATCTCCTACATGCCTATCAAGTGTATCATATATGAATTGATCCTGGGAATACTCCATCAAATATCCCAAGCTCCCAAGTGACAACATTGTTGGCCTTTGTAATAAGGCTCCTGTCATCTCATAGCTCCTTCCTTTGACACCCCACATGTCAAAGTCACCATAAAACATAATGCTGCTATATGTGAGAGATCCTTCCCAAAGTGGAAGCACCTCCTCATCTTCCAAGGTTAAAGAGTAGCCCCTTTGCACCATGATAGTTCCATCTCCTACTCCTACAACATCATGAAAAGTATGGGATAAGATCAGCCCATACTCTCTCAATAAAAACCAAAGCAACAACATCTCTAGTTGCCTCCCCACACCATCATCATATAAATTATGGAGCAATATCATAATAGTTGATATGAAAGATATCACACCACCCCAATACATCAAAACTCCATGCTACCATATGATGTAAGTGTCAGGCCAAAATCCATCCATCCACATACCCTTTGAAATAGAATGTGTCATGGGATGACCAAACTCTTTCAAGAGTAACCAACGCACTCTTGCATCCTGTTGTCCAGTGTCATGAATCTACAAGTGGTTTCTCAACCTCTTGCTCATCAAAATCACCCATCCAACCCATGGTGAGTGTTTATCATCATGTCCAAAAGTGACATTCCTCCAATGGAGAATACCATCCTCCCAAATCATATTCTTGTCTTTTCATTTCATCGGATATTGAAATGCAACCTCCTCAATGACCAAGTTGATCCCATAAGGATCCAAATAGGTGGTAGGTAAAAACCTCCCATCATGATGTGTAGGGCTCATCAAGAAGTATCCAACACAAACATGAGAGAAGTTATCCATCCTAAGATGTCCTCCATCATCTATCTGTTCCCCCTTTGTTATATATATGGGAAGTTCATTGGAATGTTCCAACAATGGTTGGGCCCCCAACTCATCATTGTTGCTAAATGATAGTGTTGTTGATCTCCATGATGGTGCAGCTGTTGCCTCAAGATCAGATCCAATGATGAACACATAGTTTTGCAATGTATTTTTCAAGACAATACTCACCCCATCCTCCAAGAAACTACATTCCAACCTCAAGGGTTGTGTGCAGCTCATCAATGATACACTAAGATGACTGTTTATCTCTTCCTTGAATGAATCAAGGTTGCTCAGCGTAGTGAAATTTTTCTACTCCAAATCAACAATATATCTTAACCCTTGGTCATGCAATGGTACATTCCCATCATCCTCCACATGTTGCATTGAAATAATAGGAAATGAAAACATGTGCATACCTTGGTACATCTTGGGAACATCTTGTATTACTATAATGGTTCCTTCTTCCGGTTTAATGGCTTCCCCAATTGCTGATGATAATGGTTTTTATTATATGGCTTCATCAGTGCTGGTACAAGTATCTTCTTCTTCATGCATCTCCAAAATGGTGCATGGGATTGTAGATATCAAGAGATCGAGATCATCTTGCAAAGGTGCAAGTGGTCTTCCTCCTAAAACAAGTGCTCCTACGGTAAATGGTGGTGAAGGCTCCTTCCCCTCTACTTTCTTCTTGTCAAACTTCTTGATCAACCTTTGAGTAAAATCTGCATATGTAGTCACTCTTGCATGACTCAAATGGCTGAACCACCAAATTCTTGCTTCACCCTCAAGGTGCAGTGTTGCAACCTCAACAGCTTCTTTCTCTATTACTGGATGTAGCAGAAAAAATGCATCCAATTTCTTTCCCCAAGCCTTTTTTGTACACGAGGATGACCCATCAAAGGTAGACAATAAAAATCTGTTGCCCTTCATTCTTCTATTGCTGCAAAGTATCCTTTCTTCTTTGAGCTGAATGAACTCTGAAAGAGTTAGATTCCTCTTAATAGATCTAGGTTGAGACTTATATTCTGCAAGATATTCACTCAGAATATCATGATCTAAGTTTATGCCTCTTATATTTCAAAGAAAAGGCCATAGTATGTTTCCTTGGAGCTTTATGCAATATCGGATCTTCTTTTTGCTGATAAGAAGTACATGGACCTTCCTCATCTTGAAACCCTAATGGGCTTTCATTTCTTTCCCTCCTTTTGCTTTGCTTGACCTCCTCAGTGAGGTCCTTCTCAGATCTGAAAAGATATGAGATGGAACTCATTCCTCCTATCATTTTGATCTTTGTTTTCTTCTATGGAATCTTGGCTTGAAACTCACAGGATGAGTCAAAGATCATGCTCCAATACCACTGTAATATTCCCAAATGGGAAAACTCAGCAATACATGCTAAAATAATGCATTTTTCAGAAATCTATACAATGAAAATTAAATGGAGCTCATGGATCCCTTATATTTGATATTATAGTAACTATATCTGAAAGTAAATCAGAAACAAATCACTATTGCATAGTTAAACAGGTCTCCAATGCCATAAATAGCTCAAAATCATGAAAAAATAGGGACTACAACCATGTGTGAAAGCTATAATACCATGAAAGAATTATTTTATTACCTCTACAAAAGAAATAGGTTGTACAACAGATCTAGAGAAATTATGTGGACAAAAAGTTAGATCTATAGCAGATCCATGCACTATACAAGCTCTTTTATCAATTCCGCTTGGGGTTTTCAGCAATACACCAAGTACAAAGTGTAGATCTGAGTTCTAAGACTGTAGATCTATGGAAATATTTAGATATGGATAGTGGATCTCATATGATATAAAAAATAAACTGATCTCCTCCAACAGATCTCTAAAGTGATGGTCAGATCCCTAACACTCAGAAAATCAGCTCTCCAAATGGTGTACTGAATCACCCTGCAGCAACTCCTTCAGAAATAACGCATATATGGACTTCTTCTACTTTTTAGGGGACAATATAATGTTGGCCTAAAGCCAAGATATGAAAATATAGCTCAAAACCTTAAATACTGTCCTCCCAATGGATTAGAAGACTCCTCCACTGAAAAGAAGCATTGAAATGATCTAGATCTGAAGATCTAGCCTCCACTTGCTACAGCTTACTGAAATAGTCAAATCCTCAATAGGATCTGCACTGTCAAAGGAAGATGAAGCTTGGCCTCAAGCCAGATAGTGGAAAATATGGTGCAAGACTCTTCCAAGAGCTCCTCAAGGAAAGAGAAGGAATTCCTAAACATCACTATATCTCAGCTAAACAGCTAGAGAAAGAAAATATGTCTAAACAGACCATATAATCATAAAATTGTAAACATAAGCTAACCCCATATGGCTTCCATCCTCCTCCTTATAAACAACGTGAGCCTTCTCACCTTGGGTCCCACTCATTAGGGTTTCCATCTTCATGAAATGAATCTTCCTCCAAAATTACGTTGTCTCCATTAGTCTTACTCATCTTTTTACAACTTTGTTCGACTTGGTCAATCTTGACTGGATCTCCATGCAAAGTCTTCTTCCACACTCAATGTGGCTTTATATCTAAACAGATCTATATTTCCACTAGTTATCTTCATTAATGTTGCACATCCTCCACCTTAGCTTAGTTGACTTGGTCAAACTTGACTTTGTCTACATGTATTAAGCCTTGTACACACATGAAGGTGTTTTTATCTAGCTGTGAATATGATCATTTCCCCATTAAGAGGGTTTTTATTGCTGCTAGAAAGATTTATGGGTCTCCCTACCAATTTATTCATCTAACTATGTGTTTGGAGCAAAATTAATATTCCTATTAGCTGCATGCTAATGTAGGAATATTACAAAGCTACACCAAATGGATGTGAAAAATGATTTATTACATGAATATATTAATGAATACATGGATCAACAAAAAATGGTATGTGAAATTTTTTTCATTAGTATGTATGTTGAATAAATCAATTTATGGACTTCAATAGGCACCATGGGCTTGGTATGAAGAAATGGATACTTATATTCTCTCTCCACACTTTTTTAGACGAAAATTAGATCTAAATATGTATATGAGGAGGCATTCATATTTTCCCTTATTGATATTTCTACATTTATATGAGCTACTCAATATAGGGAGGTAAATGTCTTCCATTGTTGTACTGAAGTCCACTTTGCATGAAAACTATGTTAAAGTAAATATGGGACTAATACACTAATTCCTTAGTATTGAAGTAAACCAAGATAATTTAGGAATCATGTTGGCATAGTCTAAGTATCAAAGATACATCCTTGATATATTTTATATGATAGGTTGAAAGTTATCTCGAATGCCTTTTTCATTTGGGATTATGCTAGAATATGGTCATACTGCAACTTTGGTTGATAGAATATCAAGTGAAAATAGTTACTTGGGACTATTATGCACCTTATTGTCAACCAAGCATATGTTATGTTGTTGGAGTATTTTTCAAGTATGTTCAAGAGCCACATGAGTTACATTGGAGGGTAGAAAATTAGATTCCTAGATATGTTAAGGGGACTACTAGTTTTCGTATGTAACATGTAATAGGTTCTTCCTTAGATCTTGTTGGATACATATATTCAAATTTGGATGGTGATCACATAGATAAAAATTCCACCTAAGGATATATCCTCTTCCTTTAATCTTATCTAAAATATCATGTAATAACTAATCAATTAGTGCTTTATCTTCAATAGAGGCAAAGTATAGGTGTGCAATGAATACTACCACACAATATATATGGTTGTAGTACTTCCTCACTGAATTAGGTGTTCAATATGCTTAAATTTTATAACGATGTAGTATAATGGTAGAAGTCTAATCACATTCATTTATAAATTAACTTTATCACAAGGTAGATTCATGATGGAGTTATTGTTTTGCAGTATATTCTTTCTTTAGAACATATTGTAGACATATTCACCAAGACAATCATCAGGAAAAAATTCATATACTTATGATATATCGTAGGGGTGAAGGAAATGACTCCATAACAGTTGATATTTTCCATCACACTCTAGTTTTAGGATGAATTTTCCTCACACTAGGTTTTCCCTCTATACCTCACATTTTGATATAAGTATTTTTCATATATGTTTGTACTTAAGTGCCTAACATAACATAAATTTATCAAGACTCCATGGTTACACATATTGGTTTTGGTCCATGGGACAGTTGATGTAACACGCACATTAACTAGCCTATCCTACCTTACATTTCCTACCCTCTAGTTTAATTTTCTATTTTGATCACTTACTATTAATAATATGTCTATTTTTAATAGGGGTTGCCTTTTAGGATGACACGTGGTGATGAATAGGCATTAATTGGGTAGTTTCATGACTTTTTTCTTATCCATTAATGTGCACTTCATATTTTATAACCACCCTATCCAAAATTTTCTAATTCCTTCATATTTCTAGGGAGAAACCTTATCTACAACCAATTATCCTCTTATCCTTTTATCCTAGAAAATGTTATCCTTTGGACTTTAGCCCTATTCTTAGAGTTTTCCAAAATTTATTTATCAAGGAGTTGCATGTTTGAGTTATACTTTACCTCTCACTTTTTTTCGCTCATCCTACCCTTATTCAACTCTATTATGGACTACAATTCTATTTTCGACACTACAAATACATTTGTTCCGATTAAACTAGGGTTAAGGGAGAGTTTTTTTCTATTGTTTTTTCATGGTCAAGGAAACAAAATTAGTGGAAATTTATCTTCTTCGGGAGAGTGTTTTTTAATTTTAATCAAGTCAATAAAATCAATATAAGTGAATTCAAAATGATATTTTAGCTACCTAGTCTATTTGAGTGTCATTCGATTACCTCTTCTCACAAGTAATTGGTAGAGTAGTAATTTTATTGCAACTAGATCTTGAAATTGTGCTTAAAAAACATAAATGATGTATTTTCATAGTGTATATTAGAACCATAATTTCTTATTCCCATATGTAATTAAATAATTTTTAACAAAATATCATTTGGCATAATTTGTTATGCTTTGCTAATGTCAATTCAACAAATACATGTGAAACATCTTATGAGAAGGATTAGGACATATCATCAATTCAGTTCTGTAGAATCTAAGATGAAAAATGTCACCGTCTCAATTTTCATTCAAAATGAGTACTATGCAGTACTCAAGGACACTTAATCCCCAAAAAATTAGTTTAGTTCATGCATTTCAAGTCTAATGACAATTGTGTGTTGAACTCTTGTTACTACCAAGTGTGAATTCATACAAGGATTCAATCTATTGGGATTTCATTTCATGTTAAAAACGTAACTTGGCACATATTTAACATAAAAAATTATTGTTGTAGCATACTACACTCATTAATGCATGATTAAGTATAAAATAATCAACATCTAATGTCTAATATTTCTTTGTGAAGATGGGGCTCTCAATATTCCTCTTCATTCAACCACCTTAAAGCTAATTTTTGATGCCACCATCACATTTTACTTGTCAAGATATTCCAAATAATACAAATTTCATCCAAGTCCAACCTTTAGACACAAATTTATGCCCAATTTGAAACTATTCCTATTCCAAATTCCATGTTAACATTTATAACATGCCACATGGAAGACATATGGAATTCCTTGTCTTTGTATTGCAACCTCATATGCCATGTACTCAACCAGAACACAATTAATTCCACCCCAACACCATTTTCCACTATAATATACATCATTCTAGGCCTTGGCATATCTCAATTTCATAAATCACACCAACATGCCATGTTATAACTTTATTATTTTTTCTCAATATTGGAAGGAACCTTAATACCATGTTTTATGTACTCCCAACACCATACATCCTAGTAATTAATAAAGAATAAATTGATAATATGAAGTCCTAACACGTAATATTGATACTCCATTAACTATCATAAGTCCACTTTACATTTACTGATGTTGTAAGTTGTGCTACTATCTTGGGCTCGTGATAGAGGTGACTCAACATATCACCCAACCCTCAAATGTTTGATAGTTGAGTAATCAATTTATTGTCATTTATCACATACTATACCTTTTGCGATTGTTAGTTACTATATGTCTTGCATTTTATTAGTATTGAGGGTTTGCATTGGTGATCACAAAATGTGTTTCTTGACTCCCAATTCCAAATATCCAAGTAGAATCTAGTCAATATTCATTTCACTTGATAGCTCATAAACCTTCTATCTCTATTAACCAACACATTTTATTTGGGTATATCAATGTTGGGCCTTATAACTACCCACTATTTGGAGAATTTCCTCACAACTAAAATACAATATCTTGAATTAGTTAAAACCCAATAAACCAACATCCATATTAACCAACATAGAAGGAATCATGAGACATAGAACAAAAATTTCATTTCACTCTTAAGGGAATAAATACACTTATATGATTCACTTAAAATTATTGGAAGCTAAATAAATGAAGTCCATTCCCACCCAACCATAGGTTCACATACAAGGAAATATTTCTTGCAAGTGGTCACCCTAGAGCTAGATATGATGCCTTGCAAGAAAGCCTCACTCAAAATTTAACAAGATTCAACTCATGATAGAGAACATAAATGGTATTATCCTCCATACATAGGGATTCAACATATACCTTTTAGTAATTAAGAAAGGGTCTATTTTCCTTCACAACATGATCACATTGGGCCTTCACAACAGAAAGCAAGAGCTTAAATAAAGAAATAGCCCCTTAGTGCTTTCAATTTGTAGTTCTTTTGTCAGTAGTTTCAACAAGGGACCTTGGTTTTTTCTCTATCCCTCTAGCTCTAACTAATGGTTTTAGTACCAAATTCCCTCAATAAACAGGTTAGCCACAACCTTACATTTATTGGTCATACTAAGAAAGAATTTTCTCACCTTTTTCTATGATTTGTAGTCTTAGAAATCATTTGCACTTCATGATACATTTCACAAGTCATTGTTGCTCAAATTCATGGAAATATTATGGTCCACGTTCATCTTATCTTCTCTACTGTCTCTCACACCCCACGAGTACTTCTCCTTTTCCCAATCACATTAATTTCTAGTAATTAGAATTTGTATCCCTTCCTTTGGGGTATGTTGTAAATTTTAATTATTAAGAATGGATATGTAGCCTTTACCTTGGAGTAGTTTAATATCCTAGAGTGTATCAACCACGCAGTCAAAAATTAGATTAATTATTTTACTGTCAGATAGGAAACTTCCCAAAATATCCCTTTAGCCTCCCTCTTAGGCATCAAAATCTATGTTTGTTTCTCTTTCCTTTAGTTTTTGGAAATACATTAATAAATATCAATATTACACTTGTTTACATATTTACATTTTACTTTCCCACATAGGTATAATTAACATAATTAATTACAATTACAATGGTGTGGAATTAAAGGTTGGGGTGCAATAATTCCCTTCCCCTCGTTGGAACATAGTATCTAGAGTTCACAAAAAGTCTAGGAATTCTTGTGAAAAGGAAAACAACTTTCTAGGTGCTCTCTTTTACTATAGAAAAACTCATCAATGCTTCTTTAGCTGCACTAGAAATCTAGTGCATTCAACTATTCTCCCTTTTAATTACACCTACATTTTCTGACATCCTCCAAAATTTTGGCTTTCTTCCAAATTCCTATAACAATTATAAGAAGATATATATAAAAAACTTGTACAATTCATAAGCATTTTCCTAAATTTCGTAAACTAGGATAAGATATTTTTTCAAGTATAATACCTATTTGTATGTTTGGGGGGTTCCTGTCCATATAGCTATCATGGATAAAAGTAACTCACTATTTTTCTTAGTCTTACCCAATGTGCCTACAACCCCATGTAACTTATTATTCTTTTATTTTTATTTTTCCATATAGCTACTCACCACTTTGGGTTAATCCAATCCCCTTCTATATTGCACAATCCTTTAGAAAATCTACCCGACTAAGGGTTTATTACATAGGAGGAGTATGGAGACTTTTGAAGTCCTAAAACTAGGGAATCCATGGGTTTCTCCATACCACATAGTTTTTTTATTACATATGGTAATTGTAAAAACCTCTTCTCAAATGTACCCAAGTAACTAGCCAATCGAGGTAAGCATGTGACGATATGATACTATGATCAGAAGAAACCTCCTAGGTGACCTTAAGGAAGTGGAATTTATAGAAACCTATGACACAAACCTTGTACATCAGCAATAAATTCCCCAAGAGCCAACCCAACCAATCACGAATCTTGCCCCTCAGCCGATTGACCTTTTTAACTTCTGGGCTTCCAGACGCATGCACATGCCTGAAATCCAGTGTCTATGAGGCTTTGGATGCATGCATAATCCCACATGCAAAGATCCAGGGGATAAATTACTTAGTGTTGTGCGAGTATTATCAGGATTTGAGACATGTTTTCAAGCTTAGAACCTAGTGCACTTCCCAAAATTTCATAACAAGTTTGGAGATGAATTATAACCACCACACAGTGATATATTTACAAAAACATCCATGAGGAATAAAATGCAACCCTATTAGCCATGACATGAATTTCTTCAAGCATGGAAAAAAATGAAAGCTACAGGTATGAACAATAGAACGGAGAAAAGGGGTCTCTAACCTATTTGAGAATACCTAATAAGCATTGCTCCCATACATAATTAGATGTAATACTATCTATTTTACCATAGATACATTGTGAATTCATTTACAAATAAAAACATGGGGAGAGATGTACATCATCATTGTCACAATATACGTTGATAACCATCAAAATAACAACAAAAATACTAAGAATACATCAACCATATAATCAACATATAAATCAGTACATTTACACATTAAATGGAAAGCGAATAAATATCTCACTAATGAATATAGAAGCCAATCGAGGATGGGACTATGATGTTCCACTCGACCATATATTGGCTGAGAAAAATCTCCCTTAAGCTAATCACCCCCATGCCATATTCCAAGCATGAATGTCGAATTCATAACTGACCAAAAATAACCAAAAAAGCATAAATTCTACCTGAGTTCTCCACCTACACAGTGAGAAATTTTAGTACGTCCTAGTCTCTCAGGAATTACTGTAATCCACATTCTGATCTAGGAATAATTAGGCCCTGCATTGAGACTCACTCTCCAAGATTTACCATACATCCCATCCCGAGACTACTAGGCCCAATGAAGAGCAATCCACCTCTTGGATTTAGCATATATCCCACCATTCACCAACAAGGATTCCTAGGCCCACCGAGGCACACAATCCTATATTTACCGCAACCCACAATATAGTTTAAGGGTTATTAGGCTAGCAGATTTACCATGATCGAAAGTCTGGTTCAGGGACCACTAGGACATGTTTTTTTGTTATTTTGTAGACCCGCCTCAATACACTTTGAATCCATCCAAGAATCCATCTCAAACAAACTATGAGAACCCATCTCATCAAGGTTATTCGGAAATGGTGAGGCTAGGTTGAAAGCACTATCACACCTAGAAAAACCCATGCCATGATAGAAAAGAATCATGTGAAATGCCTTGCATCCTACTTATAACAAGTAAATCACACATGCGAATCAATATAATCATGTTGTAGCTTGCTCCTTCCTTATTCTTGCTTTCTTTTCATTTCTTGCTCCAATGCCAAAGTGCTCCAAGAAAACTCTAAGTGTCCAAGAGTATGAGAGAGCTCCAAAATGAATTGACAAAAGGTAACAAATGATCCTCATAAGCCTTTTTATATATGAGGCCTCTATTTTCTTTATTTTCCATTATTTTCCTTCATTTTCCTCCTCGCATACAACGTGTGACATTTCATCTCCCTTTTATCCAAATTTATATTATTTTTCATAAATAAATGTGCCAAATATACCAGTTTTCCTTTTCAAATCCTTTTCCTTTACCTTTTCCAATTTCCTTAGCCATATTAACCGAAATGAACAACCGCTAGGTTGTTTTTCCATTTCAGCTTTGAATAAGTGTCACATTAAACGTGGTTATTATTTTTGACTTTTTTTACATGGAATTTTCATCAGGGCTGTTACAAAATTATCCTCGTTGGGGAATAACATCCTAGATGTTCAATCACACATATATCTTAGAAAAAATATAGGAAGACAACATACTGCTCATGGAGTTTTATATCATAGCGATATGCAGTATTTGCAGTGATTAGCCTGCTGAAAATAAATCCATCATGAAAACATAATAATATGATAAATATATTAACATGACACCCATAACTCTTATTGGAGCTTTATAACATATCTCATGGAGGTATTTACATACATATACATATGTACATATAACCAAACATCACATCAAAACATATATCAAATCATCACCAAAACATATGCCAAACAAATACCAACATCACACCAAAATTGCTTTTCCTCAACCAGTAGACAAGGGAGAATATGTGGCCCGAATTTGATCTGCCATCTCCCATGTAGCTTCATCAGGCCAAAATTGCTTCCATTTCACTTTAAATTTCTCTATTGCTTGGTTCCAGAGCATGAGCACCTTTTTCTGCAATATACACTATGGTCCCAACTGGAATTTTTCATCTCGTTCCACTTGCAATACATACCATTCTATCACATGATCAAAATATTTAACATACTTCTTAAGCAATGTTATATGAAAAAAATCGCAGAATTTCACTATGGAAGGCAGTGCAAGTCGATAGGCCACTAGTATGATCCTCTCAATGATCCTGAAGGGTCCACAAAATTGTGGTGCAATATTGGCACATGATTCAATCTGCAAGGAGGTCTTCTTGGGCTTGATGCGTAAGTAGACATGTTCCCCAACCTGAAACTCCTTAAAAAAATTGTTCCTTTCTACATAACTCTTCTTCCTATCCTGAGCTACTTTGAAGTCCTTCTTGACCACCTTCATTTTCTGTTCGATGTCTAAGAACATATCTGGTACAATAAATACCCTCTTAACCGGATCAGTCTAAGTAATGGGAGTGTTTCAAGTATTCTCATACATATCCTCAAACAGACTCATATTCAAGGACTCCCAATACCCATTGTTGTAGGGAAAATATACCAGTAGAAGATACTTTTCTCACTTGTGTTGTTGCTGCATCACATAAATCATCAACATATCCTCCAATATCCTGTTGAACCTCTCATTCTTTCCATATTTCTGTGGATGTTAAGTTGTGTTGAAAGGAAACTCGGTTCCCAAAATTGAAAAAAACTCCTTTCAAAACTTGGAAGTGAACTTTACATCCCTATCTGATAAAATATTCTTTTGAACACCATGCAATCTAACCACATCTCTAATGAACATTGTGCCACATCACTATTTGAATATGTAGTCTTCACTGGTATGAAGTGTGAAACCTTTGTCAACCTATCCACAACGACCATGATGGAATCACATTGTCTAGCTGTCTTAGGAAAACCTGTGATGAATTTCATAAAAATGACCTACCATTTCCACTCTAAAATCACAATCGATTGTAGAAGTCCACCTAGATGCTTACACTCTGCCTTAACCATTTGAAAATCCAAACATATAGCTACAAAATTTGCCACATCCTTCTTTAGATATGGCCAATAGTAGAATCGATACATTGCATTCAATGTCTTCTAGTGGCCTAGGTGACTCGAATATGGTTAGAATGAAACTCCCTCAAGATCACCTTCTTGCACTCACTGTTGTCTGAAACATATATCATGTATCTAAATATAACCAATCCATCTCTTTTGAGAGAGTAGTCTAGATCCTGTACAACTTCTCCTATAAATGTACCTATATCTACAACTGTACCATGGTGCAACTTGTGATCCTGCCGACCTTCATGCAAGATTATATCCTGTAAATTTTTCCCATAAGATCTCATAGCTGCTATGTGATTTACCGATAACTGCCTGCTAAGATAATCTATGACCTTGTTCTCCTTTCCCTTGATTTACCTAATCTCGAAGTCAAACTCATTGATCCTGGCCAACCATCTAGTTTTCTTGGCGTTCAGATTAGGCTTGTCAAACTAGTACCTTAACCCAATGTGGTCACTCACAAGTAAAAACCTCCTGCCAAGAAGATAGCGCCTCAACATCTTCAGTGTATGCATTATTGTTGCTACCTCAATATCATGTGTCAGGTAGTTCTTCTCTTTCTAGTTTAGTTTCTATGACTCATAGCATACTACCTACGCCTCCTGCATAAGAAGCCCGCAAAGCCATCTCTTGCAAGCATATGTACACACTACAAACTCCTTGTCTAGATTTCTAATATTAACATTGGAGCATGAATCAAAAACTGCTTAAGCTGCTCAAAACTAGCCTCAGACTCCTTTTTCTAATCAAAATTCTTACCTTTCCTTTGCAATGATGTAATAGGATAAGAAATCTGTGAGAATTTCCTAATGAACCTCTGGTAATAACCTTCCAATCCCATGAAGGATCTCACCTCATCTACATTTTTGGAGCTACCTACTCCATGATGGCCCTTCTCTAGATCTACTAGATTGGGCTCCTTGGAGACAATGTGTCTCAATTAATGTACCTCAATATGGAAGAAACTAAATTTTTCGAGCTTAGCAAACAACTGATGTTATCTCAAAAATATTAGCACTAATTCCAAATGCTCAACATTGTCTTCCTCATTTTTAGAATATACCAATATGTCATCAATGAACACAATAACAAACTGGTCTAAATAAGGACGCAACACACTATTAATCAAACACATACATGTAGTTGGTCCATTAGCCAAACTAAATGTAACTAGAAAAAACTGATAATGTTCATCCCTGGTCCTGCATGTGGTCTTGTATATGCCCTCTTCTTTGATGTGTACCTGGTCATATCCCTATCTTAAGTTGATCTTAGAGAACAATGCTACTCTCTTCTACTGATCAAACAAATCATCAATCCTTGGTAATGGGTACTTGTTCTTGGTGGTCACTTTGTTCAGCTTCTTGTAATCAATGCATGGTATAAGAGTGCCATCCTTATTATTTATGAACAACATTGATGCGCCCCAAGGAGATACAATTTTCCTAACATATCCCTTGTAAAGCATGGCTTTTAGCTGCAACTTTAATTCTACCAACTCATGTGTTCTCATCTAGTAAGGTTCTTTTTATGTTGGAGCTTCCCTTGAAACCAACTCAATAGAAAAGCCTACCTCCCTGTGAGGTGGAAACTTGAAAATCTCTGCTGGGAAAAATCCTGAAATTGCTTTAGGGTTGGATACTTGCTCAAAAATTCTGCATCCCGAAATTCCTTACCTTTATCACTAGAGATTTGAACTGTGAATAACACACACCCTTTCCTGGGACTACACTTGGACTAAATGGACGTCAACATCCTAACTGATGTGGCTATCTTCTATCCTTGTAAGACTCTTGGTTCCCCATTGTCATCCAAGCACTCAATATATTTTTCATAGCAATGTACCTTGGTCCTATGAAGGTATAACCAATCCATACTCGATAGCAGACTGTAGGAACCCAAAGGAAATATGTTCAAGTGCAATGTTGTAGGCATTCCATTAACCTCAAATGCACACACTCTTACCTAACGATAACCTCTTTTCTTTGTACCTTTAGCCAATTTCACTAACCAAGATAGTGCATACATTTATTTATTCAAGAAACACTTATTCACCAAGTTAGGAATAACATAGCGATAATGAGAGCCATGGTCAATCAAAATAGAAATTACTTGATCATAATCTTACCATTCATCTCAATCATAGATGTCTAGTGCTCTACCTACCTATTTTCCACATCTCCATAAATACGAGGAATTCTCTGCCCAACATCCCAAACATTTTTTGCCTCTTGTGAATTTTTTATATTAGGCCTGCAAACCTCATTTTTCATAAAATATCTCCTAAAGTGCTCCTCAATGAATGTCCAACACTCCAACCGTCCAATACCATTACCTCTATGCTACTACTGTGATCTATGTCCATGTCTAGCTGCATTAAACTTCTTTTGAGGTGCGACATCTTCTTTATAATATTCATTTTGAGGCCTTTCTCTCTTAGGCTGCCATTTCCCTTTACCTTTATCTTTCCCCTTCAATCCTTGTTGATGTTCATTCTTATGTTTTGAATGTTCATAGAAATTCTTTAATTTCCCAAAAAAATTCCTCAAGTGACTAAGGCTCATCATACTCAATACGATCTCTAAATTCTAATGGAAAATTGCTGACAAATAATTAAACTTTAGCCTTCTCATATTTAATATATGATACATACCTCAATAGCTCTAGGAACCTGGTCGTGTACTCTCCATCCGCCATTGACCCCATATTTAGCTCATAAAATTATTTTTCCTTACTGTAATAGTACAGTTATGAAAACTACTTCTTATTGAAAAGATTCTTCAACTCATGCCAACTCAATTCCTTTCTCCTGATGTCTTTGACCTGCTTGACATATTCGCACCAAATTTCTGCTTTACCTTTCAAATTAAAGACAAAAATTCTAGCCTTCATATTATCTGTGTACTCATGCAACTCAGAGAAATTGTTCATTCCAAGTATCCAAGCCTCTACATATTCTGGTTTCTTCAAGTCTCCATCAAAATTAGGTGACTTTTATTTATTAAATTCATCAAGAAAGTATCCCCTTTCACTCCTCTTCTATGAATGATAACGATGATGATCATGATGTGTATCTGAACGATAACTAGAGTAATACATGTAGTGATCACCCCTCCTATCTGTATTATCAAAAAACCTGCCACATCTAAATGTGTCAGAACTATCTGACATGTGCCTTCTAGGATATCTACTACCATATTCCCCATTAGTTATGTCCTCCTTTCCATGGCTTATCTGAAGTGGCCCTTGCTGCTGTAATTTTAGCAAGATATGAATAAATATTACATTCACCTATGCTTGTTTCTCTTGTGCCTATATGATCCTGTCATTGTCTGCCTTACAACTCCTTATTTCTTCCTTCAAGCTTCTTAATGTGTCTGCCAAATCAGAAGAGTGCCCACCATGCTGCTCATCTGACTCATATGGATATTATTTGTAGTCTACCATCTTTCTATCCCTTTCTATTTTTCTTGAGCAAAGTATAATATGTCAGCTAAAACAAATAACAATAAACCAACATACCTTTGTATAATTTGGGGGGGATAAATCATCTGCAAGATCATCCAATTAGTGTGATACAAGTATAAACATATTCATAACTATATATAAACATATAACAAAGGAATTTACCAATCACATAAGCATCATTCAAGCTAGATTTCATTCATCACTGCATGGCCATATCACCACACATACCCTGACCTCTTTGCATGACAACATATACTGTGTTGACTTACACAGACAATACACAAGCATAACTACTAGGTCCCTATATTACTATTAAAGTGCCTTATTGTTGTTAGTGTAACTCCCTTTTGTTATTGTTGTATCACTGTAACCCCAATCTTCTTATTATTGTGCCCATACATTATTATTTTTAGGTCAGCTAGGATTATATTGTGACCCCATGGACTCCTATATATAGAATGAGGTTTTTTAATTTATATCATCCAAGAATTGTTCATTTATGTAATGTAAAGGAGGTTTCCCCCTACAAAGTGGCTTATTTCTAAGGCGTTGATCTCTTTTTTCTTCTATTTTGGAGTGGGTTTCATAACATTTGGTATCAGATCTTTGGATTTTAGTGTTTCGCTACTCAAAATAGGTCATCGTGAAATTTTCGCTAAAACGTTTTTTCTACAAAGGCTCAGAAGCTGAAATTGTTATAACGTGAAGCCAAAATATTAAGGAACTTTTCCTATAAACATTTCAGATATTGGTTTGCCATATTTTCAGAGATATGATCTGTGGAAGTTGGGGTTTTTTCAGGCTCCTGAATTTCATCTCAAAGAGGTGACTGTGGGAAAATTGTGATAATTCTCTCTCTGAGAACCGGATTGGAATTATATAAAACTTGGCTGCAAGTAAACGGAGTGTAGTTTACTGTGTGTCAATTTAATAGCCAAAGGAAGAAACAATGACACGTGGAACTCCGTGCAATTTCACTCTACTGAACCAATCCATAATTAGGTTATTTTGGGAGATTTGACATAAATTTTTCTTGAAGAATCCAAATTAGGTCAGACCTGTGGCATTCAAAATAAAATTAAGAGGGCTAATACAGTGCCAAATTTCAGATATTGAAGATCCGAAATCACAGAGATAAATCAGTTTCAATATCGAGCTCGTCAAAAGCAAGAAAAAGGTGTGTATTTTTTTTCGAGTTGCATAAGTCTCATGTGAAAAATCAGTTTGAATTGATTCCAAGGGCATATTGTAGAATAGATATCAGTATTGGGTTCTAAAATGACCCCTAAAAAGAATTCAACACCCATCAAGCCTTAAGAAAGCTCTACTATGACTCATAAATATGAAGAAGTGCAACATGACATATAAAAATTACAAGATCAAGTGCACCATTTTTCACTCTCACAAAGAGAAACAAAAAATGAAATGGAAGTTTTGAAGAAAGGCGTAGAAGATAAGATGTATGGTTTGAAGAAAGGCATGGAAGCTAACATGGATGACATGGAAGTTGGCATGGAAGCTAAGATGGATGACATGGAATAAAAAATGAGAGACAACATGGAAAACATGAAGAATTATCTAAAATCAGATTTGCAAGGTTTGACAAATTTTATACAAGAAATTTTTCCTAATGGCGAAAAGATAGTAGAGGAAACTCATGATGAGAACAAAATAAATGTTAATCATGATTTCATAAAATCTAATGTTAGATGGAAGAACCACTATATTCCAAAGATGGGTATGAGGAATTTTGATGGAAAGGATCCCATAGCATGGATAATATAGATGGAGCAATATTTTGATCTCAATAATGTGCAAAGCACACAAAAGTTATGCATTGCAACTTTACATTTAGAAAAAGGTATCGATAGCTTTGCTCCTGTAAAAAAAATTTCACTTGGTCAATATTTATGGAGGAAATGATAGCACATTATGAGGATACAAAGAGAAACACCTACTTTAGCCAATTGATAAATCTCAAACAAAAGGGTTCAATGGTGGAGCACATTTAAGACTTCCAAAAATTGAATATAAGGGTAATTAATATTCCATAGGAACACAAGATTGATGTATTCATAGGGACTTTAAAGGATAACATCCAACATGAAGATAAATTTCCCTTTCCTGTGATTGATGAATTATTGGATGAATTACATGCAGAATATTATTTTACCAAGTTGGATATTCGTTCAGGATATCATCAAATTAGAATAAAGATCAAAGATATTCTGAAAACAAAATTTCGAACTCATGAGGGTCATTATGAAATTTTGGTCATGCCTTTCAGCCTTACCAATGCACCTTCTACATTTCAAGGGTTTATGAATTCCATTTTCAAAGCCTTCCTTAGAAAATTTGTGCTAGTATTTTTGATGATATACTATTCTACAACATGTCTTGTAAGGATCATGTTCAACATGTTGACATGGTGCTCAAACTATTGGAGGACAAAAAATTATATGAAAAAACATCTAAATGTTTCTTTGCAGTACAAGAGGTGGAATATTTGGGGCATATTGTATCTCACGAGGGTCTTGAGGTAGACCCTAATAAAATTAAAGCCATTAAGGAATGGAAAGTTCCCACAACCATAAAGCAGTTGCAAGGATTTCTTGGGTTAACAGGGTATTATCGCAAGTTTGCTAAGAATCATCGAAGAATAGCAGGACCTCTAACAACATTATTGAAGAAAGAAACATTTTCATTTTCATTTGAACATCTTAAAGAGGCAATGTGCCTAGCACAAGTCTTAGTTACACCAGACATCACAAAAACCTTTATTGTGGAATGTGATGCCTTAGGAAATGGAATTGGTGCTATTTTAATGCAAGAAGCAAGACCCATTACTTTTTAAAGTCATCCAATCAAAGTAAAGTATTTACAGAAAGCTATTTATGAGAAGGAAATTTTGGCAATACTACATGCACTAAATAAATGGAAACCTTACCTAATGGGAAGACACTTCAAGGTAAAAACTGAACATGATAGTCTTAAAATTTTTTGGGAAGAAAGACTATCTTCAAAAGTGCAGCAAAAATGGGTCACAAAGATGTTGGGTAATGACTTTGAAATCATCTACAAAAAAAGGAAGCTAAATGTTGTTGAAGATGCACTCTCAAGAAAGGATGAAGAGGTGGAAGCATTTCTTTGTGCCATTTCTATTATCCAACCAAATTGGATAACCGAAGCAAGGGATGAATGGAAGAAGGACGAAGTAGTGTGGACACTCATTAAAAATTTGCAGCAAAATACTAGTACATCTGATACATTTAGTTGGAAAAATGATTCCTTATGGTACAAATATCTCTTATATATTTGCAAGAATTCCCAACTAAAACAAAATATTCTTTTGGAATTTCACATTTCTCCTTTAGGAGGACACTTAGGATTTTTAAAAACTTACCACAGGGCGAAGAAAGAATTTTCTTGGGATGGCCTTAAATTTTATATTCAAAAGTTTGTTGTGGAATGTTTGGTTTGCCAGCAAAATAAAGTTGAGACAATTAAGATCCAGAGTCTTCTATAACCTTTATCCATTCCAAGTCAACGTTGGGAGGAGATTTCAATGGATTTTATTAAGGTTTACCTAAGCCTGAAGGAAAGAGTGTCATCATTGTGGTAGTTGATATACTTACCAAGTATGCACACTTTTGTGCATTATCTCATCCATTTAAATCAAGTACAATTGCTATTGCATTTATGGAAACAATTCAAAATATACATGGAAACTGTTATGAAACCAACTCCAAAAATAGAAGAAAAGAGAGATCAACACCATATAAATAAGGCACTTCGAGGGGGAAACCTAATTTACATTACATAAATGAACAATTATTCGATGATACAAATGAAAAAACCTCCTTCTCTATATGGGATTCCATGGGGTTACAATAAAATCCTAGCCAAACTAACAATAATAATGTAAGGGCACAATAATAACAATATTGGGGTTACAGGGGTACAACAATAACAATAAGGGGGTTACAGTAACAACAATAAGGGACTATAATAGTAATATAGGGACATAATATGCCCCTCTCCTTAAAAAAAGTGTTGTCCTCCATGCTTGAGTAGCTTCATATGCTTCTGTATAAAATTGTCACCCTCCCATGTAGAATCTTAAGTGGGTAAGTTCTTCCACTTGATGAGATACTCTGAAGTTGATCGATTTCATAGTTGTCGAGTTCTTGTTTCCTTTACTGCTTCAGGTTCAATATGATTTTTCCCTCCTTATCAAGTTTTGGAAATATTCTTTGAACTAGAAGTTTGTCCCCTATAACCTTATTTAAGCATGAAACATGGAAAACTGGATGCACTCGCGAAGAAGAAGGAAACTCCAATTTGTATGCCATAGTACCAATATTTTGCAACACCTTGTAAGGACCATATTACTTTGGCAATAATTTATTATCATTCTTAGATTTCTTGAGGGACATTTATTTGTATGGCTGTAGCCATAGAAATACCCAATATCCTACATCAAAAATTCTATCGCTGTGTTGTTGATTTTCCTGTTGTTTCGTTTGATTTTGTGCCAAATTTATTTTATCCTTTAAGAGTTGGAGAACTTCTTGTTGATGCTTGATGTGATATTACATTTCTTCAACATTGGAATTTTATCTTAAAGAAGATGTGATGGATGGTGGATGATATCCATAAAGTGACATAAATGGGGTCATTTTTGCTGCAGTATGGAAGGAAGTGTTATACCACCATTTAACGAGAGGTAACCACTTGACCCATTGTGTTTCCTTATAAGATACAAAACAACAAAGATATCATTCCAAAAATTTATTCACTATCTCAGTTTGATCATCGGATTGAGGATGATAAGATGAGCTATGAGCTAGTTGAGTACCCAAACGACAAAATAATTTCGTCCAAAAATTTTGAGTTAATAATAATCTTTGGGTTTCCATGTAGCTTTTGAATTGTTTCCATAAATGAAGTGACATCTGAACTTGCTTTATATCAACTACCACCATGATGACACTCTTTCCTTTGGACTTAGGTAAACCTGTGATAAAATCCATTGAAATCTCCTCCCAACGATGACTTGGAATGGATAAAGGTTGTAGAAGACCCAGGGTCTTAATTGTCTCAAATTTATTTTGCTGGAAAACCAAACATTCTGCCACAAAATTTTGAATATCAGATTTAAGGCCATCCCAAAAAAATTGTTTCTTCACTGTGTGGTAGGTTTTTAAAAATCACGAGTGTCCTCCTAAAGGAGAAGTGTGCAATTCCGAAATAATATTTTGTTTTATTTGGGAATTATTGCAAATATATAAGCAATATTTGTACCATAAGGAATAATTTTTCCAACTAAATGTATCAGATGTAATAGGATCTTGTTGCAACTTTTGAATGAGTGTCCATACTTCTTCGTCCTTCTTCCATTCATCCCTTGCTTCGATTATCTAATATGGTTGGATAGTAGAAATGGAACAAAGAAATTCTTCCACCTCTTCATCCTTTCTTAAGAGTGCATCTGCAACAACATTTAGCTTCCCTTTTTTGTAGATGATTTCAAATTCATAACCCAACATCTTTGTGACCCATTTTTGTTGCTCTTCTAAAGATAGTCTTTCTTCCAAAAAGTTTTTAATTACCATGATCATTTTTTACCTTGAAGTTTCTTCCAATTAGGTAAGGTCACCATTTATATATTTCATGTAGTATTGCCAACATTTCCTTCTCATAAATAGATTTCTGTAAATACTTTCCTTTAATTGGATGACTTTAAAAAGTAATGGGTCTTCCTTCTTGCATTGAAACAACACCAATTACAATTCCTTGAGCATCACATTCCACAATAAAGGTTTTTGTGAAGCTTGGCATAGCTAAGACTGGTGCTAGGCACATTGCGTCTTTAATATGTTCAAAAGACTTATTTTCTTCAGGAGTCCATGAAAATGCATTTTTCTTCAATAATGTTGTTAGAGGTGCTTCTATTCTCCCATAATTAACAAAAACTTGCGATAATACCATGTTAAACCAAGAAATCCTCGCAACTAATTTATAGTTGTGGGGACTTTCCATTCCTTAAGTGCTTTGATTTTGTTAGGGTCTACCTTAACACCCTCGTTGAATAAAATATGACCCAGATATTCCACCTCTTGTACTCCAAAGAGAAATTTGGATGTTTTTGCATATAATTATTTCTCCTCCAATAGTTTTAGCACCCTGTCAACATGTTGAGCATGATCCTTCCAAGACCTGTTGTAGATTAGTATGTCATCAAAAAATACTAGCACAAATTTTCCAAGCAAGGGTTTGAAAATGGAATTCATCAACCCTTGAAATGTAGAAGGTGCATTACTAAGGCCAAAAGGCGTGACCGAAAATTCATAATCACCCTCATGAGTTTGAAATTATTTTTTCAGAATATCTTCATTATTCATTCTAATTAGATGATATCCTGAATGAAGATCCAACTTGGTAAAATAATTTTCTCCCTATAATTCATCCAATAATTCATCAATCACAGGAATGGGAAATTTATATTTAATAGTGAACCTATTGAGCTCCCTATAATTTAGATACATGCCCCATGATCCATCCTTCTTGTGCACCAATACTACTAGAGTAGAGAAAGAACTTTGACTAGGTTGAATTATACCAACCTCTAACATTTCTGCAATCATACGTTCAATTTCTCTCTTTTGGACATAAGGATGTCTGTAAGGCCTGATGTTTGGAGGAACACTTCTTGGAAATAAATTAATAGCATGATCATGATCACGAATAGGTGGGAGTCCTTTGGGAGTTTCAAACACCTTGGAATTATTGTCCAAGACTTCTTGGTGATCTGGAGAAACAGACGATTTTGATAATGGAACTTCTAGTGAGCATAATTGTACAATTATGCCTCGTTTTTCTTTCTTCAGAAGAATTTTCATGACATTAGAGCTTATTATCTTTCCTAGCTTCCCTGCGATACCCCATATTTATATTTCCTTTCCTTACGAAAAAAACTCAAGAAAAGTTCTTGAAAATTAAAAGCTATTGTCCCCAAATATTGTAACCATTGTACTCCTAGTACAACATCATCATGTCACATTGAAATGGAAATCATTGGAATATTCAATAGATATTACCCCATGGTTAGCTTGATATTATGGAATTTTCCAGAGAAATTTTTAGTTCCTCCATTGGCAACCATCACTTCACATTCTCGTGCTAGGTATAGGAAACAATTCAATTCCTTGGCTACCTTACAATGAATAAAATTATGGGTACTACCTGACTCAATCAAAACTATTACCTTTTTATTCTTGATATGTCCTTCTATATTGAGAGTTTGACGAGTGGTAATTTCAGCCAATGCATTACAGGATATGGTCAGACTCATTTCTTCTTCTTCTAGGGCTGGTTCCTGTTGTATATCCTCTTCTTTTAAAATTTCTTGTTCCTTTTCTTCCTCCTCTTCACAATATATGTAAAATAATTTCTTCTTAGCACACTTATGACCTTTAGTGTATTTTATATCACAACTGTAGCAATTCCCTTTTGCTATTTTTTTCTTCCAATTGTTTTGGTGTCAACCTTGTAGCTTGTGGAATTCTAGGAGTAGAAACATTTCCATCTTTATATATGTGAGTGGTAGGATTCATTGTCGCCATAATTTTACATTCAATTTTTCTTGCCAACCTGAATGCTTTCTCCAATGAATCAGGTTCCCAAACATGAAATTCATGTTGGATAATATCTTTTCAAGTCCCTATGAATACATCAATCTTATGTTCCTCTGGAATATCAATTACCCTTATATTCAATTTTTTAAAGTCCTCAATGTGCTCCACCACTGAACCCTTTTGTTTCATATTTATCAATTGGCTAAAGAAGTTTTTTTTCTTTGTATCCTCATAATGTGCTATCATTTCCTCTGTAAAAATTGAGCAAGTCACAATTTTTTTACGGGAGAAAAGCCATCGATACCATAAAAATGTATTTTGTTCTAAATGTAAAGTTGCAATGCGTACCTTTTGTGTTTTTTGCACATTATTGAGATCAAAATATTGCTCCATCTGTAGTATCCATGTTACGGGATCCTTTCCATAAAAATTCCTCATATCCATCTTTGGAATATGGTGGTTCTTCAATCCAACATTGGAGTTTACGAAATCACAATTAACATTTATTTTGTTCTCATCATGAGTTTCGTCTACTATCTTTCTGCCATTAGGAGTAATTTCTTGTATTAGCATTGTCATCAAACCTTTCATGTTTGGTTTTAGATCATTATTCATGTCTTCCATGTTGTCTTTCATTATTTCATTGATCTTAGCTTCCATGTCATCCTTCTTAGCTTCCATTCCCACTTCCATGCCATCCATCTTAGCTTCCATGCCATCCATTTTAGCTTCCATTAAATTCTTCAAACCGTCCATCTTAGCTTCCACACCTTTCTTCAAGCCATCCATCTCAGCTTCCATGCCTTTCTTCAAAACGTCCGTTTCATTTTTTCTTCCTCTTTGCAAGAGTGAAATTTGGTGCACTTGCTCTTGTAATTTTGATATCTCATGTTGCGCTTCTTCCTCTTCATGAGTCATAGTAGAGCCTTATGAAGGATTAATGGGTGTTGAATCCTTTTTAGGTGGTATTTTAGAACCCAATTCTTGTATCTATGCTTCAATATTTCCTTGGAATCACTTCAAACTGATTTTTTACACAAGACTTATGAAATTCGAAAACGAAATACACACATTTTACATGCTTTTAACGAGCTCGATATTGAAACTGAACTATCTCTATGATTTCAGATCTTCAATATTTTAAATTTGGCCCCGTAGTATCCCTCTGAATCTTCTTTCAAATGCCACAGGTCTAACCTTATTTGGATTCTTAAAGAAAACGTTATGCCCAATCTCCAACAATGGCCTAATTATGGACTAGTTCAGTAGAGTGAACTTGTACGATGTGCCACATGTCACTGTTTCCTCCTTTGGCTCTGAAATTGATACACAGGAAACTAAAGTTCATATAACTATGGCCAATTTTTACAGAATTCCAATATGATGCTCAGAGATAGAGTTATGACGATTTTCCCATGGTCACCTCTTTGAGATGAAATTTAGGAGTCTGAAAAAACCCTAACTTACACAAATCATATCTCCGAAAATATTGTGACCCAAGATATGAAATGTTTACACGAAGTTCCTCAAGACTTCGTCTTCACGTGATAATTTTTTTAGCTTTTGAGCCTTCATAGAAAAAACGTTATAACGAAAAAATTCCACGATGACCTATTTGGACCAGCGAAACCCTAGAATCCAAAGCTTCGACACGAAATGTTATGAAACCAGCTCCAAAAATAGAATAAAAGAGAGATCAATGCCCTATAAATAAGCCACTTTGAAGGGGAAACCTCCTTTACATTACATAAATGAACAATTCTTGGATAATACAAAAGATAAAACCTTCTTCTATATATAGAAGTCCATGGGGTCACAATATAATCCTAGCCGACTTAATAATAATAATGTAAGGGAACAATAATAACAGTATTGGGGTGACAAGGATAAAACAATAGCAAGAAGGGGGTTACACTAACAACAATAAGGGACTATACTAGTAATATAAGGACCTAACAGAAACCCAAAGATTATTGTAAGTGATAGAGATCCCATTTTTACTGGAAATTTTTGGACGAAATTATTTTCTTCTTTGGGTACTCAACTAGCTCATAACTCACCTTATCATCCTCAATCCGATGGTAAAACTGAGATAGTGAATAAATGTTTGGAGTGATATCTTTGTTTTTTTGTATTTGATAAGAAAACATAATGGGTCAAGTGGTTACCTCTCGCTGAATGATGGTATAACACTTCCTTCCATACTGTAGCAAAAAAAAACACCATTTATGGCACTTTATGGATATCACCCACCGTCCATCACATATTCTTTAAGAGAAAATTCTAAGGCTCAAGCAGTGGAATATAACATTTAGCATCAACAAGAAGTTCTCCAACTCTTAAAGGATAACCTAAATTTGGCACAAAATCGAATGAAACAACAAGCAGATCAACATCGTAGCGAGAGAAGTTTGATGTAGGAGATTGGGTATTTTTATGGCTACAACCATACAAACAAATGTCCCTCAAGCAAGCTAAGAAGGATAATAAATTATCACCAAAGTACTATGGTCCTTACAAGGTGTTTCAAGATATTGGTACTACGGCATAGAAATTGGAGCTTCTTATCTCTCCGCGAGTGCATCCAGTTTTCAATGTTTCATGCTTAAAGAAGGTTATAGGGGATAAACTTCTAGTTCAAACAATATTTATAGAAATTGATGAGGAAGGAAAAATCATATTGGAAACTAAAGAAGTCATAGAAACAAGAACTTGATAGCTATGAAATCGATAAATTTTAGAGTATCTCATCAAGTGGAAGAACTTACCCACTAAATATTCTACATGGGAGGATGAGAATTTTATACAGAAGCATACAGAGCTACTCAAGCGTTGAGGAATTTTTTTTTTTGAAGGAGAGGGGCATGTTAGGTCCCTATATTACTATCATAGTCCTTTATTGTTGTTAGTGTAACCCCTTTATTGTTATTTTTGTACCCCTGCAACCCCAATATTGTTATTATTATGCCCTTACATTATTATTGTTAGGTCATATAGGATTATATTGTGACCCCAAGGACTTCTATATATATAAGGAGGTTTTTTCATTTGTATCATCCAAGAATGTTTCATTTATGTAATGTAAAGGAGGTTTCCCCCTTGAAGTGGCTTATTTCTAAGTCGTTGATCTCTCTTTTCTTCTATTTTTGGAGCTAGTTTCATAAAAGCAACCAACACGTAACCAATCATGAATAACCAATTCACATTCAACATATAGCATCACGTAAAAAACCATACACAGAAAACGCCGAAGCATGACCAATAGGTGATCTAGCATAAATAATAAATTCATGTACAACATGTAGCAACATGTGAGAAAGAATACATAGACAATACATAAGCATGAACCACTCATGAAAATATGTTGACAAAAACACCATCAGTCCTTCTATGGAAATACCACTGCCAACATGGCCAAGAAAAAGAGGATGAAAACATTTGGATATAGGAATAAATTCAATTCCTTAGCTATTTGAAAATGAATAAAATTATGGGTACTACCCAAATCAATCAACATTGTTACCATTTTTTTCTTGATAAATCCTTTTGTATTAAGAGTTTGAGGAGTGGTATTTCCTGCCAATGTATTATAAGGTATGGTTGGATTAATTTATTCCTTCTCTAGGGTTGGTTATTGGCGTATATCCTCCTGTTTTGATGTTTCTTGTTCCTTTTCATCCTCCTCTTCACAATCTATGTAAAATAATCCATTCTCAACACACTTATGATATTTAGTCTATTTTCTATCACAACTATAACAAATCCCTCTTTCTCTTTTTTCCTCCAATTGCTATGGTGTCAAATTTGTAGGTTTTGGAAGGCTAAGAGTAGCAAAATTTCCATATATATAGTTGTGATTTGAACACTTCCTTGTTTCCATAATTTTTATTTCAAATTTTCTTGTCACCTTGAATGCCTTCTCCAATGAATCATGATCCCAAAGGTGAACCTCATGTTGGAGGTTATCCTTTAAAGTCCATACATTATGAAAACAACTCCAAAAATAAAATAAAAGAGAGATCAATGCCTTAGAAATAAGCCACTTCGAGGGGGCAACCCAATACATTACATAAATGAAAAATTCTTGGATGATACAAATGAAAAAACCTCGTTTCTATATATAGGAGTCCATGGGGCCACAATGTAATCCTAGCCGACCTAACAATAATAATGTAAGGGCACAATAATAACAAAATTGGGGTTATAGGGGTACAAAAATAACAATAAGGGGGTTACACTAACAACAATAAGGGACTATACTAGTAATATAGGGACCTAACATGCTCCTCTCCTTCAAAAAAGTGTTGTCCTCAACACTTGAGTAGCTCTAGGTGGTTATGTATAAAATTCTCATCCTCCCATGTAGAATCTTCAGTAGGTAAGTTCTTCCATTTCATGAGATACTCTGAAATTGAACGATTTCATAGTTGTCGAGTTCTTGTTTCCATGACTGCTTCAGGTTCCAATATGGTTTTTCCTTCCTCATCAAGTTCTAGTAATATTTTTTGAACTGTAATTTTGTCCCCTATAACCTTATTTAAGCATGAAACATGGAAAACTGGATGCACTCGTGAAGAATAAGGAACCTCCAATTGGTATGCCATAGTACCAATATTTTGCAACACGTTGTAAGGACCATAGTACTTTGGCGATAATTTATTATCCTTCTTAGCTTGTTTGAGTGACATTTGTTTTGATGGTTGTAGCCACAAAGATACCTAGTCTCCTACATCAAAAATTCTCTCACTACGATGTTGATCGGCCTGTTGTTTCATTTGATTTTGTGACAAATTTAGGTTATCCTTTAGGAGTTGGAGAACGTCTTGTTTATGCTCGATGTGATCTTCCACTACTTGAACCATAGAATTTTCACTTAAATAAAATGTGATGGACGGTGGATGAGATCCATAAAGTTCCATAAATGGGGTCATTTTTTCTGCATTATGGAAGGAAGTATTATACCACCATTCAGTGAGAGGTGTAACCACTTGACCCATTGTTCTTGCTTATCAGATACAACAAAACAAAGATATCCTTCCAAAAATTTATTCACTATCTTTGCTTGACCATCGGATTGAGGATGATAAGATGAGCTATGAGTTAGTTGAGTACCCAAACAAGAAAATAATTCCATCCAAAAATTTCGTGTAAAAATGGGATCTCTGACACTTACAATAATCTTTGGGTTTCCATGTAGCTTTTGAATTGTTTCCATAAATGCAGTAGCAACTATACTTGATTTAAATGGATGATATAATGCACAAAAGTGTGCATACTTGGTAAGTCTATCAACTAACACCATGATGACACTCCTTCCTTCGGACTTAGGTAAACCTGAGATAAAATCCATTGAAATCTCCTTCCAACATTGACTTGGAATGGATAAATTTTTTAGAAGACTTGGGGTCTTAATTGTCTTAACTTTATTTTGTTGGAAAACCAAACATTCCGCCACAAAATTTTGAATATCATATTTAAGGCCATGCCAAAAAAATTCTTTCTTCACCCTATGGTAAGTTTTTAAAAATCCCGAGTGTCCTCCTAAAGGAGAAGTGTGCAATTCCAAAAGAATATTTTGTTTTAGTTGGGAATTCTTGCAAATATATAAGTGATCTTTGTACCATAAGGAATCATTTTTCCAATGAACTGTATCAGATGTACTAGGATCTTGCTGTAAGTTTTGAATGAGTGTCCACACTTCTTCATCCTTCTTCCATTCATCCCTTGCTTCGGTTATCCAATCTAGTTGGATAATAGAAATGGCACAAAGTAATGCTTCCACCTCTTCATCCTTTCTTGAGAGTGTATCTGCAACAACATTTAGCTTCTCTTTTTTGTAGATGATTTCAAAGTCATAACCCAACATCTTTGTGACCCATTTTTGCTTCTCTTCTGGAGATATTATTTGTTCCAAAAAGTGTTTAAGACTATCATGATCAGTTTTTACCTTGAAGTGTCTTCCCATTAGGTAAGGTCTCCACTTTTGTAGTGCATGTAGTATTGCCAAAATTTCCTTCTCATAAATAGCCTTTTGTAAATACCTTCTTTTGATTGGATGACTTTAAAAATAAATGGGTCTTCCTTCTTACATTAGAACAACATGAATTCCATTTCCCGAGGCATCAAATTCCACAATAAAGGTTTTTGTGAAGTTTGGCATAGCTAAGACTGGTGCTAGGCACATTGCCTCTTTAATATGTTCAAAGGAATTAGTTACTTCAGGAGTCCATGAAAATGCATATTTTTTCAATAATGTTGTTAGAGGTGCTGATATTCTCCCATCATTCTTAAAAAAATTGCGATAATAAACTATTAACCCAAGAAATCCACACAACTGCTTTATGGTTGTAGGGACTTTCCATTCGTTAATGGATTTAATTTTGTTAGGGTCTACTGTAACACCCTCGTGAGATAAAATATGACCCAGATATTCCACCTCTTGTACTCCAAAGAAAAATTTGGATGTTTTTGCATATAATTGTTTCTCCTCCAATAGTTTGAGCACCCTGTCAACATGTTGAACATGATCCTTCCAAGATCTACTATAGATTAGTATATCATCAAAAAATACTAGCACAAATTTTCCAAGGAAGGGTTTGAAAATGGAATTCATCAACCCTTGAAATGTAGAAGGTGCATTGGTAAGGCCAAAAGGCATGACCAAATATTCATAATGACCCTCATGAGTTCGAAATGTTGTTTTTAGAATATCTTCAATCTTCATTCTAATTTGATGATATCCTGAACGAAGATCCAACTTGGTAAAATAAATTGCTCCATGTAATTCATCCAATAATTCATCAATCACAGGAATGGAAAAATTATCTTTAATAGTGATCTTATTGAACTCCCTATAATCTAGACACATGCACCATTATCCATCCTTCTTGTGCACCAATACTAGTGGAGCAGAGAAAGAACTTTGACTGGGTTGAATTATACCAGCCTCTAACATTTTTGTAACCATATGTTCAATTTCGTTTTTTTGGACATAAGGATATCTGTAAGGCCTGATGTTTGGAGGAACACTTCTTGGAATCAAATGAATAGCATTATCATGATCACGAATAGGTGGGAGTCCTTTTGGAGTTTCAAACACCTTTGAATGATTGTCCAAGACTTTTTGGAGATTTGGAGAAACAGATGATTTTGATGTTGGAACTTCTAGTGAGCATAATTGTAAAATTACACCTCGTTGTTCTTTGTTTATAATATTTGTCATGAAATTAGAGCTTATTATATTTCCTAGCTTCCTTGCGATACCCCGTAATTTGATTTCTTTTCCTTCTGAAAAAAATTTCAAGAAAAGTTCTTGAAAATTAAAAGCTATCGTCCCCAAAAATTGTAACCATTGTACTCCTAGTACAAATCAGCACCTCCCATTGGGATGGAAAGCAATGGAATATTCAATCCATATTCCCCCATGACTAGCTTGATATTATGGAATTTTCCTGATAAATTTACAGTTCCTCCATTTGCAACCATCACTTGACATTCTGGTGTTGGGTATAGGAAAAAATTCAATTCCTTGGCTACCTTACAATGAATTAAATTATGGGTACTACCTGAATCAATCAACACTATTACCTTTTTCTTCTTAATATGTCCTTCAATATTGAGAGTTTGAGGAGTGGTAATTCCTACCAATGCATTACATGATATGTTTGGGCTCATTTCTTCTTCTTCTAAGGTTGGTTCCTGGTGTATATCCTCTTCTTTTGAAGTTTCTTGTTCATTTTCTTCCTCCTCTTCACAATCTATGTAAAATAATTTCTTCTTAGCACACTTATGACCTTTAGTGTATTTTCTATCACAACTGTAACAAAGCCCTTTTGCTCTTTTTTCTTCCAATTGTTGTGGTGTCAACCTTGTTTGTGGAAGTATAGGAGTAACAACACTTCCATCTTTATAGATGTGAGTGGTAGGCTTCCTTGTCGCCATAATTTTACATTCAATTTTTCTTGCTAACTTGAATGCCTTCTCCAATGAGTCAGGTTCCCAAATGCGAAATTCATGTTCGATGTTATCCTTTAAAGTTCCTATGAATACATCAATCCTGTGTTCCTCTATAATATTAGTTACCCTTATATTCAATTTTTGTAAGTCCTCAATGTGCTCCACCACTGAATCCTTTTGTTTGAAATTTGTCAGTTGGCTAAAGAAGGTGTTTCTCTTTGTATCCTCATAATGTGCTATCATTTCCTCCGTAAAAATTGACCAAGTGACAATTTTTTTGTGGGAGAAAAGCCATTGATACTATACAAATGTATTGTTTTCTAAATGTAAAGTTGCAATGCGTACCTTTTGTGTGTTTTTCACATTATTGAGATCAAAATATTGCTCCATCTATAGTATCCATGTTACGGGATCCTTGCCGTCAAACTTCCTTATATCCATCTTTGGAATATGGTGGTTCTTCAATCCAACATTGGAGTTTATGAAATCACGATTAACATTTATTTTTTTCTCATCATGAGTTTCCTCTACTATCTTTTCGCCATTAGGAATCATTTCTTGTATCAACTTTGACAAACCTTCCTTCAAGTCTTCCATGCCTTTCTTCAAACCTTCCATTTTTCCTTCCATACCATTCTTCAAACCATCCATTTTTTCTTCCATACCATTCTTCAAACCATCCATCGTATCTTCCACGCTTTTCTTCAAAACATCCATTTAATTTTTTGTTTCTCTTTGTGAGAGCGAAATTTGGTACACTTGCTCTTGTAATTTTGATATGTCATGTTGCATTTCTTCGTCTTCATGAGCTATAGTAGAGTCTTCTGAAGGCTTAAGGAGGAATTTTAGAACCCAATACTAATATATATTCTAAAATATGCCCTTGGAATCAATTCAAATTGATTCTTCAAACAAGACTTATGCAATTTGGAAAAAACAATACACACCTTCTTCTTTCTTTTGACAAGATCGATATTGAAATTCAATTATCTCTATGATTCCAGATCTTCAATATCTAAAATTAGGCCCTGTATTAGCACTCTGAATCTTCTTTCAAATGCCATGGGTCTGACCTGATTTGGATTCTTCAAGGCAAAGTTATGCCCAATCTCCCACAACGACCTAATTATGGATTGGTTCAGTAGTGCGAAGTTGTATGACATTCCACGTGTCACTGTTTCCTCCTTTGACTCTGGAATTGATAAAAAGAAAACTGAAATCCATTTACTTACGGCCACTCTTTATATAATTTCAATCTGACACTCATGAAGAGAGTTATGATGATTTTCCCACAGTCACCTCTTTGAGATGAAATTCGAGAGCCTGAAAAACGCATAACTTCCACAGATCATATCTCCAAGAATATTGTGAACCAAGATCTGATATTTGTACAGGAGGTTCCAAATTATTTTGGATTTTCTTTGTAAAAATTTTAACTTTTGAACCTTCACACAAAAAACGTTATAGAGAAAGTTCCACGATGACTTGTTTTAGGTGAAATTCAGGAGCCTAAAAAAAGTCTAACTACCATAGATCATATCTCCAAAAATATTGCGAACCAAGATCTGAAATTTTACACGATGTTACTCAGAGTTTCAGCTTCACTCTATAAAAATTTGAGCTTCTTAGTCTTTGTAGAAAAATAGTTATAGCGAAGATGCCATGATGACCTGCTTGGAGCAGCGAAACCCTAGAATCCAAAGCTCTGATACCAAATGTTATGAAAACAGCTCCAAAAATAGAATAAAAGAGAGATCAACGCCTTAGAAATATGCCACTTCGAGGGGGAAACCTCCAATGTATTACATAAATGAAAAATTCTTTGATGATAAAAATGACAATACCTCCTTTCTATATATAGGAGTCCATGGGGCCACAATGTAATCCTAGCCAACCTAACAATAATAATGTAAGGGCACAATAATAACAATATGGGGGTACAGGGGTACTACAATAACAATAAGGGGGTTACACTAACAACCATAAGGGACTATACTATTAATATAGGGACCTAACACCATATGAAGATATCAATCCTATGATCCTCTCGAATATGTGCTACCCTAATATTCAACTTTTGGAAGTTCTCAATGTGTTCTTCCATTGAACCATTTTGTTTGGGATTTATCAATTGGCTAAAGAAGGTGTTTCTCTCTATATCCTCATAATGTGCTATCATTTCCACCATAAAAATTGATCAAGTGACAAGTGGTTTATGAGAAAAAAGTCATCAATACCATACAAACTAATTGGGTTATAAATATAAATTTGTAATCCATACCTTTTGTGAGTGTTTCATGTCATGGAGATCAAAATATTGCTCCAATTGTAGTATGCATGTTACCAGATCCTTTCCATCGAAATTCCTCATATATATCTTTGGAATGTGGTGGTTCTTAAAACCAACATTGGAGTTTCTAAAATCAAAATTTATATTTATTTTGTCCTCATCACGATTTTCATGGATTAACTTGTCACCACCTCGAAAACTTTCTTACGACAATTTTGTCAAATCTTCCTTCAAATCTTCCATGTCTACGTTAAAACCATCCATCTTCGATTCCATGCCATACATATTTTATTTCATCTCATCCATATTATCTTCCATGTATGGTTTTAAATCATCCATGTCTACTTTTAATCCATCCTTAAAATCTTCCATTTCGCTTCTGTTTCATTTTTTGTTACTCTTTGCGAGCGAACTATTTTGCATTTGGTCTGGTAATTTTGATATACCATGTTGCAATTCTTCCTCATGTGTCATAATATATATTTTTAGGGCTTAATGTGTGTGGAATTATTTTTTGGAGTAATTTCAAAACCCAATACTGATTTCTATGTTTCAATATGCCCTGGGAATCACTTCCAACTAATTTTTCGAACAAAATTTATCCAATTAAAAAAAAAAATACGCAACTTTTCATCGCTTTGGAGGAGATCAGTATTGAACAGGGAAAATTTTAGGGGCTAATATTTGTAGGTGGGCTAATTTTCCACGCTTTTTCCAAAAAAAAGGATTCACCAATTTCCATTTTTTTTAAAAATTGATTTGCCCAAATTTTATAGTATATTTTTTTTACCCTAAAAATCGCCAAACTTTTATATATACTAATATAAAATAATTAGAAACCTAAATATTTTTACAAAAATATCATAAAAAAAAATTACAACTTACATATTGGGGACTAGTAAGATTCACCAAGGTTTCTAAACTTTAAGATAAACTTCCATCCTGAAAAATTTCTCTGGTATTGAACCTGACCTATCTCTATGATTTCGGATCCACAATATTTTAACTTTGGTCCTATAGTATACCTCTATGTCTTATTTCCAAATCCACAGTTCAGGCCTAATTTTGATTCTTCAAGACAAAGTTATGCCCTATTTGCCATGATGACCTTATTGTAAACTGGTTCAGTAGAGCAAACTTGTATGGAGAAAAAATACCAATATGGCATGTTTTAAGAATAGAAATCCTAGAGTCCAAACCCCTGAAACCAAATGTTATATAACCAGCTCACAAAATAGAAGAACGTATAGTTAAACAACTTAAATATTATCCACTTCAAAGGGGAAACCTCCTTTACATTACATAAATGAAAAATTCTAAGATGATACAAATGAAAATACCTCCTTTCTATATATAGAAGTCAAAGTGGTCACAATATAATCAAAGTTGTCATGATAATAATAATGTAAGGGAACTACAATAACAATAGTGAGATTCTATGGGGTGCAATAATAACACTATGGTGCAATAATGACAATTAGGACACTAAAAATAACAATAAGGGGATACATTATTATTATGGGCACCTAAAAATACAACCCTTAGAGCCATTATGGAATACGTTTCAAATTATTTCACACTAGATCCACTTCACTCAAATAAAAATCCTATAGGTCATGTTTCATCCATTTTTCAAATTGGAACTGCATACAACTTTGCGCTAAATCACAATAATTTAATACACATTTGAATTATGCACAAATATCAACAAAAATCTCTCTACAATAAAAAATTTAGCTATATTTGAGCCATAGATGCATACATAAGAAATCAATAAAAATATTTGCTCATTGTAATACAACTCTTCATCAACATACTCATCAATACATCATTTGAAAATGAGTAGTAATTGAATTTTCAAAAATACAAAATCCTCTCAATGGAAAATAAAATATTTGCATACAAATCACAACTTCTATGAAAATATGCTCATAATACAAACCTCTCATAACTATGCTATAAACTATGACTCAATACAGTCATCAACATAATTATCACAACCACTCAACACAAAACTATTTGCAACTCAAATAATTTGACCTCATGCAGTTAGCTCCTGAGACCAATAACAACATAATACATATTTTAAAGTTCAATAAAAGCTAAGCCATATTATTTCAACTTACCAAAAATATTCCATCAATACAATCGTGAATTACCATTAAATTACAATCTATACAAATAACTTTTGATTCTTGAAATGAGCCAATAAACAAGTTATTCCATACCCTATCCATTCATAACAAATTTTCCTTTATCTTTGACGAAAAAACCCTTTTCCTCAAAGAAAAAAACTCCAACATGATTCTTAGATAACCAAATTTCATAAGCACAAAAAACTCATAAACATTCAACTATACCAAGTACACATAGATCTATTTCATATAAATAATTAATCTCGTGCATGTATTCTAGGAATAAAAGACTCTCTATAACTTACCCACACCGCATACAAGACTAAATATAGAAGTATCCATCACCATGAAAAAATGAATCAAATGCACATCAAGATACACTCTCAGTTACTAAATAATCAACAATAATGAAGTCATACATTCATATATTCTAAGTGGATCTTGCACCAAAGCATTTCATAAGTACAATACCCCTACAATGATAAAACCTGTCAGTCATAAACACACACCCAAAGTATTGTTATTCTCATTAACAGGATCTATTCCAAGACTCTCTACCATTAATTGACATCTACAAACTCTTCCTTTTATTTCCTATAGGTGAAATGTCACTATAATCTTCAAATCTATGTACATTGGTACTTGATACAACTTGTGCAAGATCTGTATTTTGCATAAACCTTCATTATGCCCTTGATTTACTCACTCCATATAGACATATTCTATCTAAGTCACACTCTCTTAACCATATGCATTGTCTATCAAATATGACTTTACATGTACCATGATATATTCACTAATTAACATACAATTACTCTACCATTTACAGGTGTGTACCATTAAATTTTATCTATTAAAATGAACACAATATTCTGAGTAGAATAATTATAGTAGTAAAATTATCAAGTAGCATACCAATTTGAGTTTAATCACATCACAGGTGGTTCTAATCTGCATAGGTTGTTTTAACTCAAGAAAATCTATATGTTCTTCAAATATTATTCTCACACTCCATTCTTACCATATTTCATGCACAAAGGTGTCTAGGAGACTAGATACACACCACCATTAAGTATTTTGGGCAATTTAACCTATGAATCCATTCATCAGATATCTCAATCACATATGCATTTGCAACATACATCTCTCGTCACATCTACCTAAGAAACCAATCAAACTAGGTAAACATGAGTGGAGGGTATTTAAGGTCATACACAACCTCCTTGGTCAATGTAAGGAAGTGGAATCAATGGGAAAAACCATAACACAGACTCCCTGTACCTGATACGAGACCCCTAGAGGCTATCCCAGTGATCAAGCTAACTTTCCCCTTGGTCCCACTGACTTTTACTAAAGAAAACCTTGAAACACTCCCTTAATATGGGAAAGGTTGCCTCTAGAAAGCTCTATATGCTCCGACTCTGACAACATAGCGATGCGTGCGTCGAGGCACTCTTTTACCCAAACCTATGTGTCCGTCTGTGGGATTTAAGGCACTTTTCAAGCCCAGAATTCCGAACATTTCCCATTACTTCCTATAGCTTTCAGAATCCATCAAACACATGAAAACAATGCCAATAGACCAAAATTTGACTTCAGGACTAAGCCTGACCAACCCCAACTAGGAATGACATTATGTAAAACACTTGGCATGAATGAAATATACAGGTCTAAAATATAATACAAAGCACAAAGTACTAAAAACTCTTGAAATACATTACAAGAAGGATCTCCACTCTCTGCCTTTAACATATATGGAATTAATTAGGTCTTTCATCCATAATATTAAAATTTATAGGTAAATAAATGAAATAACCATGACATGAACCAGTCATTTAACCATGCTTATAACCAACATAAAACCATGGAAATAAAAATGAGAAAAAAATCATTAGATCCACACATTAATAGGTAAAATGTAATAGAACTTAGGTTCCATTAAACATAGACAATAAATTGCCAGGTTCGAGACTTCCACGTACCACCCAACCATAAACATGCTTGATCCAAATCTCTATTCAACTAGTCTCCCTTGTGCCATATTCCAAGCATGAATGTGGGATTTCATAGATAAAACAATCTAAAAAAACCAAGGGAATATATAGGTTAAACCACTTCCACCCTCACCATACCTAGGGAAAATTTTAGGGGCTAATATTCATAGGTGGGCTAATTTTCCATGTTATTTCCAAAACAAAGATTCGCCAATTTCCATTTTCATGAAAATCGATTCGCCCAAATTTTATAGTATAAAATTATTTCACTCCAAAAATCACCAAAAACATACATATACTAATATAAAATAATTAAAAACCTAAATATTTGTACAAAAATATCATCAAAAAATTTACAATTTACATATTGGGGACTAGTAACATTTTCCAAGGTTTCTAAACTTTAAAATAAACTTCCATCCTTAAAACTTTCCCTAACCATACCATGATCAAACCAAAATTGGTTCTCCGATCACGAAACTGAACCGAGCTTGGAATGCCTCCAAAAATCCATCACTATCCTTGAGGAATTTCTTGTCTACTCGTCTCACAGTATTTACCACAATATAATCTTGGATCACTAGGCCCTAAACTGATACACCACCCTCTGGATTTACCATGTATCTCGCCAAAAAAAGCCTCGGGATTCCTACGCTTTTGGGAATTTTCCTTGAGACCACCTCTGCTCTGTATTATGAAATCCATTTGGTAATTCCAAAGCTCCAAATTGAGATCAAAATCCTAACACACCATGGATATATGGAAAAAGGAAAGGAAATGTTAAAAGGCGCTATTAAAACCCAACACAAGCATGCCACCAACAAAAATAGAACCAAATACCAACATGCATAAGCCATGCATGTCCAAACCAGCTGGGAAATCAAACATGTAATATGTTATCTGCAAATATTCTTGTTGAAGTTGCTAGATGTTGCCCTTCCTTGCTTTACATTTTCTTTCCTTTGCTTCCTTTGCTTGATTTCCTAGTGTTTCTTCGATCAATGATGAAATGCTCCAAGAAAAATCTAAGTAGCCAAGAGTGAGTGAGAGAGAGAGAATAATGAGAGAGCTGCAAAAATGAAATGTCAAAATGTTTGAGTAAAATATTTCCAATTGATCCTCATAAGAATTTTTATTAATGAGGCCTCTAATTTATTCATTTTGAATTATTTTCTTTCATTTTCCTCCTCACATGCAACATGTGACCTTTCACCTTCCTTTTCTCCTATTTTCTATTATTTTCATAAATAAAATGCCAATTAATGCCTCATTCCTTTCCAAAGCCTTAACCATTTTCTTTAGCCATAATAACTAAAATGAACACCCTCTAGGATGTTTTTTCCAAAACTCAACTTGGAATAAGTGTCCCTTAACCACGATTTTTTTCCATATATTAAATTTTATTGCATGAAATTTTAACTCCGGTCTATTACAGAACCCTCCACCTTGGGTGAACACTATCCTCAGTGTTCAATGACACCTATAATCCAGTAAACTGTTAAAAATAAAACACATTGCCTATGGAGCTTTATAACACAACTCGTTGCATTTTTTACAATAACATCCATATATACAACCATACTGTGTATGGAGCTTTATAAATCTAGTTTGATATAGTAATTACAATAATATACACATATGCACATTTTCTTAACCAACAAATAAAAATATATGATTCTCTTATCAACAACAATGAAATATAGAGGCTAAGAACTCTAGCCTTAAAGTAAAAACATGATTCACCTCCTTCCCAGGAAGTCCAAAATCCATTTCCAAAGTCAAAGTTGCATCCAATGTACAATACCAAAATCCTATGCTAATATACCCTCATTGAAAAATTACCGGCTCATTTTTCTAGGGCACAATCCCAATGTGCATTTGATTTCATCTGGAAATGCTAGTGATAAAAAAAATACATCCCCGACCTTCCTTTCTCTGCTAGACTGCCCTCAGTAAATACGGTAATCCCCTTCCATGCATTCACTCACCTCTCAAGTTCCCTAACATCCCCTATCTAGGGAAATTTATCCATTGGATGGGCTTCCTCACATCGAAAGATACAAAAACCACGGAATATACCCAAATCAACCATCATACCGGTTATAAAATGCTCATGGAAATCAATGGAAAATATTGGGTACCAGTGTCCGACAATGGCCCTACTCCTGAAGTGTTTTATAAATATATTCCTTCCTGTTTGAATTCCTTTTGTTGTTGCTACTAATGCTTGTAATTGGTTTCAACCACCCAAATGGGCATTTCCATGCTTCCTATGCCAAGCACATAACTATCATTGATTTAAAATAAATTGAAATAAATTCACATAATACCTCGTTGGTAGCTCGTCAATAAGGTACACTTGAAATTTTTTTCACTTCTTGTCACAACAAGTCAAAATAGTTGTTTGATCAAATCATCATGTATAAACATATCACATATGGTTATCTTAAAACACAACCATCATAAGTTAAATCATGAATCGTATGAAATTACCATAAACCATAATCATAAATCATATGTAACCATCAAAAGCTAGAATCACAGATCGCATGCATAACAAGGTTGAAATAAAATACTGATATAACTTATCCTTCATTGATCCTTACTTCTGCCTTTGTTCTTTTGTACACACGCCAAATCGGTTGCCACACCCAGTAAGCATCCAGTGCCTTTTATCCTCTTCAACCACATACAGATACACACAATGTACATCACATGCATGCACCCAAACATGGCGTACAACACCACATAATAGATACACCCACACCCAGCATACGACACATACACTTACACCTAGTGTAAAATAAAAGACAATGCATATGCCTATACTGGCATACAACACATGCAACTACACCTGATGTACAATAACACACAATACGTATACATATACATAGTACAACACAATGAGTACACATGTAACCATACCACGACTACACCATGCACATACATAGTATCACATGCCTACAACACATCATGTATGACATGCACACAATACAACATGTATACTAGTACCATATCCACAAATGTACAAAGTACCACATGTACACAACACTACCTGCACAACGTGTGCACAATATCACATGTACACGTCACCACCTACACCATGTCTACACAATTCCAAATTTACACTGCACCACATGTATAATGTGTGCATAATACTTCATGTACACAACACCACATGAACGACATGTACAAGATACCACATGTACAAAATACCACATGCATGACATGTACACATCACCATAGGTAAAATCACTGAATACACAACATGTGCAACATATACGCAACAATAGTACTGCACATCCATAAACCACACATTGACTCCACAAAGCAACCTTGCTTCTAGTCTTTCCACAATCCATGCTTATCCTAGCATGTCACATATCATACTTTCATTCCGATGATGTATCCCTCAGGATTTCTTGTCCATAAAATAAACATAGGCATAGTACAAGCATATAATATCAAATCTTACCCACATTATATTGACCTTTTAGATCTATCAGGGTTATTTTTCCTGATTGATTCCTCATAATCCAAGAGCCTTTTCATGTCGTTCACCTACATAAGAAAGCATTCGTTCACAAGAATGATCCCTGGAAATCCTGTCAGGCAGTGACATAGATACATACATACATACATATATGATTATTAGCATAGAAAAAAGTTCATGTCAGAGAATCTCTCTCTCTCACACACACACACACACACACATAAACATTTAGAATTAAGAAACCATGATTCATGATGACCCTTCTAGACAAAACATACATACATACATACATGTATGCATATATAAATATCAACATAATCACGATCACAACATAATTCCTAGATATAATAAGGTCTAGGTTAAGAGAACTTCCTTTATTCATTCACAACATGCACAACGTTGAGGACAATAGTTCCCAACATAGCTTAGGCATATAAGATCTCATTTCCACTTTCTTTAACTTTTTTGTTTCCTTTATCATGTTTGTAAAGCCACCATTCATTTACCACAATGGACCCAACCATTCCAATTGATTTTCATATTCTTAACTTTTGTTTCCCTATACTCATGCACCAAGCTTCATCTGGTTCTTATATTATCTGTTGGGTACCAAAAATCTTTCCCTGAGTTCCATTAATTTTCCTCTTTCGCAACCAATTCCCAAGATCCTCAAAACATAAAACAAAATAACAAGAACAAACAAGAGGAAGACCATGAGAAACCAAAAGCAATATGACACTACAACAAAGTGTCATGGCTATGCACTAGACGCAATCAAGATTGTAAATCAAGCGCAAAAAATCACAAGAGACCGAAAGAAAAAGACTAGAAAAAAACAACATGACTCAATCCCCATGGTTCCCAGTGCTTCCCATGGAAATATCAACCTGAGCCTTCTTCAAGATTTCATGGTATCCCCTTTTTCCATGGAATATCCTGCATCATACCACCATAAACACATAATTTTTAGTGGATAACACAAACACACAATATACTAGATAAATTACTTTGTTATGCCAAGCACACTGCCTTTTATCTAAACACATACATATATCATCTCTCTAGGGACTCCAATCAATTGAATAATCTAGCCATAGCTAGAAACCAACTATTATACCTCTTAGATACATGTTCATAAATATAGCACATGTCCACATAATTCCATACAAGATTAGGTTTAAGAAGACTTATTGTTTCCATGCAAAGCACTCATATGTTTGGAATTAGGATTTCCAAACATCGCCCAAGGGATTCTTACCCATTTCCTTTCTTTTACCATTTACCTTGCTACAATTTAGCCTTACCACATGTTATCACATCTCCTAGCTATTATTTATATAAAAAATTCAATTTTTACCTTGTCATGCTAGTGTGAAGCATATTTCCCTGCAAATTTTCACACATGTTAGCCACATGTTCCAAATATCAATACATCATGTATATTCATTTGAAATCGACCTTTACCAAGATGAACAATCATGTCATAACCAACAATCAACTCAAATTCATCACTCATAATAAATAATGTTGCAACTATCACCTAATTGAACTCAAGTACATATCAATTGTATCAACACTTATGTTAGTACAACCATCTTAAAAAAAAATCATTCTTCATGCAATATTATAGATACAAACTCATATCATGCAATTAATCTAATATTCAAACAAACTAGAAACAAAACATGTTAGATAAATCAACTAGATGACAAAATAGACACCAAAAACTCGAACACCAATTTGACTACATAATCAAAGAGTCAAACACGAAATAAATGACTTAAGAAAACTCATATCTTAATGTACCTTAGGGGAGGCTATCTGGTGTACCCAATTAGACTAGATTAGAATGATATAACTTCATAACATATCAACTCAAACATAAATAAGGTCTGATATCCATAATAATAACTACCTAACATGTTCACATCATAAAATCATAAACAATTGTCACTCATTCATAACAATCACATGTGCATAGTCATGGTAGATTAGTATTACATAATATCACAATATATTAACTCATACCTGAATTTCATAGCCACAATCATCTACACATACCAATATAGATCAACATGATACATATAACATCAAGATCTTAATGAAATAACCCTAATCATCAATTTAAATAACATGTAACGGAAATGACTTAACGTATAACATACTCATCCACAACATATAAAATAATCATCATGCATATGACCGCAATGCATATAAAAACAAGTTACTATCCTTCATGACTACTTGACACACGTTCATATGACCACATTGATTCAGTAACATCTACCATGATCCGGATTTATGCAGGAACGCAACAGAATAAACATATAAACATAAATACAGAGATGCAGTGGAAATAACACTTCATTTCATTAATATCAAAGAACTGAAATTTGCTTGCAGACAGAATGGAAATAAAACTAGCTAGGGCGCTGGTAGCTATCTCTGAGAAGAGATGTGGCGGCTACAGGCCTCTGAACTGTGTTACAATGAGGCTCGAGGGCCTATTTATCATTTAGAAACAATGGGAAATCCTAAACAGCCAAAACCCTAACCCTAGGAGATGAAGCGCCAAAACTATGGGCCCCGCTTGGGTAAATTGGTGTTTCAACTTCCCAGGGGCGTAACTTTGGCATACGATCTCCGTTTGACGCGTACCATACCTCGTTAGAAAGATCTATCCGAGGACTACAAATTTGGAATGAGCAACATCGGTCCATGGACCCATGTTGCTCTTTGTTTTCCCAAAAAACGTTGTTTAGGGCCTCAAAACGGTCTTGTGCTTAGAACAAAAACTCATGGGTAATAGTAACCAGGTCAAACTGAAATATGAAATAGAATGGTGAGCCGGGTGAGCCTCATGGAATAGGCGGGTGACCACCAATATCCACCGGGATCATTCCTCCCCCCTTAGGAAGCAATGGTCCCCATTGCGTTAAGTTCCTCCATGAGATGAGGAAATTTCTGCTGAACTTGGTCCCTGGTGAACCACTTTCCTTGGTGCAGGAGTTGGCCAGCTTTGACAACCCGACATAGTTGGATCTTCTGCTGGCGAGTGTTCTTGATTTGCATGTCCATGATACAATCTGTGGTGGCCTGTTCCATGCAGTCTGGATTTAACTCTGTTGGTGTGAGTTGTTCTGTAATGTCCGAGGTGTCCAGTAGAGGTGGGAAGTAAGGACGAAGGCGATCCACATTGAAGACTGGGTGCAGACCAAGGAATGGTGGAATACTGAGCTCGAATGCATTGTTCCCTACATCCTTGGTGATGGTGTACGGCCCGTATCGGAGCGGGCGAAGCTTGCGGTGGGGTCCAGTGAGGCGCTCCTTCTGCAAATGTAGCCATACTTTGTCACCCACCTGGAAGTTGTGTGGCACCCGGTGTTGATCATGGCGTTGCTTGTACTTGGCATTGGCTCTGTCCAATATATCATGAACTTGTTGGCGGATGTGTTGAATGCGCTCGATGAAGCTACTAGCTTTGTCAACTTCAGACTGGACATGAGCTGAATTGGCCTGAGCAGCTGCAAATGGCATGGCTACATCAATGGGGCATAGTGGCTGGAATCCCAAGCCCACCTGAAAGGGGCTATGGCCGATTGAACTATGGAGAGCCCGATTATAACTATGTTGTACATAAGGGAGGCTCTCGTCCCATGTGCGTGGATGTTTTGAATTGTACATGCGCAGAATGTGTACAATCATTCTGTTGACAACCTCTGTCTGGCCATCTGTTTGGGGATGGAAAGCTGTGGACTTGGTGAGCTTGGTATCCAACATCGACCAGAGGCTGGACCAAAATGTGCTGAGGAACCTGCTATCCCGATCTGATATGATAGACTGTGGGATCCCAAAGTGCACCCACACTCGCTCAAAGAAGAGTTTAGCAGTGGCTTCTGCTGTGATATTCTTCTTGCAGGCCGCCATAATGGCCATCTTCGAGAATCTGTCGACGACCACAAAAACACAGTCATTTCCCTGCTTAGTAGAAGGCAGGCCCGACATGTAATCCATGGAGATGGATTCCCAAGGTCGACTAGGGGTAGGTAGAGGAGTATATAGGCCTTGCTTTTTGATGGTCGGTTTGGCAATGGCACAAGCAGTGCAGGATCTGATGTGCTTCTCGACATCCTTTCGAAGGTTCGGCCAATAGAAATACTTCTGTAGTATTGCTACTGTTTTCTCGACTCCGAAATGCCCAGCGACTCGACTGTAGTGTGCTTCCCATATCATCTTGGCACGCTCGCTTGAAGGAACACAAAGGTGTCCCAGGTGACATAAAAGTGCATCTTGGAGGTGAAAATTTGGAACTTGCTTACCCCCCAAGAGTGCCTTGTAAGTGTGGCTGAATTCTGGGTCACTCTCATAGAGAAGCGGCCAATCAGAAGTCTCGTGCCCACAAGAGTTGAGCACAGTGGTGAGCGCCACGATCGGTGGTCGGCTGAGGCAGTCCGCAACATGATTGGTGCTACCCTTCTTATACTTGATGTTCAAATGAAACTGTTGCAGATATGTAGACCACTTCTGATGGCGATCATTCTGCAACTTCCCTTGTGTTCGTATGAACTGCAGGGGCCTGTGGTCTGTGTGGATGATTGTTTCCTTCCCCAAAATGTAATGCTTCCATTGTCGACAAGCTTGCACAATGGAGTACATTTCTTTGTCATATGTGGGGTACTTGCGAACTGTGTCAGATAATGTCTCACTGTGAAATGCCACTGGATGTCCCTGTTGAGTAAGAACTGCCCCAATAGCATAGTTAGAGGCATCTGCCTCGATCTCAAATGGCTGTTGCAAGTCTGGTAAAGTGAGCACTGGGGCAGAACAGAGGTGATTTTTCAATTCTGTGAACACCTTCTGTTGAGGGTCCGACCAAAAAAAATTTGCTCTCGCTCCTCCCTTGGTGACTTGACTCAAGGGCCAAGTGATATGAGAGAATCCCAACACGAACCTCTGGTAGAAATTAGCAAGACCCAGAAAGCTGCGAAGCTCTGTTATAGTGGTTGGGGATGGGCAATCCCGAATGACTTGGATCTTGGCTAGATCCATATGCACCCCCCTTTCATCAATAATGTATCCCAGATATTGAACCTGGGTCATGCCAAACATGCACTTCTCCAAATTGGCACACAACTTGTGTTGCCGCAGTGTTTGGAGGACTTGTCGGATGTGCTGAAGGTGCTCTTCCCAAGTCTTGTTGAAGATCAGAATGTCATCCAAGTACACCACTACAAATGAGTTGGTGAATGGCCGCAAGATGTCGTCCATCATCCTCATGAAGGTTGCGAGAGCATTCGTCAACCTGAAAGACATGACTAGCCATTCAAAAAGGCCTTCCTTGGCTTTGAAGGCAGCCTTCCACACATCAGAGGGTTCAATTGGTACCTGGTGATACCCAGACTTCAGGTCAATATTGCTGAAATATTTTGCACCTTTGAGTTGGTCCAGAAGGTCATCAATCCATGGGATTGGGTACCTATTCCGGATAGTGATCTTGTTCAACGCCCAATAGTCAATACAGAGTCTCCACGTCCCATCCTTCTTCTGTACCAACAACATCACCTACCATTCTGCTTGTGTATGCATGAAATTGGTCTGGTGCATCTATTCAGAATGTACTCTCTTGATTCTCAGCTTCTTGATTACAATCTTCTCTCCGTATCAGAAATATCGATAGATCGTCCATTAGGTAGCGGCGCACCGGGGTCAGATCAATCTGGGTGCTTGACTCCGATAAAGGTGAGGGACTGGGGTGAGGTGAATATGTCCCCGTACTCTCCACAACCTTGGTCACTGTTGCTACAGCAGAGGACCCCTGTCTGGAGGTCGTGGCCACTGTCTTCTTCTTGCCCTGGGGGCGGATCATCAGGAAAACGAATTTCCTGGTTTGGGAAATGAGCTTACTGCATTGTTTTGCAGCAACCAAAGAGATAGCGGCAGGAGGTGGTACCTCTGGTATCCTGTACAACTTATTTCCCAAAGTAACAATAACAGCACGAGGCCGAGACTCATACACAGCATGACGCTTCCACAAGTATGGTTGTCCTAATAATACATTAGAAACATCAATAGGAGCAACGCCACATAATACCTCATCCGTAAACATGGGCTTGATGCGAGGGAATTCAAGTGTCGCCGATGCGGGAGATCTGGCTCTAGGTCACTCCACAGTGTATGGATGTAGGGTGAGTCGTGGTTTAAGAAGCCTAACCGCTTCACTTAAACTGCTGAAATGAGGTCTTGGCTCCCATTGTTTACACTAAATCAGACTGTTTTTACAAATATCCGGGAGGAAGACTTCCTCCCTTCCGGATTCTGGGCTTCCTATTTGGATATTTGCAAGCAACACCATGGCTCCGCATCAATAATTTGCTTCCCTTTGTCATTCACCTTGTCAGGTTCTGCTCAGAGTCGGAGCATGCATCTGATTCAGAAGCCCTCATCTTGGCCACCAGCGACTGCTTGGCCCGACACTCACTTGTGTTGTGAGTAGAGCTCTTATGGAACTCACACCACTTTCCCGTGTCCTTCTTTGGCTTCGCGGTGTTGTTCTTTGCTTGTGTCTTTGGCAGGTTGTCTTAGGCCGCCATGCCTTGGCTTTGTCCTTTGTTCTGCGGTTTGGGGGCACCCTTTCTCTTTTTGATTCTGCATCCAAAGTCTGCTTCTTCCGCTTGAATTTATGCTCAATCTGGCAAGATAAACAGATAAGTTTCCACAAGTTGAGGAGAGCGTCAAGGAACCTATTTCTCCGAAGATTAGTACATAAGCATATTTAGCACCACCAAGTTAGCTAGCTCTGGGTCTTTGATACCCAACTTTGTGCGCAAAGGTATGAGATCGCATTCGCTGCACTTCATGCACATCTTGATCCTTTGTTGTCGCAACAGTGTCCATTCAAGGTACTTGTCCTCATAGCTCTCACTGATAGCACCGTTCTCGATCGTCTCTGGTAATTATGTTGGTCACTTAATGAGAATATAACAGAGAGGGTCTGTCTGGTCCTTGTTCACAAGAGGTTTCACCACCCCAATATGGGGGTAGCTGAAAGAGTGAAAATAATCTTCTCCCGGTCTGAAAAGTCATGCACCGAGAAATATCCTTCTAACAGATTCAACCATCTATCTACGGCATCTACGTCTATTTGACCCTCAAATATGGGAATGTCAAAATTTACTTGTACCTTAAAAGGAGTCGCGCCTCCAGAGTGGCTGCTGGATGCAGATGCGCCACCGGTGGGTAGCCGTTGAAGGATCTGAACAAAGTTATCCATCATCACGTTCCGTTGCTTTTCGAGGGCCTCCTCGAGCAATATTTTGATAGGATCTCCGGCCCCCTCCTTTCTTTTCATCCCCCCATGGGCGATATACTTTATGGGTCGACTGTACGACTGTGAAAGCTTCCACAGCCACCGCATCGAGCCCTAGCTCCTTATACCCCGACCTCGTTGGGGACATGCAAAGAAGGATCGAGAAAAAGCAGACCCCTCTGATACCACTGATCCGGATTTATGCAGGAACGCAACAGAATAAAAACATAACCATAAATACAGAGATGCAGCGGAAATAACACTTGATTTCATTAATATCAAAGAACTGAAATTTGCTTACAGACAGAATGGAAATAAAACTAGCTAGGGCGCTGGTAGCTATCTCTGAGAAGAGATGTGGCGGCTACAGGCCTCTGAACTAAGTTACAATGAGGCTCAAGGGCCTATTTATCATTTAGAAACAATGGGAAATCCTAAACAGCCAAAACCCTAACCCTAGGAGATGAAGCGCCAAAACTATGGGCCCCGTTTGGGTAAATTGGTGTTTCAACTTCCCAGGGGCGTAACTTTGGCATACGATTTCCGTTTGACGCGTACCATACCTCGTTAGAAAGATCTATCTGAGGACTACAAATTTGGAATGAGCAACATCGATCCATGGACCCATGTTGCTCTCCATTTTCCCAAAAAACGTCGTTTAGGGCCTCAAAACGGCTCCAGAAGTTTAGGACCCGAAAAACTGCTAAAAATAGTAAACTGTGCAGAAACTGAAAAAATGAAATAGACAATGGTGTAGCCCCAAGTGGAATAGGTGGCTGACCACCAATATCCACCTGGATAACCCTAATCATCAATTTAAATAACATGTAACGGAAATGAGTTAACGTATAACATACTCATCCACAACATATAAAATAATCATCATGCATATGACCGCAATGCATATAACAAGTTACTATCCTTCATGACTACTTGACACACGTTCATATGACCACATTGATTCAGTAACATCTACCATGCATGTAACCAAAATAACAATAAAATGAAAAACATGTATATAATTAACCCTAAATCTTATAACAACCATTAATTAACATGCTTGCATGCCAAACATATAATATGGGTATGACGATCTACGCTTACCCCAAAGTCTAGTGCTACAACTTCAATTTGATGATCTATATCTCCTGCTCTATCTCAACCAACACATCAACATCATAACATACCAGTAGCATCATGATGACATAAAATACATGCAATTAATTCAAGCATGAAAACATTAACCATGACACCATCATATTTTTCCCTAAGAGAGCACAACTTCACTTTCATACCACTTGTAATGTACAACTCCCCTCACATCTACCCATGTAATTGGGAAACTGACGTAAAAATGATTTGAGGGAAGTTAAGATAAGACTCAACCTCATTCATGACTTTAAGGAAGGGGTATCAACACGAAAATCCATAACACAATCTCCCTACACCTGCTACATGACCCCTATAGGTCATTCCAATCATCAAGTTGACTTGTCCCTGGTTCTCAATGATATTTACTGAAGAAAACCCCCAGATGCTCCATTTATATAGGAAAGGGTGCATCTAGGAGGTTCTGGATGCTCCCACAACATAGCCACATGTGCGTCTAGGTAATCGTTTACCCATACTTGTGCCTACGTCCATAAGATTTAAGGAAACGTTTAAGCCCAGAATCTCAGACACTACCCAAAACTTCATGTTTCTTTAAAAATCCATCAAACACGTGAAGACAATGCCACTAGACCAAAAATTGACTACAAGAATAGGCGTGACAATCCCCAACTGGTACTAACATTTTGTCAAACACTTAGCATGAATGAAATCTACAGGTCTAGGATAGAAGAGAAAGGAAAAATGGATGGAAAATCTTGAAAGAAATCACAAGAAGGATAATTTTCCTCTTCCTTGAGCTTATATGACATCAATTATGTTTTGCATCCATTAGATTGAAATTTACAAGTAAATACATGAAATAACCATGAGATGAACTAGTAATTTAATGATTCTTAAAACCAAAATAAAACCATGGAAATAATAGTGAGATAAAAAACCATTAGATCCACACGTTAATAGGTACAAAGAAAGAGAAATTAGCTTCCCTTAAATATAGGCAATAATCGACCAGGTTCAGATCTTTCACGTACCACCTGATCATAGACAGAGTTCAACCAAATATATTTTCATCTAGTCACCCCCATTCCATATTCCAATCATGAATGTGAGATCTCATGGATAAATCAATCAAAAAACAACCAAGGGAATCCAAAGGTTAAGCCACCTCCACCCTCACCATACTGTGATCACACCAAAACTGGTGCTTTGATCATGGAACCGAACCAGGCTTGGAATTCCTCTGGAAATACATCACTATCCTTGATGAATTTTTCATCTCCTTGTCTCTTAGGCTTTACCACAATACAATCCTAAATCACTAGGCCCTAAACAGAGAGACCACCCTCAGGATTTATTGTGTATCCTTTCAAAACCAGTTAGGGGATTCTGAGGCCTTTGGGAACTTTCCTAGAGACCACCTATGCCCCAAATTCTCAAAATCCATCCAGAAATTCCAAAGCTAAAAAATGAGATCAAAATCTAAACACACCATGGCTATATAGAAACAGGCAAGGCAAGGCATAAAACCACTTTTAAAACCTAACAAAACTATGTCACCAACAACAAGAGAACCAAATACCAACATGCATAATCCATGCATGTCCAAACCAACTAGGAAATCATACATGAAATATGTTACTTTCAAGTATTCCCATTGAAGCTTCTAGATCTTTCTCTTCCTTTCTTTATCTTTTCTTTCCTTTCCGTTCCTTGTCCTTCCTTTACTTGCTTTCGTCTTTCTAGGCTCATTGCTGAAATGCTCCAAGAAAAATCTAAGTAACCAAGAGTGAGAGAGAGAGAGAGTAATGAGAGAGCTCGAAAACTGAATTGAGAAAAGGTTTGAGAAGAATATTTCCAATTCATCCTCAAAATCCTTTTTATTAATGAGGCCTCTAATTTCTTCATTGTCCATTAGTTTCCTTCACTTTCCTCCTCACATGAAACCTATGACCTTTCAGCTTCCTTTTCCCCTATTTTCCATTATTTTCATAAATAAAATGTCAATTAATGCCTCATCCCTTTCCAAAGCCTTAGCCATTTCCTTTTCCAATTTCCTTTAGCCATAATAACCAAAATTGACACTTGCTAGGATATTTTTCCAAACTTTCAGCTTGGAATATGTCTCCCTTAATCGTGGTCTTATTTTTTTTTCCTTTATTAACTTTTATCAAATGAATTTTTAACTTGAGTTTTCTATGACATTCACACATCATTAAACACTCTCAAATGCCTTATATCTTTTATAGGTGCTCCAGTATTCCATATTTCATTGATCCTAAGCCAGAACAAAGTGAAACAACAAAAAAATAAAAAATAAATTGTGTAGATTACTGGATCGAAATCCAAATGTATAGCCCAAAATGCACACTTGAATTCTCAAATCTATAGCTAGTGCCATAAAAAATAAAATATAGAAACATTTTTTTCATCCATATCGATCCTTGGAGATAACATCCATTAGATTCTCATATTGATCACTTTTAAGTGCACACAAACTGAATGATTTCATTGAGACTTTATAATCTCTCTCCCACTGAAGTACCACAAGAAAAAACCATAGTTTTGTTGATGGTTTTGTTTCATTAAATGAATTGCATCTGGCATGCATGAATTCCTTAGTCAATTCAATGGTTTTAGCCTTGGGTTTTTAATTTATTCACCTACAAGTTGGGTAAATCAGTTCTCGAAGGAAAATAGGTGCATTATAACTCAACCTAAAAAGCAAGTGATCTGTATTATAACACAATGTTCTTAGAATGAAGCACACATTAACCGAATTATATACAAAGAGCTCTATCAAACTACTCTAGAACTTTCCTAGGCATCTTTAGAGCCTATCTAACTTCCTCTCCATGCATCAATACATTATCATAATACTCTAGCTTGCCATATACCTTTGTATCCTCCTACAGTTTTTCTTCCAAACCGAAGAGTGTGATAATATCATTATCTAGGTTGACATAAATGCTAAAAATCTATCCATAATTCCAACATAAGGAATATATATCTGTGTGTGTGAGTATCTATTAGTACACTTTGACACTGTAGGAAGGAAAGGTAAAGGCTAACTACCAACACTATGTATAACTCAAACATGAAATGATTTTCCCATTTAAGGTTAAGGAAAGAAAGAAATAAGTTATGTTTAATTTCAATCTTGGAACGTTGTAATGCCCCACTATTGAAATTCAACAAGAAAATGCAACACACACACTAGTGTGGGATCACAGATCACACAACGATTGATCCTAGTGACACATTAGTGTGCAAGCCAATTTTTAAATAAATTGGAAAATTAATTGTAATCTTATCTCATAACAACTTTTAATAGTTAAATAAGTATGATAGACTTAGTTAGCTCAAGAATTTCGAGTTGAGGGTCTAAGGATAGGCATGTAGAGTGATTCTATTATTAACAGGGTCCAGTTGCAGTTGTAGCACTAGTGCAGTGTGGGCGAGATTAGTTAACTTACAGTAATTGAGTTAAAATCAGTTTAACTATTTCTAACTGTTTGATGAGCAAGTGGAATATCAAGTGAATTAAAATAGATTTAATTCACGAGTAGTGATTTACCAAGTAACTGATGGTTAACTATTTATAGCTGCATGCATGCTAATTCTGGTGGAGATGCAGTTGCGACAAAGGTTCAAGGCTAGTAAACTATCAGTTGTATTTTAGGCAAACTGCCTAGGTGCAGTTATAAAACCATGGGAAGCCCATGATGGATTGTGAAATCAAGGAAGGCTAAATTTCCTATTCAATAGGGGTTTAATTCTCTAGGGATTGCATAAGGAACGTAGGTTGATAATTGGCTATGTGTTTGTCCAATTTTTCCTAGATCAGTGTGAAGCAATTGGTAGAGTGTATGAGGTTGTGGTGATCACAAATACATTGTATTGTTTCATAATTCCTTGGTTGATTATACAATAAAGATAGAGGGGTTTCGAGTAGTTGCTTTCCCCAAGAATATATGGTGTTTTGTATTGATTTAATTCTTTCTCTTACTTGCATGTGAGTGAGTGATCATATTTTATATTCCAAAAAACATTGTAGAAGGATTTAGTATCCTGCTTTAGTACATTACATGATCTAATTGAATCCATTTTTGTAATTTATACATCGTACCAGAGCGCCAGGAATCATAATAGAAGAGAATAAATTGAGTTTGTGTTGAACATTATTCAAATTTGCAAGTACTTTATTTGAAGCTGTAAGTGGATCAAGATGTATTTCAATGGCTTGAAACTCGAATATGCACTCGAGGGAAGTTTGAATTATATTGCATGGAAGGATAGGATGGAGGTAGTGCTGGAGGACAATGGGTTGAAGGAATTCATAGATAATGATATTCCCAAGCTCGCACCAGCAGATTCCCAACTTCTTGATGCATGGCAGAAGAAGGTAGCAAAGGCAAGGAGGATCTTGTTAGAGGGAGTTCGAGATCATATTGTCTCGAGTGTCCATGGAAAGGAAACTCCATATGCTATGTGGAAGGCATTGAAAGATCTATTTCAAAGCAATGGTGACCATAAAAAATTGGCACTCAAAGACAATCTTAGGAAAATCAAAATGGAGAAGGGTGACACAATCGAGAAATACTTGACCAATTTCACTCAATGCCGAGATGAGATTGAAAGTGTTGGGATTACTATAGCTGATTATGATTTGGTGAGCCTAGCACTTCTAGGCCTTCCCAAGAGCTGGCATAGTTACTAGGACTCTGTGAATGGGAGGGAGAACTTACTAGTTTGGGAGTGACTTTGGTTAGATTTGGTACAAGAAGAGCTTCGACGGAATACCAAGGATGGATCATCATCCAAGACTCGTGATGAGGAAAATTGTGCCTTGGCTAGTAAGGCAAAGAAGGGGAAGGGGAGGAAGTCCCGTTCCATATCTGAGACCGACAAAGAAGGAAAGAAGTGTGACATGTCAAAGGTGAAATGTTTTCATTGTCATGATCATGGACACTATGCCACAAATTATCCACAGAAGAAAAAGAACAAGAAGAAGGCTCCAGTAGCTACAGCGGGTGAAGCTTTGGCCTCAGAGTTTCAGTTGGACTTCTCTCTCATCGCATGCATGGAAACAAATGTGATGGGATCTATGTGGTACTTGGGTAGTGGAGCATCTTTCCACACGACGGGAAAAAAAGAAATCTTTAGTAGCTTGGAGGAGAAGGGTCTTCAGATGCACATCAATATGGGTGATGATGGGAGGTATAACGCTACTAGGATTGGTACAATTACTTTCCAGAGACAGTGAGGTAAACCTTTCTTATTAAAATATTTCATGCATGTACTAGGCTTGAAATAGAATTTAGTTTCAGTTTCTATGTTGGCATATCTTGGATATGATGTGGTTTTCAATGAAGGAAAGGTATTCCTTTGTCACAAAGCCATAGCATAGGTAAATAAGATTGGGGTTCATGTGAAGAAACTCTACAAACTTGATGTAGATGGCTGTGTAGCATTGAGAAATAAAGAAGGGAAGGTGGTGAGCTAGGATACAAGTGAGTTATGGCACAAGAGATTGGGCCATCTACACCACAGTGTTTTGAGGATCATGCAACATATTTCTATAGGTCTTCCATAGGGTACTCTTATGCAGATAGAAACATGCAAGGGATGTACCATGGGGAAGATACTAAGGCCACCTTTCATGAGAAGGAGAATTGAGCAACCATAATCCTAGAGACAATTCACTCAGATGTGTGTGGACCATTCTCTATGTCTTCTAGAACAAAGCACAAGTATTGTATGATTTTTGTTGATGCTTTTTCTAGAAAGTGTTGGATCTTCTTTCTGTAGAATAAATATCTGGTGTTCTCCATGTTTTGTGAGTTGAAAGCACTGGTAGAGAAAGATATAGGGAAGAAGGTGAAGGCTTAAAGGAGCGACAATGGTGGTGATTATATATCTAATGAATTCAAGAACTTCTGTGTCAAAGAAGGAATTCAGAGAGAATTTCGTGCACCTCATAACCCACAACAGAATGGGATTGAAAAAAGAAAGAATAGATCAATTGTGGGAGAAACACGAGATATGTTACATGATCAGGGCCTATCACTGCATCTGTGGGCAGAGGCATCCAACATGGCAGTATTTGTGTAGAACCAGAGTCCTCATCAGATACTTAGCATGAGTACACCAAAGGAAGATTTTTTAGGAAAGAAACCAGATGTTTCATATTTTAAAATTTTTGGCTCATTTGTCTATTTCCATGTGAAAAAATATGCCAAGAAGAAGCTAGAACAAACAACAGAGGTTGGGATATTTTAGGGGTACACTGATACTCCCCACAAATATCAGGTGTATTTTTCGGCTAACAGGATGACAATTGTTAGGAGAGATGTTAAATTTGATGACGAGAAATCCATGTGATTATCCCTTGAGAGGGAGCTTGAATTCCATGCATATGAGGAACTCTTAGTTCCGAAGGATGAACCTCAGGATGTGGAGCAGACACAAGCAGAGCATCATGGAGTGGAAGAAACCACTCATGCAGAGCCATCCACCAGAAATGGTAGGAAGTGCACTAGACAGGCTGACAGATTGATGCTAGATGCGGAAGAGCATGTAGGAGAATCTACATAATAGCGCAGGAAGAGAAGGTCCCCAGACAAGTACTATTGAGTGAAATTATACATGTATAATTTTTCAATATAAATTGTCAACCCAGGAAGGTAAACTGATGAGATGTAGTGCACAATATATGCAGGTTGATTACTGCAAGTGTTAATTAATTATACAAATAACAGCTAATGCTTATTTCCCGTGTTAATACTATCGTAGAAAAGGCTATGGAGTGGCATATATAATCCCTCTATAACACTTAATATTGTTGATATTGACCGTGAAAAGATAAATATCAAACAACAATCAATAACTCATGTTGCTTTCCTGTATCAATACTATTGCAACAATGGTTATGGAGCAACATACAACATCCCTCTATAACACTTGTGTTTGTTGATATTGATGTAGGAAAGATAAAAGAAATCAATCCAAATCAATAATCAAACGTAAAAGCATGAATCCAAGCATTGGCCAAATGAAAAGAGCTCTTCAACATAAAATATTAATTCACTTAACCAATATACAGTGTGTTGTAAGAAATGTAGAAAGGAAACACTAGCTATTAGAGGAAATTATTAATGCATAATCAAAACAGAAGTAAACACACACACTCTGTTGTAGGAGTTGTGAGAAAAGGGGGCCCTCCCTCACTCACAAATCCTTTAAAGTTTAAAGAAGTTTCTCAGGAAAATAAACATAACATAAACAATTTTATTAATCTGAAATAATAGTTGATTATAGTCTGATATTATGATCTGTAACAATAGCTTCCAACCTAAGAACTCTGAACTCCCGTATAAGAAAATTACATCTGATTTTATACATTTGTGGCAGCTCATATTTGGCTCTGAACAAAACATATTACTAAACTAAGCCTACAACCAATAATACAGATACAGATTGACAATGGTAAACTATTGTTGGGTCTAATCCATGACCGAAGGCATGGATTAGACCATTTCTGTTGTGTGGCTTAAAATGTCTATCAATATCACTGCAGGATTTTGAGGTGGTTGCAGGAAATCGACGTATCTGCAGGAAATCCAGAATGGTTGAAACTGTCTGTCGATCTCACTACATGATTTTGAGGTAGTTACAGGGAATCGGCATATCTGCAGGAAATCTGGAATGGCTGCAGAAATCTCGGCTGTATGAGCTATGTGCAGGATTGGTGAAAATGCTTGAATTTAACAATTCTACACATGAGTCCAAGGCCAATTAGATTATTAATGCAATAACGACACATCCAGTTCAAATAATACTCGAAATTAGATAAAATGACACTTATAATATTGTTTCAACATACCTTAGCCTATCATACCCTTTTTAGCCAAAACTGGATGACATATCTAGACTAGGTATAATTAAAGGGCAAAAAGAGGTCAAAAATGGGGGAAACAAGGCTTATTATAGGTGGAAAAAATAGGTAAAATTCAAACTTAACATCTCCCCCACACCAAAACTCTTGCATGTCCCTATGCAAGCAAAAATTAAGCAGTCTTCAACAGAAAGCTAATTTTTCACCTCGGTAGCAACCACTATAGCCAGGTGATCTAACTGAGCCTGACTAGATTCTGCTTGAATATATCCTCTATACTCCTTAGTCTTCTTCTTTAGGTGGTCAATCTGGGCCTACTTCTTCTTCATGATGTGGGTTTCCTTTGCGTGCCACTCTTCATGCTCCTACTGCATCTTGCGGCTATTTTCTTTTAGAGTCGCGTTCTCTACTTTCAAGATCTGTTCTAAAAGGGTAAGTTCCCTGATAGTTTCCTCCAACATTCATCAAGATTTTTTCTTCAATGGGGTCACCTCTCCCTCATTATGCCCTTGTGAGGATTGGGGCATGCTCACATCCTCTTGTGGGCTTCGTTTCGAACTTTCCTGCAGCGAGGGGTCTGGAAAGGACACAGTGTCCTTGTCACTGACTGTAGCAGGGTTCACCTTTTATTTTCCCTTGGGCTGGCCGTGCAACTTCTCTGTCTTTTTCTTCATAGTAGGTGCCCCCTCTTTTGCTGCATTCTTGATTGCCAGCTGGGAAGCCTGCCTTCTGGTATACCGTTTTGCAGGGGTCAAAGGCGCCTTCTGCCGAGAGCTCTTCCCAAAAGTTTCTCCAGTCACCACAACTTCATCATCCTCATCATCTTTTTCCACCTTAGGTCCATGCATTCATGGTTTATTTTTCAGCCTCTCTGCGGGTTTCTCTTCCTAGACCCCTAAAGAGTCAGAATCTCCATCCTCCACAAAACGATTTTCTTGAATAAAATCCTCCCATGTCTTCTCATGTTTCCGCAGGAACTCCACCAGAATAATATTTACCAGCCTATGATGGTAGAGGTTTTCCTCTATGTGGGCAAGCCTCTCTTTTGCAGCTGAAGACATATTGATCAATGAAATTTTCGAATAATAGGGAAAATTTAAAGGTTTGTCCCAGAATTGTCCAAAGAGCCTCATATGAAACAGAAAAGCAAGGCCAAATGTACCTTCACATGTTACATATTTCTGCAGGAAAAATAGTAACTGACAGTACTTATGCTTTAAGAATTCCTACAGAATCCCCTTACTCCAATCGGGGTTCAAATGGTCATTTTGCAGGAAAGTCGCACACATGTCTTTGTTGAAGCGGTGGTTCTTAAATAACCACTCTCCATCTTGCAGAATCCCACACGCCCTTGCCACTAGTTATTTTGTCAGACTGAATTGGATGTTCCCCACCTATGCTTTGTCCCCGTTTAAGTTCAAGGAAAAATATTTGGTTACCTCAGAATTATGCCCGCTGAACCTTTGAAAGAAGGGAAGCCATCCCGCCTTTTCTATTCTCGCCTTGTTGCGAGGATCAAATTCTAGTAGCGTGAGACTCTGAGGCTCAAATCTGACGGGGGCTCGGGGGCTCGAGTCTTAGTCATGGCGGAGGAGAAAAATAGGCAGGAAGGGGAAAAATAGAAAGGGAAATTACAGATAGACAAAACAAAGAAAATGTGGGTTGTGGGAATGTAGTCCGATACTTATGCAATAGTTCAACAACAAGAGGAAATAAATAGAAAATACAGAGCTTTTTCGGCGGCAGGTCGTGATCATGATTTCCATCGTGATCCGAACTGCACGATAAATCTAAAAAATACAAACACTACCAGTGAAATTATGACAGGTCATGGGATTAATGTCATAGAGGTCCATCGCTGCAAAGTGTTACCATAGCCTTAGATATGCATAAAATTTAAAATTAAGTGTCATTGTACCTTTACCTCGAGAGCCTTATCACCAGCTATACGTTACCACTTACCTCCAACAGTCCTATCCTCGATGATGTAGCCTGATCTTACAATGACAACCTATTACATCAGACATGTAATCCACAACCTTAACCACATAATGAATTGTTAATATTTTATTACATGATTTTAATCTATGTTTTGTTTAATGATTTTTTTCTTTTCTCTTGTCTTTTCAGGAAATCCCAGTGTTGCTGTGTCTAACAATTGTTTTACAGGAATTAAGAACCGGCTGTCGAATGCTCTGTAGGAATTAAAACTATGACCGCTGATAATTCTACAGGAATATCTATTAAATATTCTTCAGGAACTGAACTGCAACTAATGAAAATTCTACAAGAATTAAAATAACTATGAATATTCTTCAGGAAGTCAAAACTGCATCTGCTGAACATTCTGCAGGAATTGAGGCTGAATCTGCAGGAAGCACTCTCTCCACCCATTGTGTACAGTCCATTGCACATGAATGAATGTGTTGATGTTGAATGTGTAATGGGCTCATTGGATTACTAGTCATTGAGGTCAAATTTTAACCAATGTGAGGTCCATCACCATTAATGATGGTGAGGACCAAGGTACCCTGATGCATCCTATTAGGTGTGAATATATGAGTTGTTGTCGAACCGCCTGTAGGATATAGTAGTAAAGAAGCCATAATGATTCTCCATTACCACTGGTGAGATAGCCTGTCATTGAGGCATACAGGATTCAAGGCATCACATGGCTCTAATCCTGTACCTAGATAATTTGCTGATGTCAATGGGCCAAAATTGTTGGAAGGAAGGCCTTAAGAAATCCCAAATCAGTCCAACACGAGAAATCCATAGATTAACTGGAAAAACAAATTTATTTAAAGGATCCCAAGGGATCTACTGACCTATGTTTTTAACGATCCCAGGGCAGTCCATGCTCACTAGATTTCAATTTTAGAGAGTCTGAAATACTGAAAAAGAAGACTCCAATGGGTTCCTTTTCCATAAATAGTCCATTGGGCCTGGAAAAAGGAATAAACCTATACCCAATAGACATTCCTCTCATGGTTTATCGAGCAAGAGGAGGAATAGAGTGAGCTCATTGCATCGATAGGAAAATCAGGAAGAGATAGTGGAAGGAAGGATCCCTTCCCTTACCATCTCCAACTCTTTCTTCTTCACAATTTCCTTCACAAATATCTCCTTGGATTTCGGTTTTTGGTATAGCTTGAGTCTGTGCTCGTTCACCAAGAAGATAAAATTCTCATCATCAATAGTTTTAATCCGAACAGATCCATTATCAAAATCTTTCTCGATTTCATAGGGTCCTAGCCAATGCGTGTTAAATTTCCCTTTAAATTTTTTAAATTTAGAATCATACAACAATGCCTAGTCTCCCTCTTTGAACTGCTTCTTTTTGATGTATCTATCGTTCCATTTAGCCCTTTGTTGTTGGACCAATTTAGTATGTTGAAAAACATCCTTCCTAATCTCATCTAATTCGTTGAGCTGCAAGATTCTCTGTTGTTGTGCTTCATTGAATTTCATACCCAATTCCGATGACATTCTAAAGCTTTTGATATGAAATTCAATGGGCAGAAAAACATGTTTTCCATACACGAATTCATATGGAGAAAATCCAGTGGTACCCCTCCATGTGATTCGGTAAGCCCATAAGGCCTCAAGAAGTTTGTCACACCAATCCTTCTTATGTAATTGAACTATTTTGGTAAGGAGTGGTTCTAACACCTTGTTGGTTGATTCCACCTACCCATTGGCTTGTGGATGATAATGGGTGGACTTCTGGTGGGTAATATGATATTTTTTCACAATTTCCTACATAAGCTTAGACACAAACTAAGCACCCTGATTAGTAGCTATTTCCCTAGGTACTCCAAATATTACAAAAATATCAAAGAAAAGAAATTCTGCCACTGCTTTTTCCATTGCTCTTGGTAGTGCTTTTGCCTCCATCCACTTTGTCACATAATCACTACAAACTAAAATATATTTCTTACCTTTGGATGGGGGGTTGATGGGACCTACAAAGTCAAGAGCCCAACTCTCTAATTTTTCTATAAGAACCTGTGGCTACAAAGGCATTTCATCTAATTGTACAAGCCCCCCCATCCTTTGGCAGCTATCACACTTTTGAACATACTCCTTTGCATCCTTGAAGAGGTCTGGCCAGCAATAACTTGAACGAAGGATTTTTTAAGCTTTTCGTTTGTCTGTGAAGTGTCCTCCACATGGTTCATCATGGTAGGCTCTGAAAATGTCATAGATCTCATCTTCTCTGACACACCTGCTAATAATCAAATCGACTCCTCTGAAAAAAATATCTCCCCTAATCCAAGAATAATCAACACTTTTCCTAATGATTCTCTTTTTATAATTAGATGAAAATTACGGTGGAAAATTTCCTGTAGCAAGATAATTTTCCATGTCTGCAAACCAAGGTGTTTTAATAGAGATGGAAAATAGGTTTTCATCTGGAAAGTTATCATTAACAGGAACATCCTCACCTACATGATTACGCCTGGATAAGAAATCAGCTACTTGATTTTCTTTTCTTGGCCTATCCACTACCGTGATGTCAAATTCTTGCAGCAGCAGCAACCACCTGATAATACTTCCATTAGTGATTGTTTATTCATGAGATAACGAATAGCGGAAGGATTCGTGTGCACCAAAAATTCATAATCTGTGATGTAATGTATAAACTTATAAATAGGGTAAATTACAACAAGGAACTATTTTTTAGTCACTGTATAATTCAGTTCTACAGGAGTTAAATTTTTACACAAAATAGATAGCATGGGTGACAGGATCCTCCTTTTGACCCCATACTGCTCCTATGGCTGAATCAAAGGCATTAGTGGAAATATGAAAAGGAAAATTCCAATATGGTCCTCGTAAGACAGGTGCTGAAGAAATTTTTTCCTTGAGTTTATCAAATGCAACTTGAAATTCATCATTCCAATGAAATTCAGATTCTTTAGTCAATAATTTAAATAATGGAGAGGCTACCTTTCTAAAATTTTCAACAAACCTCCTATAGTAGCTTGCATGTTGAAGAAAAATTCTAACTTCCTTTTGATTAGTTGGTGGGGGGAGTTTTAAAATAACCTCAATCTATGCTGGATCAACCTTTCTTGCAACAAAAACATGATGACCAAAAAAAATACCTTCAGTCATAATCATAAAACATTTTTCATTACTTAATGAAAGGTTAGTTTCTCTACATCTCTACAAAACTTTTTCAAGATTAAGTAAAGCTTCTTCAAAAGTATCACCCATAATTGTAAAATCATCCATATAAAATTCTACACAATCGTGCAAAAGATCAGAGAAAATAGGTAGGACCGCCCGCTGAAATGTGGTTGGTGCATTGCATAGACCAAATGGTAAGACTTTGTATGCATAGGTACCCCAGGGACATGTAAATGTTGTCTTTTCTTGATCCTTTGGAGATATTCTAATCTGATTATATCCACTGAATCCATCTAGGAAGGTGTCGTGGTAAAACACAACCCCCCCATTTTTTACTTGTTCACTTCAAATAATGGAGACCCTTTCTATAAAGTTTTGGCTAAGCATCTTTTAAGATTTTATTTAGCTGATTATCCTACGCTTTTGTTAATTTTTTATTTTCTTTGGATTATTGTTTTGATTGCTTTGTTAGAATCGATTTTTTATAAGCCTCCTATGGACGCTTGTTTCGCCTCATTTGGTCAACTGGTTTGAAAATGGCACTGCTTTGAAGTCCCATCATTTATCTAGTCTGGGTTAAAAATGTTATTTTTATTCTTTTTATTTATTTTCGGAGTGGCTGTAGTTTAGAAAATTTCATAAATAAACTAAACATCATCAAAATAAAACCAAAATAAAAAATAAAAAACTGATATTTAACATTAAATTTTAAACATTAATTAAATTAATTATTATAATAAAATATAATTAATTTAATTAAAATTAAAACTTAATATTATATATAAATAAATTAAATTAAAAATTTCACATCGCATATCGCAATATCGATCTGATCACACAAACAGACATCGCGACATTTAAAAAAAAACCCTGATCCAAAGTTCCTCTTATGATATGCGATAAGGCCAAATGTTATGTGTTAAAGATTTTAATATAAAGTTTTTTTTTTTCACCCCTTTTATGCCTCCCCGGACTCCTCCACCTCACTTCGTTAATTCTCACATTACCTTTCATTTCACCTCACACTCCACTCACCATATCCCTCCATAATCTCACGTGGATGATTTAATGGGTTTGGATTGATTTCAATGGTTTGTTTTAGGGGTTTGGATTGATTTCAATGGTTTGTAAATTAATGTTTATATTTTTATATTATAATAATTATATTATAATTATAATGTTTATTATAATTTTAATATAATTTGAATTATAATATTAATTATATTTAAATTAACTTTTTCAAATCATTTGTATATTAATTTAATTTTGTAACTTAATTAATTAGATGATAATTAATTAGAATTAATTGTATATATTAGTTAGTTAATAATTAATTTAGAATTAATTATTAGATAATTAGAATCTAATTTAGGATTAAATTTCTAATTAAAAATTCTAATTTTTAGCCCAGCAACAGAATTTCCAGAATTATCCCAGATTTGACTCATCAACTTTGGAAGCTCATAGAATGAGTTTTACTTGGCCAAATGAGGCTCAGGATGGCTCATTGGAAAGATAAAATCAAGGAGAACATTTCTGAGGAGGTTCCACTAATAGATTTGGTCATTAATTGGGTCAAAAATCATGCAGAAGATCAAGCTCCGAATTTCTAAAACAAAATCAATTTTCTGATTTATTTTCTGCATTTTCATTTGTCCAAGCCTCTTCTAATTGCAGGTTCATTCGTCAATAATATCCTTGGCCAATTAAACCATCCCTGGCATCAATAGAGAGCTTATATTTTATTTTCAATTATTTATTTAAATTAAATTTGATTGGGTTTATTTTAATGCCAGAAATGGTATTTTGATTTTATTCATTGCATCTTAATTTATTTTGATTTCTTTTTGCAGGAAAACAGTAGAAGAGATAAGGAGAAAAGATCTCAATCAATAAGAATGCTCTAGCAATTAAAGATTGGAATTCTGAGCAAATAAAATTGGATTGGGCAAATTTCTCTTCAACAAACTTTCCTCTCAAGAATTCCTTTGCAAATATTATAAATAGAAGATTGCAGAATGTAATAGGGGCTGCTCTCCTCTGCAATTCTGGAATTCTAAAAGAACTTTTGTAATAGAGATTTAGAGTTGTAGGTGGGAGGAGTGGAATCTTAGATCTGGGGATTATTGAGGTTTTTCTTTTATATCCTGAGCTATGTATAATGAACAGAGTTTGCACTATTGTAGCTCTGATTTTGAGAGCAGAAGCTTAGGCATTGTAAAAGACTATTAGAGACCGGAGTTGGAGAAATGGATTCAACAAATTGGTATTTCGAATACTATTATTTTAAATTCTGGTTTTATTTTATGATAACAGGAATGGTGTCAATTTACTTACATATTTGTGCACTTTTGTCCGTATGGGTAATTTGCTTTTATTTTATATTGTTATTTATCTCTGCTCTTATGGGTTGAATTCTGATTTCTGAGTAACTATTTACTCATAAATCTGTCTTTTAATATTGGATGAATAAATAGTGATATGTTGTGAACTTCTTTCGCATATTATTGTTTAATAATTCAAGTTACTGATTAAATGATCAATACCATGTTGTGAACTATTTCCTGAGTGTTGTTGATTGATTATTTCAGTTAAAAGGTCTCAATAGGATGTGTTTTGCTATCCATAATGTCTGTTAATTGAACTATTTCATTAACTTGATATTCATTATAAACAAGACATATTTCAATCTCAATATTTTAAATACCTGCTCTTAGTTGGGTTAGATCTATATCTGCTTAATTAAGATAGGATTAAGATAGTTTCTTTTGCTTGCATTTTAGAATAAGTTTGTGTTTAGATTAATTTCTACATTCTTTTAAGTCCTCTTCCCAAAGAGGCAAACTTTAGTAGTGGATTGGCTGAGCCCTAAATCAGGTTAAGGATCACTTTCTTACTTGATCTGATGTCTCTTTTCCATTGGTGAATGAAAGTCATATTTTAAAGCCATTGGAGATTGAGAGAAGGTAACTGGACCTAGTTGAACCAGTCAGAACCACCATTCCAAACAGAAAAGGAGATAATTTAAGGTCCGGACCAGGTGGTCATCCCCCATGTTGTTGCAACGATTTTTGAGGCTTCAACATTTTGGCGCTAGAAGGAGGGACTGAAACATGTTGTCTGTTGGAGTCTTTTCAATTTTAACATTTTATTTAATCATGATGGCTCCTCTTAAACTTCCAATTTGGAGTTGTATCCATGGACGTGCATCTTCCAATACTCCACCCGAAGTGGTAAGACTCTTGTCTCAGGTAAAGTTTAATGGTGAGAGAAATTCTTCTGCTTTTAATCATGTCTTTCAATTTATTCAAAATGTTTCAAATTATGATTTTCAAGGAATTGATGAAGGCATCTTATGCAGACTTTTTACTCTCACATTTGCGGCAAAAGCCAGAAACTGGTGTAGAACTCTTCCGGTTGCCTCAATTCACAGCTGGGATCAATTTGTTACAAGTTTCATTTGTAAATTTGACCACTATGATTATGATCAGGTATGTGATGAAATTGAATATCTACGAAATGAAAATGAGTCTATTAGAGATTTTAATATTCGACTTCATTTGAATTGTTTAAAATTTAATGTCAAAGATGAACCTATGAAAGAAGAATCACTAGATTGGTTTGAACATAATTATTCTCTTCCCCCTAGTCCCGATCCATATGAAATTAGTTCAAGCTTTGTTCCATCCCCTTCTAACATAAATGAGAATTCCAATTTGGGTGTGCAAATAAATTGTGATGAAGAGGTTTCACAAAGCTTGGAAAATATTTCTAATCAAATACAAGAAGACAATAGCAGCAATTTTGGAGAAAGAGCCGCCTTGAAATCTGAAAGCTACTTTGAGGTAAATTCAGAAAATCAAAATCAGCAAGTGTAAGCAACAATCAAAGTAAATAAAAGCATGCAAACTGCTGTACAAATTTCTGAATCTTTTCATGATGAGCAAATGTTGAAATCAGAGCAGCAAAGTAATCTTCTTCAAAAAAGCATGAGTGCGCAAAGGAATGATTTAGAATCTAAAATTTACAATGAGCATAATGTACAAGAATTCTCAAACAGAAACATTTTTAAATGCATTATTTCAGATTCACATTTTTCCCTTTATCCTGATATTTTTAATGATGGTAATTTTTCCCCTCTTGGTGTTAATGATATTTCAGAAAATAAAGAGGATGGTCTAAATGAATTACCAATAAGTTTTTATCAAGATAGAGAAACAATTATTGATCACTCTTTTGCCAATAATGAACATGAAATTCTTGTCCCTCCTTGTTTTGATATACTGGATGAGATTGAAGGGAAATCTAGAGAATCTTGTGAAGTCATTTATGATAATTACTCTGACATTGAAGATGTTGATTTTTCTCGAGAAAATCGTCATCAGAAACTTCAAATAACATCTGAGAATGAGAGACATTTTAATTTAGAAATTATTCCAACCAATCCTCATTCTAAAGCAGCAAATTATCTTCATGATTTCACTATTCAAGAAAATATTCCAATTTATGATTCATATCATGATCAATCTTTCATTCCTGTTCATAATCATAATTCCCCTTCTAATTCACAAGTTGGAATTCGAAATTACTCAAATTCCATAATTCTGGCCAATCCTTGTGAAAAAGAAATTATTTCAAAACAATCCCAATTGTGTTGTAACATTAGTTGTAACAATAGTGATTTCATTTTATTTTTGTTTCCTCACTTATTTTGTATTAAATCAGATTTATTTTTAGATTTTATTTTTCAGATTTTTGATACATTACGCTGGCATATTGAGCACTTTATTATCAAACATTCAATTGATACATTGCCCTGTTGGAAAATTGAAGTTTTATATTATAATCAAAAGCATCAAAAGCTATTTCAATTTCAATTTCAATCAATGTTAATGTTTTATCAAAAGCTTCTATTTTCTCAAAGGCAATATCAACAAGATAATGTATTTTTAGAAATCTGCCAGCAATCCAATTTAATTAATAATTTTCCATTTCATTTAAAAGATTTCCATCCATTTTTCATTAATTCATTTGAAAAATATTTGGAAATTTTTCCTTCATGGAAGATTGTCAATAGCTTAACATTTACACATAACACTAACAGTTTCTTCCAGGCCTTTGAATCTAAAAGCTCATATCCACAATCTGGCCTTTCATCTCCTCTTTTGAACATTTCCCAATTATTAATAGAAATCCATCTAGATTTCTATGATCCAATTGGTATTCAATTGGAAAGAAAATTTCATGAGAAGGAGATTTTAGATAAGCTTCTAACAATAGTTGTACATTCTTATTTCAGGTTTAATTTTCTTAGTTCAATTAGATTTGTATTTTTATTACTAACATTTGAATTGTACATACATGCAGGGATTAAAATGAGAAAATGGTTACACTGGAAATATGACTATACCTAGTCATTTTTCAAGTATATGGTTAGAATAGGAGTAGAGTTAATGTAGTTAATTTATTTTCAACAGTTCTCTAGATTAAAAATAAAACAAAGTAATCAGCCATTTTCATACATGTTCAATGAAAACTTTTTCTCCCAATCAGAAAATTTTAATTCTTCCTTTCCTTTTTAAATTTTTACAGCAATACCTCTACTTTGTCTATTTTGAATAATCTCTTGATTAAATTCAATTAAGGTTGCACTTGGCATCAATCGCCTCAAAGCCACTTTTCTTAATTTCGGGATTTCCTTCTAAGATTTTCTTTTGAAATTTATATGATAAAGGTTTTGAGGATATAAAAGCTTCATGATCTCATTATCCCATGAAATGTATGATTGTCTATGATAAGCTTAATTCTGACTCAATCATTATTATTCAGTCTAACCTTTCGTGGTAATCATATGAAGTTCATATTATCTTCCTCGAAATTTGCTAAGCTGACCTTTAGAATGTCCATTTTGCTGTGTGCACACATTCAAATCTGTTTTGACATTTTTCCACAATTAGTGGCTTTATCCCATTCGGACCTTTAGTTTATTATCTGATGTTGTAATACGCATCATATTTATTTACTAAAGGCATTATTGAACAGTGACTATAACAATACAAATTTTTTTCAAGTTAATTTGGAATGAGCAAAGGTAATAAATTGTTGTTTCAATTCAAAAGGGAAGACTATTTTCATATTTATTTCTGGTAAATTTTATATTTCCTGAACATGAACAAGCAGATTTTATTTAGGCTGATTGCTCACTCCAATTTAGAATAAATGATGAGATGATTTTGAACAAAGGAAAAATTTTGATAAATCGAAGGAAAAATTTGAAGATTCATGAGATAAAAAACTACAGAGAATTTCCTTCCAAGTACGCATTCACAAGTTCATTATCATCTATTATTAGTTTCTCTTTTTCTTAGTTCATTTTTTATTTTTTTTGCAGGTTTTCATTTGTTTTCAAAACTTGAAATAAGCAGCAAACCCATTTCAAATTTGCAACAGGTTCAGGGAAATTTTATTTTGAGATTCATTAGAATTTGAACATTTTTAACTTTGCTTTCAACCATCAAAAAACCCAATTGAAATTTCAAGCAATATCATAGGATTCAACTTGATTTTCATATTGTTGATACTTCAGTGAAAATGTTTGCAATACTACCATCCCACTTATCTTCGTCAATAATTTCATTCCGATATCACATCATCCACTTCACAACCATTTGTAGCGAAATATTTCATTGGAAGTAGCTTTTAGCATTTTTGATAACAAATTGTTCATAAAAGATCTCCGATGTATTACCTCGCTCATATGTCATATCGCATTTCGCATATCAGAGGTTTGCAGTTGAATATACTTCCATTATCATGAATCGTCGATCTCCGATAAACTACTTTACTGATATTGCGATGACCACATAATTCTGGACCTGATATAAAATTCAAATCAAGTTTATAAAATATCGCGTCCACCCAATCGCAATAAAAGTAGGAGCATAATTTTAAAGGGTCGATATTTTGGATCTGATATGTTACTAAATTTTCATCATAAAATTATCAGGTCCACTCTTCATCGCATATCAACGTATCGAGAATTGTTACATCATGTGCTTAAGATTGCCGATCACAATCGCCGATTAGTCATGTCATTCATCGCATATTGGCATCGCAAGAATCAAATTGTGTTACATCGGGTACCAAAAAGTTTTCCAGTTTCCGATTAGCTATGTCATCCATCACATCGCCGATATTGGAATTTCCAACATGATTATTCTCCAATATTCCGGTACGCTAATATCGCAATCGCTTCATCGCATTTTTATTCATGGCCATACCACTATTCCAAATTTTCAATGTGCAATGTGCAATGTGCAATGTGCAAAGTACAAATCGTGAGATGCGGTGTATGATCTGCAAATTGCAGCATGACTGTCCCCGATTCGCAATATAAAAGTTCTTCAATAGTGTGATCACTACATCTCATCGCACATATTTTTTTCACATGATCTCATATCGACAATTTTCTATTTCAATCGCCAATGCGATAAACTCCAATGCATGTATCTACATGCAATGCGAATCATTTGATAAGGCAATGTGTTATTTTAAAAGCAAGCGTGGGCAACCACTATGGTAAGAAAACAAATAATGACCAATTTGCAGTATATTTAAATCATTTCGATTTCTCATATATTTTAGTTTTAAATATATAATTCCATAATTAAATATGGAATTCAAGACATCTATATTTTCATATTTAAATTTTATTATTTTGGATTTGGTCTTGATTCTGGACAATTTATAAAATCATGGAGTTTATATGAAACTTATAATATTTTGAGAAACATTCGTTACTGCAAATTCGCATTCTCATTTCTGATGCATTTCTTTTAATTTCAATTCCCTTGAGCACTAAGCATTCCATTTTTACATTTTACTGCTTGCTTTAGTTTAGATAAAATAAATAATGATTTTGGGTTATAGGATTTTGGTTAGTTTGACTTCTTCATGTTTTTAATGTTAATTAAAATAAGAAGTTAGCTAGTTTGGAGAAATTGATACCTTTCAGGTAAGATCAAAAGCAATCATCCAATGGTAAGATTCATGTACCCACTTTCATTTATTTCCATTTCATTACTTTAGTTTCAGTTTTGTTTTTCTGATATATAAATCTCTTTTGCAGCTCTTCATAAAAGCTTCCAATCCTCAGCCAGATCATATTTTCGAAGTCCATACTCTTCTCCTGGCTTAATTTCAAGAAGCAGCAATAATCTTTATTGAAATAGCTACACCAGGAAGTTTATGAACCTTTAGTTTGTTTCTTTAAGCATTTTTTTTAGAAAATGATTAAGATGATGCTTTGAAACAAGAAGATTGTTATCAGACAGAAAATTTTCGTTGTGGCTGAAATGATTATCACTGCTATCCAAAAAGCCTAAAAACACTTACAACCCTACAAGGTATAATTTTTCTAAATCTCGACATAAGAAGGACTGATTACACGATTATTTTCTTTTTCTTCATATTGTTGAGACAATGGTATAACCATTCTTGTTAGAGTTTGTATTTCAAAAACTTGGATTTTCCTTTCACTTTTCAATTTCTTCATTTTGCTTGCTGATTTCTTTTCTCACTTTAGCATAAGAATTCTTTTCCTTTGGTTTTTAGTTTTGATTTTGGGTGACCTTGCCATGGTTGATATGGAAAGCCTACTTGTTACCTAATAATGGTTGGCATACACAGAGAAAAAATTGTTAATATTCATCTATTAACTTTTTCTTAAATCTCTTAGTAAAGTTTGATTTTCTTATTATAAAGGTAGACATACTTAAGGAAGAGATTACCAATTTAGAGAAGTTGACAAAGTATCATAAAATCTGGAGAAATTTATTTTTCATCAAAATTGTAATCATTTTGAGATTTCAATATTTTATTAAGATCTTTCAAAGTTTTATTATCAGTCAAGAAAAGTTATTTTTAACCAAGTAAAGACACTTTACAACAAAGCACCTTTTAACTCTGAAATTGTCATTCTTAACTCTTAAGGAGTCAATGATTCTCCCTGTCCCAAAGAGTCTTATTTTTCTAGAGTATAATCCAGAGATATATTTAAACTTAAAAGATAAGAGGTCTCATCATGAGCCTGCTTACAATGATCATAGGGGAAAAATAGGCTGACATTACCAACATTGTTAAACAAACCAGGGTAATGGCTTATGATTGCAAACAATTATAAGACAATGGGTCTCATCACGAGCCAGCTTGTTTAGTCCAATTATAACCAGTGAATGGCATTGTCAACTTTCTAGCTACCAAACTAGGACAATGGCTTTTAAGATTTATAATAAAAATAAAAAAAATAAAAAATAAAATAATATAAATGGATTTATCTCTAGGTCAATAATTCTTAAAGAGATGGGATTCTGAATCATTGGTGATTAAAATGTAACCTTGTCGAGACTATAGATGTTTGCTGGCAACAGTGGCTCTACCTGTGACAAATGAGTATATTTTAAAAGCTAAGCTGTAAAGTGACCCTTGCTTTATCTCTACAACTAATTAAGGACTGATATAGAGTTTTGAAATATTTTAATTTATGAGGAATTTTAAGAAAAATTACAGTTAGATGATTCTTGCTTTTATTCAGACTAATGAACCTAGTCAAGCATTTCAAGCATAATTCTCTCTTCTTTAATTAGTTTTACTTTGATTTTAGGAAAATCTTATTCATATCAAACAAAGATAACTGGTTCTTCTCCCGTGTGTCGCCATTGTTGTGGTAAAACACAACCCCCCCATTTTTGACTTGTTCACTTCAAATAATGGGGACCCTTTCTATAAATTTTTGGCTAAACCTTTCTATAAATTTTTGGCTAAACGCCTTTTAGGATTTTTATTTATTTGATTATCCTACGCGATTGTTAATTTTTCATTTTCTTTGTATTCTTGTTTTGATTGCTTTGTTAAAATCGATTTTTAATAAGCTTCCCATTGATGCTTGTTTTACCTCATTTGGTCAACTGGTTTGAAAATGGTACTCCTTTAAAGTCCCATCATTTATCTAGTCTGGGTTAAAAATGTTATTTTTATTCTTTTTATTTATTTTCGGAGTGACTGTAGTTTAGAAAATTTCATAACTAAACTAAACATCATTAAAATAAAACCAAAATAAAAAACTGATATTCAACATTAAATTTTGAGATTAATTAAATTAATTATTATAATAAAATATAATTAATTTAATTAAAATTAAAACTTAATATATAAAAAATAAATAAAATAAAATAAAATAAAAATAAAAATTTCACATCGCATATCGCAATATCGGATCCATCGCAATTTTTATAACACGCACATTTAAAAAACCTCGATCCAAAGTTCTTGCGATATGCGATAAGGCCAAATGTGATGTGTTAAAAGATTTTAATATAAAGTTTTTTCACCCCTTATGCCTCCCGCACCTCCACCTCACTCACCCTCACGTCACCCTCACCTCACACTCCACTCACCATATCCCTCCATAATCTCACGTGGATGAATTAATGGGTTTGGATTGATTTCAATGGTTTGTTTTATGGGTTTGGATTGATTTCAATGGTTTGTTTTAAGGTTTGGATTGATTCCAATGGTTTGTAAATTAATGTTTATATTTTTATATTATAATTATAATGTTTATTATAATTTTAATATAATTTGAATTATAATATTAATTATATTTAAATTAACTTTTTCAAATCATTTGTATATTAATTTTGTAACTTAATTAATTTCTAAATTAAATGATAATTAATTAGAATTAATTGTATATATTAGTTAGTTAATAATTAATTTAGAATTAATTATTAGATAATTAGAATCTAATTTAGGATTAAATTTCTAATTAAAAATTCTAATTTTTAGCCTAGCAATAGAATTTCCAGAATTATGCCAGATTTGACTCATCAACTTTGGAAGCTCATAGAATGAGTTTTACTTGGCCAAATGAGGCCCAGGACGGCTCATTGGAAAGATAAAATCAAGGAGAATATTTCTGAGGAGGTTCCACTAATACATTTGGTCATTAATTGGGTCAAAAATCACGCAGAAAATCAAGCTCCGAATTTCTAAAATAAAATCAATTTTCTGATTTATTTTCTGCATTTTCATTTGTCCAAGCCTCTTCTAATTGCAGGTTCATTCGTCAATAATATCCTTGGCCAATTAAACCATCCCAGACATCAATAGAGAGCTTATATTTTATTTTCAATTATTTATTTAAATTAAATTTGATTGGGTTTATTTTAATGCCAGAAATGGTATTTTGATTTTATTCATTGCATCTTAATTTATTTTGATTTCTTTTTGCAGGAAAATAGTAGAAGAGATAAGGAGAAAAGATCTCAATCAATAAGAATGCTCCAGCAATTAAAGATTGGAATTCTGAGCAAATAAAATTGGATTGGGCAGATTTCTCTTCAACAAACTTTCCTCTCAAGAATTCCTTTGCAAATATTATAAATAACAGATTGCAGAATGTAATAGGGGCTGCTCTCCTCTGCAATTCTGGAATTCTAAAAGCACTTTTGTAATAGGGATTTAGAGTTGTAGGTGGGAGGAGTGGAATCTCAGATCTGGGGATTATTGAGGTTTTTCTTTTATATCCTGAGTTATGTATAATGAACAGAGTTTTCACTATTGTAGCTCTGATTTTGAAAGCAGAAGCTTAGGCATTGTAAAGGACTATTAGAGACCGGAGCTGGAGAAATGGATTCAACAAATTGGTATTTCGAATACTATTATTTTAAATGCTGGTTTTATTTTATGATAACAGGAATGGTGTCAATTTACTTACATATTTGTGCACTTTTGTCGGTATGGGTAATTTGCTTTTATTTTATGTTGTTATTTATCTCTGCTCTTATGGGCTGAATTCTGATTTCTGAGTAACTATTTACTCATAAATCTGTCTTTTAATATTGGATGAATAAATAGTGATATGTTGTGAACTTCTTCTGCATATTATTGTTTAATAATTCAAGTTACTGATTAAATGATCAATACCATTTTGTGAACTACTTCCTAAATGTTGTTGATTGATTATTTTAGTTCAAAGGTCTCAATAGGATGTGTTTTGCTATCCATAATGTCAGTTAATTGAACTATTTCATTAACTTGATATTCATTATAAACAAGACATATTTCAATCCCAATATTTTAAATACCTGCTCTTGGTTGGGTTAGATCAATATCTGCCTAATTGAGATAGGATTAAGATAGTTTCTTTTGTTTGCATCTTAGAATAAGTTTGCATTTAGATTAATTTCTACATTCTTTTAAGTCCTCTTCCCAGAGAGGAAAACTTTAGTAGTGAATTGGCTGAGCCCTAAATCAGCTTAAGGATCACTTTCTTGCCTGATCAACAAGAAGGTTGATCTAATGTCTCATTTCCATTGGTGAATGAAAGTCATATTTTAAAGCCATTGGAGATTGAGAGAAGGTAACTGGACCTAGTTGAACCAGTCAGAACCACCATTCCAAACGGAAAAGGAGTTGATTTAAGGTCCGGACAGGGTGGTCATCCCCCATGTTGTTGCAACGATTTTCGAGGCTTCAACATTTTGGCGCTAGAAGGAGGGCCTGAAACTTGTTGTCTGTTGGAGTCTTTTCAATTTTAACATTTTATTTAATCACGATGGCTCCTCTTAAACTTCCAATTTGGAGTTGTATCCATGGACGTGCATCTTCCAATACTCCACCCGAAGTGGTAAGACTCTTGTCTCAAGTAAAGTTTAATGGTAAGAAAAATTCTTTTACCTTTAATCATGTCCTTCAATTTATTCAAAATGTTTCAAATTATGATTTTCAAGGAATTGATGAAGGCATTTTATGCAGAATTTTTACTCTCACATTTGCGGCGAAAGCCAGAAACTGGTGTAGAACTCTTCCGGTTGCCTCAATTCACAGCTGGGATCAATTTGTTACAATTTTCATTTGTAGATTTGACAACTATAATTATGATCAGGTATATGATGAAATTGAATATCTACGAAAAGAAAATGAATCTGTTAGAGATTTTAATATTCGATTTCATTTGAATTGTTTAAAATTTAATGTCAAAGATGAACCTATGAAAGAAGAATCACTAGATTGGTTTGAACATAATTATTCTCTTCCCCCTAGTCCCGATCCATATGAAATTAGTTCAAGCATTGTTCCATCGCCTTCCAATATAAATGAGAAATCCAATTTGGATGTACAAATAAATTGTGATGAAGAGGTTTCACAAAGTTTGGAAAATATTTCTAATCAAATGCAAGAAGACAACAACAGCAATTTTGGAGAAAGACCTGCATTAGAATCTGAAATTTTCTCTGCATTAAATTTAGAAAATCAGATTTCCAATCAGCAAGTGCAAACAACATTCAAAGTAAATAATAAAATGCAAACTGCTGTACAAATTTCTGAATTTTCCCATGGTGAACAAATGTCGAAATCAGAGCAGCAAAACAGCCTTCTTCAAGAAAGCATGCGCACGCAAAGGAATGATCTGGAATCTGAAATTTACAATGATTATAATGCACAAGAGTTATCAAACCGAGACATTTTTAATTGCATTATTTCAGATTCACATTTTTCCCTTTATCCTGATATTTCTTATGATGGTAAATTTTCCCCTCTTGGTGTTAATGATATTTCAGAAAAAACAAAGGCTGATATAAATAAATTACCATTAAGTTTTTATCAAGATAGAGAAGCAATTAATGATCATTCTTTTGCCATTAATGAACATGAAATTCTTGTTCCTCCGTGTTTGGATATACTGGATGAAATTGAAGGGAATTCTAGGGAATCTTGTGAAGTCATTTATGATAATTACTCTGACATTGAAGATGTTGATTTTTCTCGATAAAATCATCATCGAAAAATTCAAATAACATCTGAGAATGAGAGACATTTTAATTTAGAAATTATTCCAACCAATCCTCATTCTAAAGCAGATAATCATCTTCATGATTTCACTATTCGATAAAATATTCCAATTTATGATTCATATCATGATCAAGCTTTCATTCATGTTCATAATCATAAATCTCTTTCTAATTCACAAGTTGGAATTCGAAATTACTCAAATTCCATAATTCTGGGCAATCCTTGTGAAAAAAAAATTATTTCAAATCGATCCCAATCGTGCTGTAACATTAGTTGTAACAATAGTGATTTCATTTTATTTTTGTTTCCTCAATTATTTTGTATTAAATCAGATTTATTTTCAGATTTTTAATACATTACGCTGGCATATTGAGAACTTTATTATCAAAAATTCAATTGATACATTTCCCTGTTGGAAAATTGAAGTTTTATATTATAATCAAAAGCATCAAAAGCTATTTCAATTTCAATTTCAATCGATGTTAATGTTTTATCAAAAGCTTTTATCTTCTCAAAGGCAATATCAATAAGATAATGTATTTTTAGAAATCTGCCAGCAATCCAATTTAATTAATAATTTTCCATTTCATTTAAAAGATTTCCATCCATTTTTCATTAATTCATTTGAAAAATATTTGGAAAATTTTCCTTCATGGAAGATTGTCAATAGCTTAACATTTACACATAACACTAACAGTTTCTTCCAGGCCTTTGAATCTAAAAGCTCATATCCACAATCTGGCCTTTCATCTCCTCTTTTGAACATTTCCCAATTATTAATAGAAATCCATCCAGATTTCTATGATCCAATTGGTATTCAATTGGAAAGAAAATTTTATGAGAAGGAGATTTTAGATAAGCTTCTAACAATAGTTGTACATTTTGGTTTCAGGTTTAATTTTCTTACTTCAATTAGATTTGTATTTTTATTACTAACTTTTGAATTGTACATACATGCAGGGATTAAAATGAGAAAATGGTTACACTGGAAATATGACTATACCTAGTCATTTTTCAAGTATATGGTTAGAATAGGAGTAGAGTTAATGTAGTTAATTTATTTTCAACAGTTCTGTAGATTAAAAATAAAACAAAGAAATCAACCATTTTCATACATGTTCAGTGAAAACATTTTCTCCCAATCAGAAAATTTTAATTCTTGCTTTCCTTTTTAAATTTCTTACAACAATACCTCTACTCTGTCTATTTTGAATAATGTCTTGATTAAATTCAATTAAGGTTGCACTTGGCATCAATCGCCTCAAAGCCACTTTTCTTAATTTCGGGATTTCCTTCTAAGATTTTCTTTTGAAATTTATATGATAAAGGTTTTGAGGATATAAAAGTTTCATGATCTCATTATCCCATGAAATGTATGACTGTCTATGATAAGCTTAATTCTGACTCAATCATTATTATTCAGTCTAACCTTTCGTGGTAATCATATGAAGTTCATATTATCTTCCTCGAAATTTGCTAAGCTGACCTTAAGAATTCCCATTTTGCTGTGTGCACACATTCAAATCTGTTTTGACATTTTTCCACAATTAGTGGCTTTATCCCATTCGAACCTTTAGTTTATTATCTAATGTTGTAATATGCATCATATTTATTTACTAAAGGCATTATTGAACATTCACTATAATAATACAGATTTTTCTCAAGTTAATTCGGAATGAGAAGATGTAATAAATTGTTGTTTCAATTCAAAAGGGAAGACTATTTTCATATTTGATTTAGAATAAATGATGAGATTATTTTGGACAAAGGAAAAATTTTGATAAATCGAAGGAAAAATTTGAAGATTCATGAGGTAAAAAAACTACAGAGAATTTTCTTCCAGGTATGCACTCACAAGTTCATTCTCATCTATTATTAGTTTCTCTTTTTCTTAGTTCATTTTTTATTTTGTTTTGTTTTATTTGCAGGTTTTCATTTGTTTTCAAAACTTGAAGTAAGCAGCAAACCCATTTCAAATTTGCAACAGGTTCAGGGAAATTTTATTTTGAGATTCATTAGAATTTAAACATTTTTAACTTTGCTTTCAACCATCAAAAAACCCAATTGAAATTTCAAGCAATATCATAGGATTCAACTTGATTTTCATATTGTTGATACTTCAGTGAAAATGTTTGCAATACTACCATCCCACTTGTCTTCGTCAATAATTTCATTCCGATATCACATCATCCACTTCACAACCATTTGTAGCGAAATATTTCATTGGAAGTAGCTTTTAACATTTTTGATAACAAATTGTTCATAAAAGATCTCCGATGTATTACCTCGCTCATATGTCATATCGCATTTCGCATATCAGAGGTTTGCAGTTGAATATACTTCCATTATCATGAATCGCCGATCTCCGATAAACGACTTTACCGATATTGCGAGGACCACATAATGCCGGACCCGATATGAAATTCAAATCAAGTTTATAAAATATCGCGTCCAACCAATCGCAATAAAAGTAGGAGCATAATTTTAAAGGGTCGATGTCTCGGATCCGATATGTTACTAAATTTTCATCATAAAATTATCGGGTCCAGTCTTCATCGCATATCGGCGTATCAAGAATTGTTACATCATGTGCTTAAGATTGCCGATCGCGATCGCCGATTAGTCACGTCATTCATCGCATATCGGAATCGTAAGAATCAAATTGTGTTACATCGGGTACCAAAAAGTTCGCCAATTTCCGATTAGCTACGTCATCCATCGCATCGTCGATATTGGAATTTCCAACATGATTATTCTCCGATATTCCAGTACGCCGATATCGCAATCGTTTCATTGCATTTTTATTCATGGCCATACCACTATTCCAAATTTGCGATGTGCAATGTGCAATGTGCAAAGTACAAATCGCGAGATGCGGTGTACGATCTGCAAATTGCAACATGACTGTCCCCGATTCGCAATATAAAAGTTCTTCAATAGTGTGATCGCTACATCTCATCGCACATATTTTTTTTCGCATGATCTCATATCGACAATTTTCTATTTCAATCGCCGATGCGATAAACTCCAACGCATGCCTCTACATGCAATGCGAATCATTTGATAAGGCGATGTGTTATTTTAAAAGCAAGCGTGGGCAACCACTATGGTAAGAAAGCAAATAATGACCAATTTGCAATATATTTAAATCATTTCGATTTTTCATATATTTCAATTTTAAATATATAATTCCATAATTAAATATGGAATTCAAGACATCTCTATTTTCATATTTAAATTTTATTATTTTGGATTTGGTCTTGATTTTGGACAATTTATAAAATCATGGAGTTTATATGAAACTTATAATATTTTGAGAAACATTCGTTACTGCAAATTCGCATTCTCATTTCTGATGCATTTCTTTTAATTTCAATTCCTTTGAGCACTAAGCATTCCATTTTTACATTTTACTGCTTGCTTTAGTGTAAATAAAATAAATAATGATTTTGGGTTATAGGATTTTGGTTAGTTTGACTTCTTCATGTTTTTAATGTTAATTAAAATAAGAAGTTAGCTAGTTTGGAGAAACTGATACCTTTCAGGTAAGATCAAAAGAAATCATCCAATGGTAAGATTCATGTACCCACTTTCATTTATTTCCATTTCGTTACTTTAGTTTCAGTTTTGATTTTCTGATATATAAATCTGTTTTGCAGCTCTTCATAAAAGCTTCCAATCCTCCGCCAGATCATATTTTCGAAGTCCATACTCTTCTCCTGGCTTAATTTCAAGAAGCAGCGATAATCCTCATTGAAACAACTACGCTAGGAAGTTTCTGAACCTTTAATCTGTTTCTTTAAGCATTCCTTTTTATTAGAAAATGATTAAGATGATGCTTGGAAACAAAAAGATTGATATCAGACAGAAAGTATTCATTGTGGTTGAATTTTATCGTCACTGCTATCTAAAAAGCCTAAAACACTTACAACCCTGCAAGGTATGATTTTCTAAATCTCGACATAAGAAGGATTGATTACACGATTATTTTCTTTCTTCATATTGTTGAGACATTGGTATAAACATTCTTGTTTGAGTTTATCTTGCAAAACTTGGATTTTCCTTTCCATTGTTAAAATTTCTTCATTTTTATTTTTGTTGATTTCTTTCTCATTTTAGCATAAGAATTCTTTTTCCTTTGGTTTTCAGTTTTGATTTTGGTGACTTTGCCATGATTTATATGGAAGGCCTTCTTGTTACCTAACTATGGTTGGCATACACGGAGAAAAAATTGTTAATAGTCATCTATTAACTTTTTCTTAAATCTCTTAGTAAAGTTTGATTTTCTTATTATAAAGGTAGACATACTTAAGGAAGAGATTAACAATTTAGAGAAGTTGACAAAGTATCATAAAATCTGGAGAAATTTCTTTTTCATCAAAATTGTAATCATTTTGAGATTTCAATATTTTATTAAGATCTTTCAAAGTTCTATTATCAGTCAAGAAAATTTATTTTTAACCAAGTAAAGACACTTTACAGCAAAGCACCTTTTAACTCTAAAATTGTCATTCTTAACTCTTAAGGAGTCAATGATTCTCCCTGTCCCAAAGAGTCTTATTTTTCTAGAGTATAATCCAGAGATATATTTAAACTTAAAATATAAGAGGTCTCATCATGAGCCTGCTTACCATGATCATAGGGGAAAAATAGGCTGACATTACCAACACTGCCAAACAAACCAGGGTAATGGCTTATGATTGCAAACAATTATAAGACAAGGGGTCTCATCATGAGCCAGCTTGTTCAGTCCAATTATAACCAGTGAATGGCATTGTCAACTATCTGGCTACCAAACCAGGACAATGGCTTTTAAGATTCATAATAAAAATAAAAAATAAAAAATAAAATAAAAATAAAAAAGAAACATATATAAATGGATTTATCTCTAGGTCAATAATTCTTAAAGAGATGGGATTCTGAATCATTGGTGATTAAAAGGTAACCCTGTCGAGACTATAGATGTTTGTTGGCAACAGTGGCTCTACCTGTGACAAATGAGTATATTTTAAAAAGCTAAGCTGTAAAGTGACCCCTGCTTTATCTCTACAACTAATTAAGGACTGATATAGAGTTTTGAAATATTTTAATTTATGAGGAATTTTAAGAAAAATTACAGTTAGATGATTCTTGCTTTTATTCAGACTAATGAACCTAGTCAAGCATTTCAAGCATAATTCTCTCTTCTTTAATTAGTTTTACTTTGATTTTAGGAAAATATTATTCATATCAAATAGAGATAACTGCTTCTTCTCCCGTGTGTCGCCATTGTTGTGGTAAAACACAACCCCCCCATTTTTGACTTGTTCACTTCAAATAATGGGGACCCTTTCTATAAATTTTTGGCTAAACGCCTTTTACGATTTTTGTTTATTTGATTATCCTACGCAATTGTTAATTTTTCATTTTCTTTATATTCTTATTTTGATTGCTTTGTGAAAATCGATTTTTAATAAGCTTCCCATTGATGTTTGTTTTACCTCATTTGGTCAACTGGTTTGAAAATGGTACTCCTTTAAAGTCCCATCATTTATCTAGTCTGGGTTAAAAATTCTATTTTTATTCTTTTTATTTATTTTTGAAGTGGCTGTAGTTTAGAAAATTTCATAACTAAACTAAACATCATTAAAATAAAACCAAAATAAAAAACTGATATTCAACATTAAATTTTGAGATTAATTAAATTAATTATTATAATAAAATATAATTAATTTAATTAAAATTAAAACTTAATATATAAAAAATAAATAAAATAAAATAAAATAAAAATAAAATTTCACATCACATATCGCAATATCGGATCTATCGCATATCGCAATATCGGATCCATCACAATTTTTATAACACACACATTTAAAAAACCCCGATCCAAAGTTCTTGCGATATGCGATAAGGCCAAATGTGATGTGTTAAAAGATTTTAATATAAAGTTTTTTCACCCCTTATGCCTCCCGCACCTCCACCTCACTCACCCTCACGTCACCCTCACCTCACACTCCACTCACCATATCCCTCCATAATCTCACGTGGATGAATTAGTGGGTTTGGATTGATTTCAATGGTTTGTTTTATGGGTTTGGATTGATTTCAATGGTTTGTAAATTAATGTTTATATTTTTATATTATAATAAATATATCATAATTATAATGTTTATTATAATTTTAATATAATTTGAATTATAATATTAATTATATTTAAATTAACTTTTTCAAATCATTTGTATATTAATTTAATTTTGTAACTTAATTAATTTCTAAATTAGATGATAATTAATTAGAATTAATTGTATATATTATTTAGTTAATAATTAATTTAGAATTAATTATTAGATAATTAGAATCTAATTTAGGATTAAATTTCTAATTAAAAATTCTGATTTTTAGCCCAGCAACAAAATTACCAGAATTATGCCAGATTTGACTCATCAACTTTGGAAGCTCATAGAATGAGTTTTACTTGGCCAAATGAGGCCCAGGATGGCTCATTGGAAAGATAAAATCAAGGAGAACATTTCTGAGGAGGTTCCACTAATAGATTTGGTCATTAATTGGGTCAAAAATCATGCAGAAGATCAAGCTCCGAATTTCTAAAACAAAATCAATTTTCTGATTTATTTTCTGCATTTTCATTTTTCCAAGCCTCTTCTAATTGCAGGTTCATTCGTCAATAATATCCTTGGCCAATTAAACCATCCCAGGCATCAATAGAGAGCTTATATTTTATTTTCAATTATTTATTTAAATTAAATTTGATTGGGTTTATTTTAATGCCAGAAATGGTATTTTGATTTTATTCATTGCATATTAATTTATTTTGATTTCTTTTTGCAGGAAAACAGTAGAAGAGATAAGGAGAAAAGATCTCAATCAATAAGAATGCTCTAGCAATTAAAGATTGGAATTCTGAGCAAATAAAATTGAATTGGGCATATTTCTCTTCAACAAACTTTCCTCTCAAGAATTCCTTTGCAAATATTATAAATAACAGATTGCAGAATGTAATAGGGTCTACTCTCCTCTGCAATTCTGGAATTCTAAAAGCACTTTTGTAATAGGGATTTAGAGTTGTAGGTGGGAGGAGTGGAATCTCAGATCTGGGGATTATTGAGGTTTTTCTTTTACATCCTGAGTTATGTATAATGAACGGAGTTTGCACTATTGTAGCTTTGATTTTGAAAGCATAAGCTTAGGCATTGTAAAGGACTGTTAGAGACCGGAGCTGGAGAAATGGATTCAATAAATTGGTATTTCGAATACTATTATTTTAAATGCTGGTTTTATTTTATGATAACAGGAATGGTGTCAATTTACTTACATATTTGTGCACTTTTGTCGGTATGGGTAATTTGCTTCTATTTTATGTTGTTATTTATCTCTGCTCTTATGGGTTGAATTCTAATTTCTGAGTAACTATTTACTCATAAATCTGTCTTTTAGTATTGGATTAATAAATAGTGATATGTTGTGAACTTCTTCCGCATATTATTGTTTAATAATTCAAGTTACTGATTAAATGATCAATACCATTTTGTGAACTACTTCCTAAGTGTTGTTGATTGATTATTTCAGTTAAAAGGTCTCAATAGGATGTGTTTTTCTATCCATAATGTCAGTTAATTGAACTATTTCATTAACTTGATATTCATTATAAACAAGACATATTTCAATCCCAATATTTTAAATACTTGCTCTTGGTTGGGTTAGATCTATATCTGCCTAATTGATATAGGATTAAGATAGTTCATTTTTCTTGTATCTTAGAATAATTTTGCATTTAGAATAATTTCTACATTCTTTCAAGTCCTCTTCCCAAAGAGGCAAACTTTAATAGTGGATTGAATGAGCCTTAAATTAGCTTAAGGATCACTTTCTTGCCTGATCAACAAGAAGAATGATCTGATGTCTCTTTTCCATTGGTGAATGAAAGTCATATTTTAAAGCCATTGGAGATTGAGAGAAGGTAATTGACCCATGAACCAATAACCACCATTCCAATCGTAAAAGGAGTCGCTTAGGGTCTGGACCAGGTGGTATGGTCATCCTCATGTTGTTGCAGTAAATGATTTTTGAGGTGTCAACACCCTCCCAAATGTTTCTTGTCCTCAAGAAACTACAAGGATAGAACTGAAGAGCCTCCTCTCTTCCTCCTGTAGCATCCTCAAGTGATAAGTTCCTCCAAAGAACAAGATGCTATTTCAACAATATGTCCTCAAGTTGTTCCTCCCATGTGTATAAGTATGCCTTTGGTAAAAAAAATCCAAATGGCTCTCATCATGAAAAAGTGGGATATCCATGGAAACAACTATATGTGGTCTAGAGGCATTCTTGAGGCATGGAATCTAAAATATATTGGGAATCATCATCCCCATGTGAAGCCTCCATCCCCAAGCTAACATCCACAAAAAATGAGTCACCCTCCAACATGGTAACTCCTGAAACATCTCCTCCACCTTAGGCTCCTGCAAAGAAGGTGGGTTGCATAGTTGAATATGATGGATCAAAATGTCCATCCCATGATTTCTCTCTCTCTCCACTTATGATAAGTGTAGATATGTTGCTGAATATGGGTTGCAATAATGTTGCCTTCATGGAGCAAAAAGGAAATAAGGTCCTCAAATATCCCCCCTTTGTTTCTTGCCCAAATCATCCCATAAAAAATGAATATGACATTGTCATCATATGGAATCAAAATAAGAAAAGTACTGAAGGTTTTACTTGGTGCTGGAAGGTACCAATAGTTTCTCAAGTAGTCATAGAGCAATTTTACCCACTGCAGTTTCAGAATATGATATGGCAAGTTGTCTTCAAACAGTTTTCTAGTTGTGCATGTCCTCTCATCCACTAGTAAATAGTAAATGGCATTGTATATCAACTGAGCATATAGGAAATAGTAAAACACTTGCCCAAATCCATACAAGAAATGGCTCTCTCCATCATAGATGTTGGTCCCAAAATGACCATGAAGCCCAAATAGAGGCTTGCCATCTTATGGATAAATGCACTGTATAGAGATGGTAAGAGAATGCAAATACTGTGTTAGATAGTCAATAAGTCCAAAAACACAATTCTTACCATATACTAAGAGTAATCTGCTAATAAGACCCATGAATGAGCCCTCCATAGTGAAATTACATAGTCCCATGAAGAGGAATGAACTATGTGCTGCAAGTAGATCTTTCTTCTTGAAAATCCAAGTCAAGAAGATCATATCATGGTAATAGATATTTCCATCCACTACTCCATCACTCTCATTATTTCATGCCCATCAAGTGCATCACATGTGAAGTGATCCTAGGGACACTCCATCAACAAACCCAAGCTCCCAACTGACAGCGTTGTAGACCTTACTAATAAGGCTCCTATCATCTCATAGCTCCATTCTTTGACATCCCACATGTCAAAGCCATCAATCATAATGCTGCCATATATGGGAGATTCCTTCCCAAGTGGAATTACCTCCTAATCCTCCAAGGCTAAGGAGTAGCCACTTTGCACCATGATATTTCCATCTCCTAATCCTCCAACATCATGCAAATTATGGGAGAAAATCAGCCCATACTCGCTTAAAAACAACCAAAGCAACAACAACTCTTGTTTCCTCCCCACACCATCACCATATAAATCATGGAGCAAAAAAATGATAGTTGATATGAAGGATATCACATCACCCCAATACACCTAAACTCCTTGCTGCCATATGATGTAGGTGCCATGCCAAGTTCCATTGACCAACCAACTCTTTGAAATAGAATGTGTCATAGGATGACCAAACTCTTTCAAGAGTAACCAAAGCAGTCTTACCTCTTGCTGCCCAGTGTCATAAATCTACAAGTGGTTTCCCAACCTCTTGCTCATCAACATCACCCATCCATCCCATGGTGAGAGTCTATCATCATGTCCAAGAGTGGCATTCCTCCAATGGAGAATACCATCCTCCCAAATCAGATTTCTGTCTTTGCATTTCACAGGATGTTGAAATGCAATCTCCTAGAGATCTCCAAATTAAGACCACTCATCAATGATCAATTTGACCCCATAAGGATCCAAATATACTAAAGGAAAAATATTCTCATTGAGAAATGAAGTGCTCATCAAGAAAGATCCATCATAACAATGGAAGATAAGATGTCTCTCATCACCCATCTGCCTATCCTATACTATGCATGTAGCAAGGTCATTGGAATGCTCCAATAATGGTTGGGCCCCCAACTCATCACTGCTGATCTCCATAATGGTGCATTTGTTGTCTTAATATCATACTCAATGCTAAACACATAGTTTTGCATGGCATGGTTTAGGATAATACTCATCCCATCCTCCAAGAATCTACACTCCAACCTCAAGAGTTGTGTGCAGCTCAACAATGATACACTAGGATGACTGTACATCTTCTCCTTGAACAAATCAAGGCTGCTCAGTGCAGTGACAGATTGCTGCTCCAAATCAGCAAAGTACTTTGACCCTAGGTCATGCAATGGTATATTCCCATAATCCTCCATAGATATGCTGAAGTAACAGAAAATGGAAACATGTGCATACCTTGGTAAAGCTTGGGAACATATTTTATTGCTACAAGGGTTCCTTCCTCTGGTGTGATGGCTTCCCCAACTACTGATGTTGATGGATGCTCTTCTATGGCTTCATCAGCGCTGGTACCCATCTCCTCCTCCTCATATCTCTCCAGAATGGTGCATGGGATTCTAGATGTCAAGAGATCAAGACTACTTTGCAAAGGTGAAAGTGTTCTTTCTCCTAATGTAAGTGCTTTTGCAGCAAGTGGTGGTGAAGGCTTCTTCTCCTTTGATTTCTTCTTGTCAAAATTTTTTATCAACCTTTGAGTAAAATCTGCAAATGCAGTCACTCTTGCATGACTCAAATGGATGAACCACCAAATGTTTGCTTCACCCTCAAGGTGCAATGCTGTAATCTAAACATCTTATTTCTCTACTACTGGATGTAGGAGGAAAAATGCATCCAACCTCATTCCCTAAGCCCTTACTGTGCATTAGGATGACGTATCAAAGGTAGACAATAGAAATCTATTGCCCTTCTTCCTTCTATTGCTGCAATGTCTCCTTTATTATTTGAGTTTAATGAACTGTGGGAGAGGTATATTCTCCTTGAAATCTCTAGGTTGAGACTTATATTCTGCAAGATACTCACTTAGAATCTCATGATATAAGTGTTCTCCCTCTTTATGCCTCTTGTTTTCAAAAGAAAAGGCCATAGTATGTTTCTTTGGAGCTCTATGCAATACCTGATCTTATTTTTGCTGATAGGAAGTACATGGACCTTCTTCATCTTGAAACTCTAATGTGGTTTCACTTCTTTTCTCCACTTTTCTTTTCTTTACCTCCTTGGTGAGGTCCTTCTAATATATGAAAAGAGATGATATGAAACTCATTCATTCCATCATTCTGATCTCTTTCTCCTTCTCTTCTTTTTCTTATAGCGTATTGGCTGAAACTCACAGGCTGAGCCAAGATTATGCTCTGATACCACTGTAATATTCCCAAATAGGGAAATCGGTAATACATTACACTAAAAATGTATTTTTTAGAGATATATGCGATAAAATTTAAATGTGGCCCATGGATCCAGTCATTTATACATTATAGCAGCCAAATACAAAATGAGATATGAAACAAATCATGGTAGCTTAGTTAAACAAGCCTCCCAAGCCATAATAGTCCAAAAATCATGCAAAAAGAGGGGCTGCAACCATGAATAAAAGATGGAATACCCTAACAGTGTTATTTTATTTCTCCTACAACAATAGTAGGTTTCAAATCAGATCTATAGTTGCTATGTGCATAAAACATTAGATCTATATTAGATCCATGCACTATACAAGCTCCTCTATAGAACCCCCTTGGGGTTTTCAACAAAACACCAAGTACAAATTGTAGATCTGAGATTTAAGGCTGTAGATCTACTAAAATATTTAGATCTGAAAGGTGGATTTGATCTGATATGAACAATAATATTACCTCCTCCAATAGATCTCCAAAGTGAAGGGCAGATCCCCAACACTCAGAAAATCACCTCTCCAATGCTGTGCTGAACCACCCTGCAACTGCTACTTCAGAAATTATGCATATCTGGATCTCTTCTGCACTATAGGGATCAAAATTTGGCCTGTAGACAAGATATGAAAATTAGGCTCAATTCCTTCAATACTTTCCTCCCAATGGAGTAGAAACCTCCTCCACCGAAAATGAGCACTGAAATGGCCTAGATCTGAAGATCTAGTCTCCAATTACTGCAATTTACTGAAACAGAAAAGACCTCAATAGGATTTGCACTGTCAAAGAAAGGTGAAGCTTGACCTTAAGCCAGATAGTGGAAAATATTGTGCAAGACTCCTCCAACAGCTACTCATTGGAAGAGGTGGGATTCCCAATCAAGACACCCAACGCTAAAAAACATTCAATCTCAGCTAAACAGAAAGAGAAAGTATATATCTAAACAGACCATATAATCGGAAATCATAGTCATAAGCTAACCTCATATGGCTGCCATCCTCTTCCTTATAAACAATGTGAGCCTTCTCACCTTGGGTCCCACTCATGAGGGTTTCCACCTTCATACAGTAATCTACCTCCAAAACTGCGTTGTCCCATAATCAATGCCACTCCTCCATAACAATGTTGTTGGATTTGGTCAACCTTGAATTATTATCCATGCAATTCCTCCTTCTATACTCAAGGTGGCTTTATTCTAACTATCTAGACTGATCCATATTTCCACTGGGTTATCTCCATTAATGTTCCACTTCCTCCATACTAGCTTTGTTAACTTGGTCAAACTTGACCTTGTCCACATGCATTAGCCTTTGTTCACACATGAAGGTACTTTATCCAGTTATGAATATGATCCCTTTTCCCATTAAGAGGGATTTTATTGCTGCTAAAAATATTTATGGGCCTCCCTACCCATTTATTCATCTAACTATTTGTTAAGAGAAAAATTAATATTTCGATTAGATCCATGCTAATTTAGGAATATTACAGTCCTCCCCTCCCAAATGTTGCTTGTCCTCAAGCAACTGCAAGGATAGAACTGAAGAGCCTCCTCTCTTCCTCCTGTAGCATCCTCAAGTGATAAGTTCCTCCAAAGAACAAGATGCTCTTTCAACAATATGTCCTCAAGTTGTTCCTCCCATGTGTATAAGTATGCCTTTGGTAAAAAAAATCCAAATGGCTCTCATCATGAAAAAGTGGGATATCCATGGAAACAACGATTTGTGGTCTAGAGGCCTTCTTGAGGCATGGAATATGAAATATATTGGGAATCATCATCCCCATGTGAAGCCTCCATCCCCAAGCTATCATCCACAAAAAATGAGTCACCCTCCAACATGGTAACTCCTGAAACATCTCCTCCACCTTAGGCTCCTGCAAAGAAGGTGGGCTGCATAGCTGAATATGATGGATCAAAATGTCCATCCCACATTGTCTCTCTCTCCACTTATGATAAGTGTAGAGCTGCTGCTGAATATGGGTTGCAATAATGTTGCCTTCATGGAGCAAAAAGGAAATAGGGTCCTCAAAGATCCCCCCTTTGTTTCATGCCCAAATCATCCCATAAAAAATGAATATGACATTGTCATCATATGGAATCAAAATAAGAGAAGTACTGAAGGTTTTACTTGGTGATGGAAGGTACCAACAGTTTCTCAAGTAGTCACAGCGCAGTTTTACCCACTGCAGTTTCAGAATATGATATGGCAAGTTGTCTTCAAACAGTTTGCTAGTTGTGCATGTCCTCTCATCCACTGGTAAATAGTAAATGGCATTGTATATCAACTGAGAATATAGGAAATAGTACAAAACTTGCCCAAATCCATACAATAAATGGCTCTCTCCATCATAGATGTTGGTCCCAAAATGACCATGAAGCCCAAATAGAGGCTTGCCCTCTTGTGGAGCAATGCACTGTATAGAGATGGTAAGAGAATGAAAATGCTGTGTTAGATAGTCAATAAGTGCAAAAACACAATTCTTACCATAGTCTCAGAGTAATACGATAATAAGACCCATGAATGAGCCCTCCATAGTGATATTACATAGTCCCATGAAGAGGAATGAACTATGTGCTGCAAGTAGATCTTTCTTCTTGAAAATCCAAGTCAAGAAGATCATATCATGGTAATAGATGTTTCCATCCACTACTCCATCACTCTCATCTCTTTCATGCCCATCAAGTGCATCACATGTGAAGTGATCCTGGGGACACTCCATCAACAAACCCAAGCTCCCAAGTGACATCGTTGTTGGCCTTACCAATAAGGCTCCTATCATCTCATAGCTCCATTCTTTGACATCCCACAAGTCAAAGCCATCAATCATAATGTTTTCATATATGGGATATTCTTTCCCAAGTGGAAGTACCTCTTAATCCTCCAAGGCTAAGGAGTAGCCACTTTGCACCATGATAGTTCCATCTCCTACTTCTGCAACATCATGCAAAGTATGGGATAAAATCAGCCCATACTCTCTCAAAAACAACCAAAGCAAAAACAACTCTTGTTTCCTCCCCACACCATCACCATATAAATCATGGAGCAACAACATGATAGTTGATATGAAGGATATCACATCACCCCAATACACCTAAAATCCTTTCTGTCGTATGATGTAAGTGCCATGACAAGTTACATCCACCAACCAACTCTTTGAAATAGAATGTTTCATAGGATGAACAAACTCTTTCAAGAGTAACCAACACAGTCTTGCCTCTTACTTCCCAGTGTCATAAATCTGCAAGTGGTTTCCCAACCTCTTGCTCGTCAACATCACCCATCCATCCCATGGTGAGTTTCTATCATCATGTCCAAGAGTGGCATCCCTCCAATGGAGAATACCATCCTTTCGAATCAGATTTATGTCTTTGCATTTCACGGGATGTTGAAATGCAATCTCCTGGAGATCTCCAAATGAAGACCACTCATCAATGACCAAGTTGACCCCATTGAGAAATGAAGTGCTCATCAAGAAATATCCATCATAACAATGGAATACAAGATGTCTCTCATCACCCATTTGCCTATCCTCTACTATGCATGTAGCAAGGTCATTGCAATGCTCCAATAATGGTTGGGCCCCCAACTCATCACTGATGCTCAATGACAACGTTGCTGATCTCCATAATGGTGCATCTATTTTCTTAAGATCATAATCAATGCTAAACACATAGTTCTACATGGCATGGTTCAGGATAATACTCATCCCATCCTCCAAGAATCTACACTTCAACCCCAAGAGTTGTGTGCAGCTCAACAATGATACACTAGGATGACTGTACATCTTCTCCTTGAACAAATCAAGGCTGCTCAGCACAGTGACAGTTTGTTGCTCCAAGTCAGCAAAGTACTTTGACCCTAGGTCATGCAATGTTATATTCCTACAATCCTCCATATGATATGCTGAAGTAACAGAAAATGGAAACATGTGCATACCTTGGTAAAGCTTGGGAACATCTTGTATTGCTACAAGGGTTCCTTCCTCCGGTGTGATGGCTTCCCCAACTACTGATGATGATGGTTGCTCTTCTATGGCTTCATCAGTGCTTATACCAGTATCCTCCTCCTCATGCATCTCCAGAATGGTGCATGGGATTCTAGATGTCAAGAGATCAAGACTACTTTGAAAAGGTGCAAGTGTTCTTTCTCCTAATGTAAGTGCTCTTGTAGCAAGTGGTGGTGAAGGCTTCTTCTCCTCTGATTTCTTCTTGTCAAACTTTTTGATCAACCTTTGAGTAAAATCTATAAATGCAGTCACTCTTGCATGACTCAAATGGATAAACGACCAAATGTTTGCTTCACCCTCAAGTTGCAATGTTGCAATCTCAACATCTTCTTTCTCTACTACTAGATGTAGCAGGAAAAATGCATCCAACCTCATTCCCCAAGCCCTTGCTGTGCATGAGGATGACCCATCAAAGGTAGAAAATAGAAATCTATTGCCCTTCTTCCTTCTATTGCTGCAAGGTCTCCTTTATTCTTTGAGCTGAATGAACTGTGGGAGAGTTAGATTCTCCTTGAAATCTCTAGGTTGAGACTTATATTCTGCAAGATACTCACTTAGAATCTCATGATCTAAGTTTTATCCCTCTCTATGCCTCTTGTTTTCAAAAGAAAAGGCCATAGTATGTTTATTTGGAGCTCTATTCAATACCAAATCTTATTTTTGCTGATAGGAAGTACATGGACCTTTCTCATCTTGAAACCCTAATGTGGTTTCACTTCTTTTCTCCACTTTTCTTTGCTTGACCTCCTTGGTGAGGTCCTTCTTAGATCTGAAAAGAGATGAGATGAAACTCATTCCTTCCATCATTCTAATCTCTTTCTCCTTCTCTTCTTCTTCTTATAGCATATTGGCTGAAACTCATAGGCTGAGCCAAGATTATGCTCTGATACCACTGTAATATTCCCAAATGGGGAAATCAGTAATACATTGCACTAAAAATGAAGTTTTTAGAAATATATGTAATAACAGTTAAATGCAGGCCATGGATCCATTCATTTATACATTATAGTAGCCAAATGAAAAAGGATATCTAAAACAAATCATGGTAGCTTAGTTAAACAAGCCTCCCAAGCCAAAAGAGTCCAAAAAACATGCAAAAAGAGGGGCTGCAACCATGAATAAAAGTCGGAATACCTTGACAGCATTATTTTATTTCTCCTACAACAATAGTAGGTTGTACATCAGATCTAGAGCTGCTATGTGCATAAAACGTTAGATATATATTAGATCCATGCACTATACAAGCTCCTCTATAGAACCCCCTTGTGGTTTTCAGCAAAACACCAAGTACAAATTGTAGATCTGAGATTTAAATCTGCAGATCCACTGAAATATTCAGATCTGAGAGGTGCATTTGATCTGATATGAAAAATAATATTACCTCCTCCAATAGATCTCCAAAGTTAAGGGCAGATCCCCAACACTCAGAAAATCACCTCTCCAATGGTGTGCTGAACCACCCTGCAACTTCTCCTTTAGAAATTAGGTAGATCTAGATCTCTTCTATGATGTAGGGATCAAAATATAGTTGGCCTGTAGCAAAGATATTAAAATGAGGGTTCAATGCTTTCAACATCGTTCTTCCAATGATAGCTATTTCACCTAAAATGAGCATCGAAATGGCCTAGATTCCAAGATCTAGCTCTCCATCACCGGTAAATTACCTAAATAGACAAGTCTCTCAAAACAAAGAGCTACACCGTCAAAGAAAGGTAAGCTGGCTCGTTCTAGGCATTAGGGCCTGAGGTCTAAAATGGGTCAAGGAAATTATGCAACAATAGTGAAAAAATTCATTAAGATTCAAGGATATCACCTTAGAGGAAAACGAAAACCACTTTTCAACCATATTTTCAACTTAATCTCCCAAATTTTTTACTCAAATTTTGAGTGGGAGTACTCGTTGGATGCGGAATTTAATTCCCCATCCAAGGAGTACCCATGTTGCATACTTTCGATGGGTCCTACTACACGAAAAATGAGAAATACATATAAAAACGTGATTACAATCACGTTTTTTATGTATTTCTCATTTTTCGTGTAGAAGAGTTCATCGAAAGTATGCAACATGGGTACTCCTTGGATGAGGAATTAAATTCCGCATCCAACGAGTACTCCCGCTCGAAATTTGAGTAAAAATTTTGGGAGATAAGTTTAAATACGAGTTGAAAAAGTAATTTTATTATTTTATTATTTTTTAATATTTTTACTTTTTTACTCCAAAAATGGTGAATCATCCATTATGGATGACATCATCATCTTGAATCCTATTGGTTGTTATAAAGTTTATTTTTGTTGTACATTTTTCTTATGAGGCCCATTTTAGACCTCAAAATTCCCCTAATGACAATATGGTGCAAGACTCCTCCAAGAGCTACTCAATGGAAGAGGTGGGATTCCTGATCAGGACACCCAATGCTAAACAACATTCAATTTCAGCTAAACAACAAGAGAAAGTATATGTATAAACAGACCATATAATAAGAAAATCATAATCATAAGCTAACCTCATATGGCTGCAATCCTCTTCCTTATAAACAATGTGAGCCCTCTCAGCTTGGGTCCCACTCATTAGGGTTTCCACCTTCATGTAGTTAATCTCCCTTCAAAACTACATTGTCCCATCATCAATGCCACTCCTCCATAACAGTGCTATTGGATTTGGTCAACCTTGACTTATTCTCCATGCAATGCCTCCTTCCATACTCAAGGTGGCTTTATTCTAACTATCTACACTGATCCATATTGCCATTGGGTTATCTCCATTAATGTTCCACTTCCTCCATACTAGCTTTGTTGACTTGGTCAAACTTGACTTTGTCCACATGCATTAACCTTTGTTGACACATGAAGGTACTTTATCCAGTTATGAATATGATCCCTTTTCCCATTAAGAGGGATTTTATTACTGCTAAAAATATTTATGGTCCTCCCTACCCATTTATTCATCTAACTATGTGTTAAGAGAAAAATTAAGATTCGAATTAGCTGCATGCTAATTTAGGAATATTACAATGTTGTGTAAATGTTGTGCATGCAACGCTATGTACATGTGGTGTCGTGTACATGTCATGCATGTGGTGCTTTATACATGTGGTATTGTGTACACAATGTACAGGTGGTGCGGTGTACATTTGGTGTTGTGTACACATTGTCCAGGTGGTGTCATGGACATGTGATGCTATGCACACGTGGTGCAGGTAGTGTTGTGTACAGGTGGTATTGTGTACATATTGTGCATATGGTACTGGTATACGTGTGGTATTGTGTGCATGTCATACATGCTATGTTACGACCATGCAGTACTATGTATATGCATGATGTTGTCATGGCATCGTGGCATGTGTATTCATTGTGTTGTACTTTGTATATGTATATATATGTGTTGTATGCTAGTGTAGGCATATGTATTGTGTTGTATTGTACACCAAGTGTAGGTGTATGTGTTGTATGTTGGTGTAGGTGTATATATTGTGTTGTATTGTACACTATGTGTAGGTGTATGTGTCGTATGCCGGTGTGAGTGCGTGTATTGTATGGTGTTTTATGTCATGTGTGTGTATGTGTTGTGATGTACATTGTGTGTATGGGTACATGACTGAAGAGAAGCAAAGTAATTGGGTGCTTGCTGGGTATGGCAACCAATCTGGTGTGTGTACAGAAAGAGTGAAGGCAGAAGTAAGGACCGATGAAGGATAAGTATCAGTATTTTATTTCAGTTTTACTATGCATGTGATTTATGATGATTACATGTTATCTATGATTCTAGTTTATGATGGGTACATGTGATTTAGGATTTTGATCTACGATGGTTGTGTTTTGAGCTAACCTGATGTGATATGTTTATACATGATGATTTGGTCAAAGATCCTAGTTTGACTTGTTTTGACAGGAAGCAAACATAATTGCAAGTGCACCTTGTTAACGAGCTACCAATGAGGTATGATGTGAATTTATTTCAATTTATTTTTAATCTAATGGAAATTATGTGCTTCATACAGGAAGCATGGAAATGCCCAATTGAATGGTTGAAACTGATTGTAAGCATTAGTAGCAACAAAAAAGGAATTTAAATAGGCAACATCATGTCAATAAGAATTCAAGAACAGGACCATTGTGGGACACTTGTACCCAATAGTGTCCATTGATTTCCATGAGCATGTTATGATCGGTATGATGGTTTTGAGGCAGGTATATGCCTTGGTTTTTATATCTTCTGATGTGAGGAAGCCTTGCCAAGGGATGGATCACTCGAGATAGGGGATGCCAGGGAACTTGGAAGGTGAGTGACTGCATGAAAGGGGGTTACCGGATTTCTCAAGGGACTATGTAGCAGAGAAGGGAAGGAAGAGGATGGATTTGTTTTGGTCATTAAAATTTCCATATGCACATTGGGAGTGTGCCCTGAAAAAATGAGCTGATAACTGTTCACTGAGCATACAATAGCGAAACATTGTAGTGCAAGACATTGGATGCAAATTTTACTTGGCAATAAATTATGGACATCCTGGGAAGGAGTTGAATCCTAGTACAAATTTGAGGGTGGATATGTGAGCCTTTGGATTCCCTTGTTTCTGATCTGGCATCGTATCCTTTTATTTATTGGTTGAGAAAATGTGTATATGTGTATTATTGTAAATACTATATTGAGTTGGTTTATAAAGATCCTAAAATAGTATGGTTATTTTCTATTTGAAGAAAATGTGTTTAAGTATATGTGGTTTTTATTGTAAATATCATAGTGGGTTATGTTATAAAGCTCCAGTAAACAACATGATTGTCATGTTTTAGTAGATGGTCATTGTAAATACTGCAATGAGATATGTTATAAAGCTCCATGGGAAGTATGTTTTGTTTTCAGTGGTCTTGCAGGTTATAGGTGTCATTGAACACCAAGGATGGTGTTCCCCCAAGGGGGATGGTTCTTTCACAGCCCTAGTTAAAAATACATGTAAAAAATATAAGACCACAATTGAAGGGATGTGTATTCCAAGCTGAATGGTGGGAAAAACATCCTAGCATATGTTCATTTCAGTTAGTATGGCTAAAGGAAATTGGAAAAGGAAATGGCTAAGGCATTGGAGAGGCAAAAGTATTTTTGACACATTTATTTATGAAAATACTGGAAAATAGGAGAAAAGGAAGGTGAAAGGTCACATGGTTCATGTGAGGAGGAAAATGAAGAAAATAAAGGCCTCATTGATAAAAAGGTTTCTAAGGATCAGTGGGGAATATTTTCCTCACACTTATGGCTCTCTCTCTCTCTCTCTCTCTCTCTCTCTCTCACTCTTCGACAGTTAGAGTTTCTTGGAGAATTTTGGAATTGTACCAAAAAAAGGCAAGAAAGTAGGAAGAAGGAGGAAGCAAGCAAGGAGGAGCAGGAATTAAGCAACTACAACAAGATTCTTGGAAGGTATCAATTTCCATGTGTTATTTCCTTACTAGATCTGATATGCATGGTATTTAATGTGGTTACTTTATGTCTTGGCATGGGTTTTCCGGGTGTGACAGTGTTACCAGCCCAACCTTGCCGTTTCCGGATATCCATGGTGTTCTGAAGTTCTCATACTTTGGTTGAGTTGGATTTTCGAATATGAGTGAGGTGTATCTCTGAAATGACAAAAAAATGGCCTAGTGGTCCTTGAACTAGACAATGGATCATGATAAAGCCACTGGCCTAGTAACCCTTGAACCAGACCGTGGATCACAATAAAACCATTGGCCTAGTAACCCTTGAACCAGACTGTGGGTTGTGGTAAATCCATAAGTGTGTTCCTCGGTAGGCCTAGGAATCTTCGACCTATGAATGGCGAGATATACGGTAAATCCTAGAGGTGGCTTGCCTCTGTTTAGGGCCTAGTGATCCAGGATGGATTGTGGTAAATATTGAGAGGTGGATTATCTCCGTTTGGGAAAAATCGTCCCAGGCCAGGGTGTATGGTAAAGCCTAGAGAGTATGTCTCAGTTTAGGGCCTAGTGATCCCTGATTCATACTGTGGTTTGCAGTAAAGCCTGAGAGATTAGGAGATGGGAAAATTCCTCACGGTGTAGGCAGAGAACTCGGTAACATTCATGCTTGTTTAGTTATTTTTGGCTGGTTATGAGTCCCACATTCATGCTTTGAATATGGCATGGGGGTGATTGAATGAAGAGAGATTTGGCTCAAGAAATATTTGGTCGATTGGAATGTGGATGTCCCATATCTAGTTGGTTTTTACATTCAGTAATGAAGAACTCATTCCTTTTGTATTTGGTATGCAAATGTATTGGTTATTATGTGGATTCTATTGTTGTTGTATCCACTATATTTCCATTGTTATTATGTTGGTTATAAGCATGTATTTTATCAGTGATGATGTATGGTTCTATCCATGTTTTTACCTGTAAATGAATGCACAATGTATATATGGTCAAATAAATTGTATTTCAGCTAATGATGTAAGTGAGCAATGCTTCTTAGCGATTCTCATATAAGTATGAGACCCCTATGCTTAAATCTATTGTTTACACCTGTAGATTCAATGTTTGTGACATGTTTGAAAAAATGACTGTCGTGGCTAGGAGGGGTCCATATGAGTTCTTGTTGATGTGATTGCTTATGTATCATTTTCCTATTGTTATTTATTAACCCTTAAGTTTTCATGAAGTTATAGGTAGTGACTTGGGCTCTGGGCTTAAAAAGGTGGCTCAAATCCCAGAGCCACAGGCACATAACTGAGCATTTGGGGTCCTAGCCAGTGGCATGCAGTGTTATGCCTGTGACTATAGCCTCCTAACCCTTAAAATTAAGTGTTATGCCTGCGACTATGGCTTAAAGGCGAGAAAAATGTCAGTGTGACCCAGGGGTAAGAGGCCTGAATGGTTGGGATACTCCTGGGGGTGTTTTGGTTACTGTACAAGGTATGTATGTTTTTTTTTCCATTAGTTCCACTTCCTTAAGGTCATATAGGAGTTTGAATCTCATTATAGTAGCCTCTCATCACATATTTACCCCGATTGGCCGATTACTTGGGCAGATGTGGGAAGGGGGTGTTACACATCCCAATGACTACTGGTGAGTCATGGTATTTTGTGGACACTTTTGGTCCACTACCATATGTCCCACCTGTTTTAGTTTCTACACCATTTGTAGGTTATCCCACTGTCCAAACCATATCTAATCTAGGAGCCTTATCTACGCCAAATTTGGGTGGCATGTTGCATTTTTTTCCTCCTGCCAACCCTTATCCTTTTGTGTTAGCTCCTAGACCTGTGACTCACACCCCACTAGATGTGGATAGTTCACTAACCTTCAATAATTCTTTTGGTTGGAATGCACTTCTAAATTCAACCCCACCTCCACCACAACGTGGGGTCATGTTTCCAGTACTTATTCAATAGTTTGGGGCATTCCTGCACCAATGGTATAACAAGGTATTTCTTTGATAGATTCTATTCATGTTGGTTGATATCCTATTATTTCTAGTCCCATTATCATAAAAGGTGGTATTCCTACACTTAACCTATGTTATGTGGCTAGTAGTGTCCTATATCCTAGGCATGTTGCATCTCCTTGGGGATTTCCGACCCAACCAAAAATTACTATTGGAGGCAACCTCTATCTCGAGTGTAACTAGTTTACTGGTAACATCCCTTAGGCTAGGGGAATTCCATATGGCCTACCACTTTATACGACTCCACCTCCACCATAAGGGAATTAATATCAACAACACATGTTTACCCTTACTGAAACCAATTGATGGTTGGACCTTCTGGTTCTTTAGGTCACCCTAGTTTTCCCTAGTCAGATTCCATGGCGCCTACTCCATTACCAATTTTGGCTACTCTCAACATCCTAAACCTAAACAAGTTAACCAACGACACCATCAACCACAAATTGTTGTGAATTGTGACCCTGCACAAAATACCTATAGACATTTTGATGTTTGAAGGCAAGTAAGGAGATGGCCCAGTGACACATGTCACTACATACCATATTTGATGTGTTTCCAATTACATAATTTATGATGGTGTCTGGATCGTACTCTTCCTTCATACCTTGATTGGTTATGCTGCTAAGTGGTACATTGAGTTGCCATGCACCTCGATTAATAATTTTAACTCCCTTACCATGATTTTTCTCAAAAAATTTCAGCTACCAATCCATTATGAAACTAGAACAAAATTACTAATTATGTTGCGCTAGAATACGCCCACCCATATCTTTTATCATTTCCATGAATGGAGAAGAAGGTGGAGGTTAGTAAAGGGACCCATTACATACTACCTACTTTCCAATTGGTTTTGTAAATCACTTTTACCTACCATCATGAAGGACGTTTCCATGTCTGGAGAAAACACTGAATATCAAGTCATTAGACGTGCCCAACATCTTGATCTTATCTATTCACTATTGGGCACCCTTTAAGACTTGATCCCTAATGCTCCCTAAATTTTGAATGGTCCTACTACTCAGCAACCTAGTCCACATGTCGATGATCTCATTGGTGGTATGATCACAACTGTTGTAAACCAATTGAGTGGGAAATCCACTTAGCTATTCATTAATACAACTCTCACCTCAACTACAACAACCCATACTGTTGTCCCTCCTGTTGCTGCAATCAATTCAGTGAAATCTACCCAATCAACCAATGGTAAAAAAAATAAAAATAAGAATAAATTTTATCCTTCTGAGGAGCAAGAAATTGGTTAAAACGACCCAACTCAGAAAGCTACTACCGCCACCAAAATTAGGAAAAGAGAAAGTGGTTAAGGTTCCCTGCAATATTTTTGCTAAGGACCATTTAACTTACAAATTTCCTTGTTTATAGAAATGTAATGATATTCTTGCACATAAATATTCTAGGACCCTTGATGTCCTTAATAACCCTTTCCCTTCCCAACAACAACAGTAGTAGCAAAAAAAGAACCCACCCCACCCCCACAAGGGGGTAATGACAGTTCTCATCTCCCTCATTTTAGAGAAGGATCGTCGACAGTATATTATTTTAAGGCAATTTATTTAGAAACCATATCCAAGAACTATGGGACTCCTATCCCTGACTCCTTGGACCCCTCATCAAGATCCACCCCACATCGTCCTAATGATTTACATATTGAGAGGCCCATTTTAGACCCTATGATTTGCCCCCCCAAAGGGACACTTCATTGTACTACACACAATCTGTCTACTTGCACTACACAAAACTAGAATATCGTAAAAGACATTGCACATGTGCCTTGTGCCATGTCTTCTCTCAAAGTCTTACAAATTTTTCGTATACAACAGAAGGATTTGATTACAACCATAGGGGGAGTTGAATCTCAAGATTCCAGTTTAGTTTTCTTTGACATGGAAAAAAGTGAACCTCACCTATCCCATCAACTTTCATTCCAAGTGTAGGTTAATGTGAAGGACAAATCCATTCACCTTACCGTCGTTGACGAAGGTGCATCTACTTATGTGATGGCTACTTCTTGTTGGCTCACCGTGGGTTCACCCACTCTCACTTTACCATCATACTCCCTTAAATATTTTGATGGCCACAATTTCATCCCTAATATATATTGTTATATATAAAATTCACTTCTACAGAAAAAACTAAACTCCTTAGATCTAGTGGTATGATCTAGAAACATTAGAAGGAAAAAATATCTATGTTTCCTTAAAGAGATTAAAACACAGAAAAGTGACCTACCTGGAATTTGTAGTAAGTCCTCCTCTTCTTCTTTCTTGTAAGCTCCAAATGCTATAAATGTAACCTGCAACAATGACTAAAACAAGTAAGATAACTACAATATCCACATAGCATAAACTAATGTCTTTAATAAATGATTCAAATGGCATTGAAACACGTAAGAATCAAAATGACACAAGTATAGGAAAACATAGTTCTTTTTGTATTAATAAATGAATGAGATAATTACAAACATTTATAGATGATGATCCAGGTGGATATTGGTGGCCACCCACCTATTCCACTTGGGGCCCCACCATTTTTTCTTTCAATTTTCCAGTTTCCTTAATTATAGCACAGTTTACTATTTTTAACAGTTTTTCGGGTCCTAAAATTCCGGAGCCGTTTTGAGGCCATAAACAATTTTTTCTGGGAAATTCGGGAGCAACATGGGTCATAAACTGATGTTTCTCACTCAAAAGTTGTATTCCTTAGATATATATTTCTAACGAGGTATTGAGCACGTCAAACACAGATCGTATGCTAAGGTTACGTCCCCGGGAAGTTGATGTACCAATTTACCAAAACGGCGCCCATAGTTTTTGCGCTTCATATCCTAGGGTTAGGTTTTTTGATTTTTATCCATTTTTTCTCAATAATAAATAGGCCCTTGAGCCTCATTATAACACAATTCAGAGGCATGTAGCCACCACATCTCTTCTCAGAGATAAGCTACCAGTGCCCTAGCTAGTTTGTTTCCATTATGTCTGTAAACAAATTTCAGTTCTTTGATATTAATGAAATGAAGTGTTATTTCTACTGAATTTATGTATTTATGGTTATATGTTTATTCTGTTGTGTTCCTGCATAAATCCGGATCAGTGGTATCAGAGCGGTTTGCTCTTTCTCGATCCTTCTTTGCATGTTTCCAACGAGGTCGGGGTATAAGGAGTTAGGGCTCAATCTGGTTTAACCTATGCAAGATCAGCCTCACAAACCCTGACAGTCACCCATGGGGGATGAAAAAAAATATGAGGGAGCAGGAGATCCTATTAAAATATTGCTAGAGGAGGCCCTCAAAAAACAAAGGAACGTGATGATGGATAAATTTTCCCAGATCCTTCAACGACTGCCCACCGGCAGCGCATCTGCATCCAACAACCACTCTGGAGGCACAACTCCTTTTAAGGTACAATTAAAATTTTACATTCCCATATTTGAGGGCCAAATATATGAAAGCACTTTAGATAGATGGTTGAATCTATTAGAAGGATATTTCTCGGTTCATTAATATTTTGACTGGGAGAAGATTATTTTTTCACTCCTAAAATCTACCCCCCATGTCAAGGACTGGTGGGAAACCTACTGTGAGAATGTAATATTTATAAATTAGCATGCAGCTAATAGGAATATTGATTTTTTCTTTTAGCACCAAGTAGATGAATAAATGGGGAAAGAGACCCATACTTATTGTTATCACCCAATTTTTTTTTTTTAAATTGTATGTCTACACTATTTTTGTTCATAGTTTCAAGTAGGTTTAAAGTCAATTTTGTCTTGATAAAGGGTAGGTCATAGTTTATTTAGTTTCAAAGGTCATTTTTCAAGTTCAAATAAACTTCTTTAGATTCATTCCATGATAAAAATGTCATATCATTCAGCTAGAGCTCATGTCATTAATTTTCAGTTTGAAATTCTATGATTAGCCACAAATCTACAGTTTCGTAGAGCGGTCAGTTCAAAAAATGGGAATTTCACTATGAAAGCGCTGCTACTTTCGTAGCGCAAAGTGTGAAAAATACACTATGTGCGCTACGAAAGCACAGATTCTTAGATTCATGTCAAGAAATTCAGGATTTGTTAGAAATCCGTTAAGAAATGATAAGGTAATGTTATGGTGAGTTAGTGAGAGGTCATATCCAAAGTACTTACCCATTTCAGATACATCATCATCATGATAGAGGTTTCATTCAATTGTAAAAAGGGATTTTAAATTCGAAAAATTTGTTTAGTTCAATTATTCTATTTTTTTGCCCCCACTCAACTGTTAAAGCTCTAAACATTAGATTTAAGCCTGTGGTTGTTCTATACCAAGGTTATCATCATACTCAATCAAGTGAGGCTTTTCATTCATATTCAAGCGACACTGTTCCATTTTCTCAAGCGAGGCAGTTCTACAAGTTCCGAAAAAAAGCATGGCTGAAGAGAAAAAGAATCACATAGGAGGACATTGTTTAAGATTTGAACTTGAAAGTATGAGGGTTTTAGCTGAATATTCAACAGTAATGGATGCTTTCAAGAAAACAGGTTGTTTAAAGTTCTGTAAAAAGTTACAAGGTGGGCATATTCAGGTGTCCAAAGAATTTGCACTTCATTTCAGTGGAACAAGCACAAAGGTCGGAATGTTAAACATAGGAGTCATACCTGAGATCATAGCTATGGTAACAGAAATAACAAGAGGTCAAGAATATTGGTTTAAGGGCTTTAGGTTTGATATGGAAGCATGCAAGATATTTATGAAAACAGAATATGCAAACATGGACCTCAACAATGCAATTCCCAGAAATTGTATCAAAGATAACTATGCCAAAATGTTGTTCAATATCTAAAGATACTTCACATGTGAAGGTAGGTACCACAAAGTCTAGACTTATCACTTCAAATTTCTGTTACATTTCACAAGTATGATATCACTGGATTTACCATTTTTCTTATATAGAAGTCTTGCCAAAATGGCTGACAAAGTTCAGATGAAATCTGATGGCTGTGAAACATCCTTGTTTCACCATGGGTTGATTAAATTATTAGTTTTGAATGAGCTTCATAAAATAAATGGGGACTGGTCCTCCTTTTTGTTTATGAGTGGTTTTGATATGGAAGCTCTAACCCCAGCTAAAAACACTAAGACAAAGGGAAGACAAACTCAGATGAAAAATGAAGGTTAAATTTGATGAAGAATATATTTTCAGGGTTATTTTGTTGTAGGATTTGAAAAAATATCACTGTCCTTAAGTTTGAGTATCCCCTTATCACAAATTAAAAAAAAAAAAAATCAAAAAAACTGCTTACATAGCAGTTTCGTAGCACAGATACTGCAAATTTGATGAAATGCGCTATGAAATTGCTGAAGCAGTCGTTTCATCATTTTTCATAGCAAATTTTGAAGGAATTTTTGTGAGTTTGGTTTTGAAACTTCTTGTGGGAATGTTTCAAGTGAAGATAAAGGCTATCATGAAAGAAAAAGATTGAAAATTATTGAAGAAAGGAGCTAAAACCCCGCGCTATGAAACTGTGATGCTTTCGTAGCGCAAGTCTGTTTTTAGTTTTTTACACAATTCGAAACTAAATTTTTGAACAGCTGGCATAGGAAGAGGATATATGCACATGTTCTAATTTTATACAATAGATGGCATCAAAATTATGGTGTATAAAGGGTCAGAATGTATCAGACAGTCAAAGTGTATGAAAAGCCTAAAAGGAAGGAGACAGTTTCCTAGAACATAGGAGAACAACATCATCGACATCATATTCACATCAATATTGGGAATCATCATCCAAATTCGACTTCATGGAAAATAAAGTGTCATAAGATGTAATGAAGACTAGATAAGGTTGTTAGGAAGGAAATTAAGGAGTTTTAGTCCTATTTGTAATAGGACTGCTCTTTAGGGTTCTAGCTGTCAATTTGTAGTAAATATCATGTTTCCTGATTATGAAAGGTGTCAAACACTATGAATTCAATGTATTTAGTGGAGGATAAGAGAATCATATATTGTAAATGATCTATAAAGAGTACGAGGTCAAAATACAGAGGGTTGGACATTTTGTTAGCAAAAATATTGTGTTTTGTAATTGACTGTTTATAGCTTAATACAGAGTTTCTACTTAGACAACTCAAGATTCATGAGGAGTTCTTGTATGTTCTTGTTTTGATGGCATCTTATAAATATTCCATTGTAGTGGTGTTTACTTATGATACTCATAATTCACCAATGATGCTTTGACTTCCTTCATAGATAAACTGAATGTGTGTTTCACTATTCTACATTTTTATTCCCTGACTTGAACTCTGAATGCCTTGACGTCCATGCTAGGTAGATTGTTTTGGTTTTGCTGAAATTATCATGACTCCATAAGCCCAATGAATCCTTGCTAATGTGATTTACAACCAGTTATATCATTTATATTTTTTTACCTCCTATACAGTTAGCCATCTACTTATTTATCAAAAATCATAAACCATTGAGAGAGCCCTCTCAGGTTGAGGAGGCTAAGCCTCAGCTAAAATATTGGTCTGAAACAGTTACACAAAGTTTACTTGATGAGCAGCCCATCAGGCCTGATTTTGTGATAACACTTATCTTGAATAAGCATAAAATCCCTCTTGATGTGAAAAGGGATCATAATAATAATTGGATCTAGCACTCTCATGTGTGAACAAGGCATAATGAATGTGGACAAAGTCAAGTTTGACTAAGTCAACATCATTAATGTGGGAGGAGTAGATCATTAATAAAGACAACTCAATATGAATGAGGATCAGTTTGGAAAACTATAGAAGAGCTGGATTGAAGACCCTTAGGTGTGAAAAGGGCTAAAGCAGGTTGAAGAGGTCAACCTTGACCAAATCAAACAACATTGTTATGGAGGAGTGGCATTGATGAAGGTACAACGTAGTTTTGGAGTGAGATTGATTGTGTGATGGTGGAAACCCTAGTGAGTGGGACCCAAGGTGAGAAGCCTCACATTGTTTATAAGGAAGAGGATGGAAACCATATGGGGTTAGCTTATGAATTATATTTTTATATGTTAGTTTAGACCTTTTCTCTCTTCAGTGGTTTAGCTAAGATTGTTGGTGTTGTTTAGCACTTAGTATTCCTATTTAGGAATTCCATCTCTTCCCTTTGAGTAGCTCTTGGGAGAGACCTGATCTATCATTCCACATATCCGACATTGGGGCCAAGCTCCAGTCTTCAGCTACAGTGTAGTTTCTGCAGAATATTGTGTTGTGTTGCAGGGTGTTGTAGTGGAGGGTTGAGAAACCCACTTTTTGAGTTGATTTTTCATAGGAGGAAGGCTTACTTATTTTTGGAGATGATTTTTGAGGGTTCCTGAGATTATTTCAGATGTTTGGAAGTACGCCAATCTATTTCCATCACCTAGAGCGTAATTTCATTCTACAATTGTGTTATTTCTGGAGGGTAGCTTCAACAGGGGATCTTGTGGTTCTTTTTGAGAGCTTTCCTGTGATTGAAGGGTTCATCCTTTCATTGGAGGAGATCTTGGAGCAGATCTGCATCAGATCTATATTATTTCAGCCTTCTATACTCCTATGCTTTAGTTTGCAGTGATTCTTCTATCTTAGTGTTGTATATCACCATTTGTATTTGGGTTTATTCCTAGAAACCCTTCCTGGGTTCTCTTGGATTTGTAAAAAGGAGACTAGATCTCAGTTTCTGGGCCATATTGATTAATATAACATCAGATATATTTTTATCTACCATTTCTATGTATAAACCCTCATTAGATTGTGCTGTCTCTTTATGCAGTAATTTTATGTCACAGTAGTTTTGGGGTTTCAACATTTTTGAGCTATACTAGGTGTGGGAGGCTTGTTTACCTCACCTAAGTTGATTTGTTTCTGATCTCCTCTTGGATTTAGATGTTAAATTTTCATATCTAAGGGATCCAAGTGTTGATTTTGATTTTTATAGCACATATTTTTGAAAATGTGTTTTTTATGCACGCATTGCTGAGCATTCCCATTTTGAGATATTATAGTGGTATTAGAGCATGATCTTTGGCTCAGCCTGTGAACTTCAAGCCAAGATGCTATAAGAAGAAGAAGATATCTAAAATGGTGAAAGGAATGAGCTTGGTCTCATCACTTTTTAGATCTATGAAGAACCTCTCCAAGGAGGTTAAACAGAAAGAAGAGAAGAAAAGCAGTGAAAATTCTAGAGGGTTTCTAGAAGAGGAAGGGCCATGTAATTCCTATTCTTAAAGGAAAGAACCAATGCTGCAGAAAGCTCCAAATAATTACACCTTTCCTTTCCCTTTTGAGGAAGAAGACAAGAGGCATGGAGATGGAGGGCACTTGGAACATGAGATCCTAAGTGGATACCTTGCATAATATAAGTCTCAACCTAGGGCTTTGAAGGAGACTCTGCCTTTCCCTCAGTTTACTCAGCTTGACGAAGAAAGGAGGCCCTACAGCAATAGGAGAATGAGAGGAAATATATTTCTATTGTCTACTTTTGATGGATCATCCACATGTACAACAAAGGCTTGGGTGATGAAGCTAGATGCATTCTTCCTACTACATCTGGTGGTATAAAGAGAGGTTGTTGAGATCTTAGCACTGCACCTGGAGGGTAAAGAAAGAACTTGGTGGTTCAGCCATATGAGTCATGCAAGAGTGAATACTTTTGCAGATTTCACTAAAAGGGTGATCAAAATATTTGTTAAGAAGATATCAGAGGGGGAGGAGCCCTCACCACCACTTGAGGAAACTTGTACCAGCGCTGACACAACTATGGAGGAGCAGCCATCATCCTCAAGAGTTGGGGAAGCCAAAACATTGGGAGGAGGAACCCTTACAACCATACAAGTTGTTCCCAAGCTTCACCAAGGTATGCATGAATTTCCACTTTTTTTTATTTCATCAAATCTTATGAAGGGTTGTGGAAATCTGCCTTTTCATGACCAAGGATCAAAACATATTGTTGATTTGGAGCAGCAGACTTGCACTGCTCTATACAGCCTTGATTTTTTCAAGGAAGGGATAAAAAATCATCCTAATGAGTCATTATTGAGCTGCACACAACACTTGGGGTTGGGGTGTGGACTTGTGGAGGATAGGATGAGATTTTTCCTAAACAATCTAATGCAGAACTCTATGTTTAGGATTGAGCTTGAGCATGGGACAACAAATACACCATTGAGGAGGTTAACAATGCTGTCATTAGGCAGAAGTGAGGAGTTGGAGACCTAGCTATCATTAGAGCATTCTAATGAACATTACATTTGTATGACATTGGATGAGCAGATGATCAATGAGATACACTTTGTCTTTCATCATTGTGATGGATCTATTGGGATGAGCATTATGCAGGCCTATGATGAGGTTTTGCCTTCAACATACTTGGATCCTTATGGATTCAATATGATCATTGGTGTGGGGTCTTCTCTAGGAGATCTCCAAGAGGTTTCATTTCAACATCCCATGAAATGAAAAAGTAGAAATCTGATTTGGGAGGATGGTAGTCTTCATTGGAGGAGTACCAAGGTGGAACATGATAGGAGACATCCACATGGGGATGAATGGGTGTGGATGGTGAGAAAGAGGTTGGTGAGCCACTTGTATATTTATAACACAGGGCAGCAAGAGGCATGGCTGCGTTGGCTACTCTTGAAAGAGTTTGGCCATCATGTGATATATCCTTATCCAAAGGGCATGTGGGTGGAGGAAACTTAGCAGGACACTTGCATCATATGGCAGCAAAGAGTTTGGGTGCATTGTGTTGATATGATCTCCTTCATGTAAATCAACATATTTTCACCACATAATTTGTATGATGGAGGTGTGAGGGGGCAGCAAGAGTTCTTGTTGCTATGGCTACTCTTGGGAGAGTATGGGCAGAATTTTTCCCATACTTATCATGATATTTTTGGAGAAAGGGGTGGCACATTCAAAGTGCAAAGAGTCTACCCTTCAGCATTGGAGGGGCTTCCACATATGAAGAAGATTCCCCCACATAGAAGCATGATGGTGGCTGACTTTGGCATGTGGAATTTCAAAGGAAGGAGTCATGGAGTGACAAGAGCCTTATCACTAAGGCCAACAACGTTGTCACTTGGGAGTATGTTTCTATTGATGGAGTGTTCCAAGGGGAGTATGCATCCCTTCATTTTGCAGAATTTTATGAGGATACTCTCATGGGAGGACTCATCCATGGACCTCACTTTCAGCCTACTCATTATGCATGGTAGGAAATGCATTATTGTACTTATTATTCATTTCAATGAGTATTTGCATTATATCACCATCTATGAATAGTGCATTGATCCACAAGAGGGCAAGATTATTTTTGGGTTTCATGGTCATTCTAGGACCAAAAATTATGATGATAACCCTTATCTACATGACTTTGTGCAAGTGTGTTGTTATTTTTATGATGCTCAGCTGATATATATTGCTGCTTACTACCACATAGTAGATGGGAAAACATGCACAACTAGTAACTTGTTGGAGGACAACTTTCCACATGATGTTCTAAAATAGCAGTTGGAAGACTGCGCTGTATCCACTTGAGAAACCATTGGTATCATCCAAAATTTCACCTAACCTCTAGCATTTTTCTGATTTGGATGCCATATGGTGATGATGTGCCGTTCATTTTGTATGGAATTGTTTAGGCCAACATGATTTATGGCATTAGAGAGAGGATATTTGAAGATCCAATCTTGTTCTTGCCACTTGAGGGCAACCTTATTGTAGCCCAAGATCAACAGATAATCTACACTTATCATGAGTGGAGAGGGAGACAACATGGGGTAGGCCATTTTGTCTACCATGTTCAATTATTCAGCCCACCTACATTGCAGGAGCCAAAGGTGGAGGAGATTCATCATGAGTTACCATTCGAAAGGGTGGCTCATTTTGTATGGATGATAGCTTGGGGATGGGAGATTCACATGGGGATGATAAATCCCAATACATATCAGATCTCATGCCTCAAGGAGGCCTCTAGTCAACACATTGTTTCCTCCATGGGTATTCTACGTCTTCGTGGGGATAACTCTTTGGGATGGTCACCAAAAGCTAAATTGCATACTTGGGAGGGGAAATTTGGAGATGTATTAATGAGACATCATCTTGTTCCTTGGAGTAATTTAACATATGATGATCTGAAAATTGAAGTACTTGAAAATGTGTGCAAGGTATCCATTTTCTTTAATTAGATGTGTGCAAAATTATCCATGTCTAGCTGATTAAACAAACTGTTTTTGGTAATTGTTTATGAATTTATGTGTGAAGGAAAGTTAATTTAATTTGTTGTTTAACATATTAAATCAGAAATGTACAACAAGATAACTTCAGCATAGCACGACACAAATTTTTGATGAGTATTTCACCCCTCCTAGGCTACGTCTGATGGATCAAGCCTCCCAAAATGAGCTTGTCCTCTTGTATTAAAATGCTCCAAAATGCTAATAAAAGTTTTAAAGTGTCTCAATAGACAAATATGAATGCAAATACTGATTCAAAAGACATGAAAAAGCTAATAATTCCTTTCCAAATTCACTAAACAGTGAAGAATTACCATAAACAATGATTTCTTCAACAATGCCCTGATGGCTCTTTGAACTCCTATGAATATTTTTGGGCTATAGGAGTCCTAAAACAGGTCTGAAACCTCTTCCATTAGGTTCAAAAGGTCTAAATTAGCTGAAAATGATCTTTGGTTCAACTCAAACAGAGAGGTACAACTCAAAACAGCTCCATTTCCCTAATGGCCCTAGTGGCTCTGAAAACTCTCCTGAAGCTTTTTGGGCTCTGAAAGTATTCAAACAGTTCTGAAACCTCTTCCATTAGGTTCAAAATGTGGAAAATAGTAGAAAATGGTCTTTGGTTCACCTTAAATAGAAAGGTACAACTCAATACATATCCATTTCCCCAATGGCCCTGATGGCTCAAAAAGCTTCCTTGAAGCTAAAATGGCTCTAGAATGCTGAAAATAGTCAAAAATTAATTTTGTTTTACCACAAATGGTTAAGCATAGCCCAAAACAGTTCCAACTCCCTCTTGGCCCTCATGGCTCTCATTGCTTCCCTGAAGCAAAGGGGGCTAAAGATCAACTATAATGGCTCTACAACCTATTCCAATGGCTCCATAATCCTCTGAATACCCAAAATAAAAATAAAAAAATTGTCCAAAAAGGTTCTGTAATGGAGAATTTATCCTCAAAACAATATTTTCCGCAATGTTAATTAAAAATCCCACTAAATGTGGGAGAACTGGAGTTAACCGCACTAAATTTGGCACTAAGGCTTGATTTGGTGGAACTCACCCAAATAAGGTGGAACCACTAGCAGTCAAATTAAATGTTTAATTGGGTGCCTGGACGTGGTCACATTGAAACTCCGACTTAATCGCCATCATAACCGTTAATTAAATGTGGCATAAACCATTTTACGTGGCATTTAATATTTAACACGGGCCACATGGGGTGGCTTCTGCTTAGACCGCTGAAATACCCATTACAACACCTACCACGGTTAGGCCTTAAGGCCTTGGTTCTTGACCCGGGTTCAAGAAATTTAGGTAATGGCCTGTGTACTCTTATGGATTTGGCCTTATTAGCGACTTTGAGAGGTAAACCCATTTTTTGTAGTTTAATAAAGTTAGCCCAAAAAATATTTTAAAAATAATTAATTATTTAACATTAGCCCACCAAAAAAAAGGGCGCACAAAACAGGAAACATGAAATTCGCCCCCGATTTTCCAGGTTTCCATGGCATTCGCCCCCGATTTTCCGTATTTTCATGGCATTCACCCATTTTTTTCAATCGATTTTCCAAATTTCCACGGTATCTACCATTTTTTATCAATTTCAGATTTGGTGGCATTCTGCATTACCGATCTTCAAGTTCTTGTCAAGCCGACTTCCATGGCATTCGCCCCATTTTTTCAATCGATTTTCCAGATTTCCATGGCATTCGCACACCAATATTCTAAGTTGTTGCTGGCTGACTCCTGAGCGAGGCCGAGTCAGAAAAAAATAGTCATAGGAATCCCATCATGTTTCTTTAGGGCCTGGCCGACTCTCTCTGGTCCGGACTCCGTTAGGGCCTCCCATAGTTCATATATAGTAGAGAATCGAGATACACTTCGAAGAGATGGTGTTGTGGGAGATAACACTCGCCATAGCCTACGTGCTTGGCCTCAAGCGCATGTACAAACTCACTTTCAGACTCCAACGCCAAATAATAACACAGAGGCACTGCGCTTTTCACCAGTTTGTTCAAGGGTATGCGCCTTCCTTCCCTTTCTCGATTTCAATATCTCTGTTTCAAGATGACGTTGGTAAGTATTTCAGGCCTTTCAGTTATTATAAGAGCTAGTAGAGTTTCAAGGATATGATAAAGGGGAATCTTTCCATGCTTGGATTTACCACTCTTGTATCCTTAATCGTATCTAGGATAATATTGGTGACTTTTATCGTATGCATGTATATCCTGAAACCCTCTATGGTGGTTTACTCTCTATCGACACTGCTAAAGATTAAACAGGAGAGTAATCAAGCCTCCTTTCTTAGTGGTATGCTTGCTTACTTTGGGTGACCATTTAATTTCTATTCCTATTTAGATGAGGTGTTTTTTGGAGTTATTACTAGATAATTTGACACTCCAGTTGAGAACATAGATGTTAAAATTTCTGGTGATTTTGATTTTTCCCATTGAAAATTTATGTGGCTTACCTAACTTCTTTTTTTATCGGAGATCACATTCTAGCGATCTATTTTGGGAAGGTGGCGCAGTTATGGCATTTTATGAGTGATGGTCCTTACATGTTTCTATTAATTTTTTTTCTCTTGCTTTATTTGTGTTTGGATGGATGGTGTATTTGTGTTTGGATGGAAGGTGTGAGGGTCTTTGTACTATTTGATCTGGTTTAGACATATGGTGATATGAATGATCCTCTTGGTTGGGGAGGGGTGAATTTTGGTAGGTAAGGGGAGCCATGACATCCTAGATACAGATGAGCTCCTATAGGTGGTGGATGTTGCAAAGAAAAATTACTTGAATAAACAAAAGGTGCTGGGTGGTGGTTTTCACACTTCCAAAGGGAATTCCCTATTTCCTCCTTCTTTGGATGTCAAGGTTACTTGTAGGAAAACCTATGGTTATTATCTCAGAAATCACATTCCCTTTCCAAAGGAAAAAAATATAAGGCAACAAAGGTGTATGCGGAGGTCAAGGAACTGATTTTCTGCAGACATTATGTTTGACCGGGTGGTTGGATTATCAGAGAGAGAATTGGTCGAAAGATGAGATTATGTAGCAGGGAACCTTAAGTAAACAAATTCTTGGGGGATGGAATTTTGGAAGCCAAATTTAGATTATTGTCATAAAGTAAGCATGCTTATGAATAATTGGTATGTGATCCATTTCCTACAATATATGGATGCAGATAATATTCTCCATCGGACCTAGGTCTGGGGTCATAGTTCTTTACATTTGTAGAGATTGCATGTTGGCTTTGATCCCTTCACTGAGATGTTGAGAACAAATAATTTATGGGTGGAGCTCCCTAGTTTACCTATTGAGCTTTGGTCTGGGAATTCTTTGAGTCATATTAGCAATAATATTGGAAAATTCATTTTCCTATATAACCATAGTTTTGGTGGATTCTAACAAGCAGGTGGCATGGATTTTAGTTGAGGTTGAATTTGGTTTGGGGGTGAAGGTAGAGGTTGATTTAAAATGGGAATGTGGATCACACAGAAAACTATTGGATTATTGGAGGATTCATTTCATTGTATAGGGTGCCATGAACTAGACAACTCCTTCAAAAGTGTCCTATGAGACTTTCTCAAAGATATTTTTTTTAGAACTAATTTAAGAGTGGACCTTCGAGGTCTAGCTGATTGTTCCATGGAATGGAAGTGAGATTTTATCTCATCCTAGGTTGCCTCAGTACTGAGCACACATATTTTTTATTTTTCTTTGATTATTGATTTGAATTCATCAACTCAGTTTGAGGCTGGAAAACATTAGGGACCTACTCTAGTCTCTAGGGAGATGGATTCATCAAAATACTTGAGCCTTGATACTTGCATCAATCTCTACTACTTGTTTCTGCATTAGTGCCATAAAGAGGAATGCTGATGAACATTTGGAGAACCTAAAATGAAGATTGAAAACAGTTGGGCTTAACAAAATTTATTTGAAGCCTATCAAATAAATGTTAAAATTGTTGTCTAACAAGCAAATTTTTGAACAGTAACAATTATATTTGAATTAAAAAAAATATTGGAGGCTGCAGCCATATCATTCAGCCTGACAACACAAAAATGGAAGAAAAATTATGTCCTCTTGTCCTTGCAACTTCATAACAAAGTTTGGTGGACAGAAGACACTTCCCTTCCCAAGCCTTTTGATCTGACAGACAAAACAAATTGCATACTGCTTGATGAATTCACTATCTAGAAAGATAGATTAAATGAATGCACAACCATTTCAACAAATTTCACCTAAAAATGCACCTCATGCTCCAATAAGCATTTTAGATAATACCTCAAAACATAAATATTTGTAATTTGACTCAATTCTGAACATATCACAATCAAGTTAATATGGATAGTTAGGCACTGGAAACATACATCAATCCAAATAAAAGCTGAAGTTCTTTACAGTTATAGGTCCCTTTGTTTTAAATCTGCAAACACCATTAGAATATGAGATGCCTTACACCATTACCAGATTAATGCCATCTTTAAATTTATGTTTTTGTACAAAAAAATTAATATTTAATGTATTTTTTACAAAAACCGAGTCATTGAACCTGAGTCGACCGAGTCATTACCGATTCGGAGTCATTACCGAGTCATTACCTCGGCCTGGTAGTTGACCGATTCCGTTTTTTAAAATATTGGATGAATCCAAGGCCCTTAGAGATATGCCTTCAAATTCACCCCCGAAACGATTTTCTTGTCCCTTAACATATAAATTTTGGGGAATGTATCGAAGAATAATTACTTGAGATACCTTATTTAGAGTTTTAAGCCTTTTTTTATTCTATTGCAAGGCACTATGGCGCTTGTTTCCAATGCACAACCATATTTTTTTTAGCTTGTGCCCTGGTTGGATTTTTTGTGGCTTAGATGCTCTTGTGCTTTCTGCGGGTTTGGCTACTCTATGGGACCCTTGATAGTAGCTAAGTTTGATTCTTATAAATCATGTGGATGCATTTATATTTCAGGTTAGATCAAGTGTTTTAAAAAAAGGATCCAAATCATAAATTTCTATGCCCCTTATGTGGAGAGACAAACCTTTTGGGATCAAATGAATCAGAGTGGGATAATTTTGGTTGATGGTATAATCTTGGGTGGTGATTTAAATCTTACCTTGTCTTCAAAATAATGTTGTAGGGAGGTGGGGGGTAAGTGCATATCAGAACCTTTGGAAAAATATCTTTTGAATGTGTTTTATACCTTCAAGTTAAGAGATATTCCCTTTCTCCTATACAACCTACTTAGAAAAATTGTAATTTGGGGATGAAAGAGTTGGAAAAAACCTATATCATTTTCTCATAAAAGAGGAGCTTCCAAATTTTTTGGGTAATGTGAGAACTTGGATCCAACAAGCTTACATCTCGGACCATTGTCCCATTTTGTTGCAATGGAAAGATGACCCTGCCCCATTGTTCCTTCCTTTCAAATTTAATCATGCTTGGTTGTCGGATGTGGATTTTCAGAAGATTGTTAGAGATGTTTGGTTGAAATAACATAAATTGCAAATTTTTTCACATATGGAAGGGTTTGTTATAGGCTAAAAAGACTAAAAGTAGTGGTAAAAAGGTGGGAAAGAGATATGAAGAAAAATAACTATGAAGAATCCATAGAGATTGATTAAAAAAAGGATATGTTGGAAAATCCCAATCACTCAGGTTTTTTTTTAGAATAACAGAAAGAAAATGTTGCTTCTAGAGGATAGAAATTTCCACGTCCTTCATCTGCAAGAGGAGGAATGGTGGCTAAAAAGTAGGGCTATTTGGGTTACTTTTGGAGGAAATAATACTAAATTGTTCCACAAGTTTGCTTCTCATAGAAGGAAGGTGAATTCCATTTGGGAACTCAGGGATGATGATAGTAACACCTTACAATAATGGGATCAACTATAGATAGGGGATGTCCAATATTTTAGTAGGTTGTATACTATTAGGGATGATCTAGAGGTGGGTGCTTAGTTAAATTTTTTGGATTCATATCCTACTTTTTTCTCTCCTGAAGATTGATGTTTTAGAAAAGCGTACCTATAAGGAGGAAGTGGAATATGTTTTAAGATCCTTCGTTAAGGACAAGAGCCTAGGTCCTGATGGTTGGACCATGGAGCTTTTCCTATGGTGTGAATATTGTTCAATTTATTTTTCTTATTAATGATGTTCCTTCCAGATTCTTCAAGGCGACTCAATGATTCAGGCGGTGTTTCTTTATTTCTCCCATTCTACTCATCATTTTTATTTAGAGCCTCAATCATTTCATTATCAAAGTAAATTGTTTGGGTCATATTTTTGGCATTAGAGTCTTGAGACACCTTTCTATCACCTATCTATTTTTTTTAACAGTGTTTTATTATTTTGGATGGGGTCTCTTATGGAATGAAGAAGGTAATTCAATGTGATAGATAGTTTTAGCAAGGCTACAAGTTTAATGCCTAGCAAGGATAAATAATTTTTTATTGAATTTGGAGTGGATCATTCTGTTCTTCAAGAGATTTTGGAAATTTCTGAGTTCATATTTAAGTACAAAAATATTATATATGTTGCCCACAAGAGACGTGATCCTTAAATGCAAAGAGAGTATGACAGAATGGTTGCATTGCTAATACTGGATCTTCATATATTATATTGATGGGTTCAAAACTAAATGATAAAATCTTCTGGGTTCAAACAGTAACATTTACACTGTTGATAGTATGCTTTGATGCATTAGATGAGACCTATGTGGGCACACTCTCTTGCAATGATGCTAGAAACCAAATATTTCAACCAAATTATCCTCACCACTGTCAAGGCCAAACAGATAAGGTTAGGATCTACAAATAAAAGGTGCTCTGCCATGTATATATAATAGGTTGAGTAAATAGAGCCTCCAGGTAATGAGAACACTGTTACGCATATATGAGAAGAATTAGGTGATCTTTCTGTGATCCAGTCCAATGGGTTTTGGCTTAGGAAGAGAGGGATCACCACACTGATAAAATTGCTAAGGGATATAATGAAGATCAAAGAGAACCCAGAACACATGCCATACATCATGGAAGTGGGTATGCTACTGGATCTAAAGAAAATAAACAAGTTTAATATGCAATTGAGAGTAAGAACCTAAACCTAAATTCCACTGTTATCTACAGTACCAAAGTTTTGTTTTTCCATAAAAATGAAAACAAAAACCAGTCAATATTTGAGAGACTACTAAAATATGTTTGCTGGAAGGGCACTTACAGTAGGTATGGCCAATGCTAAACCTGCATTTGTACCTCTCCATAGGCGAGAGAAGCCTTCCTACAAATGTCAATGCAACACAATTATAATTCTCTGTAGAAGCACATGCCTTCTGAAGTGGCACGACAGACAGAACATTAGTCTGTGATAACAAAAGCAACATTTCAAAATTGGTAACGAACAAAAAAAACACACCTGTCGAATGATCTTGTAAAAAACATCTAGAGTTCCTTTATATTGAAAACAACCAGGAGGACAAAGTGGAGTCATCCCAAATGCACCTCCCCGAGGACAGACAGGAGGACACTTCACTTCAGCGAACACCTGCAGAAACAATTTGGTAAAGGAATGAATCTTGAAGAATTATATATTCTATCATAGTGCAACATAAAGTAAGGGTAAGAAATAAAACAAAAGACCAGTGAAATAATTAAAACATATGCACATTGTAAATTCCAAGCTAAGTTCACAGGTTAAAACATGAACAAAGAAAATAATAATGAATGTCATAGAATAAGAAGACTAATAAAGCTTTGATCAATCCACCAAACTACATGGGTCAAGAGATTTAAGATTTAAACTTGGGTTAATGAAAATAAATTTCCCTAACATTAGATGGTGAAGCCATCAACACTTATTGTTTTCACTTTTTTTCACTGTTGCAACTGAAGCAAGGCTCCATGACCTTTTGCAGATAGAATTGCAGCTTAGAGCTGGTCATCTTGGTGATGTAGTTCAGAGCAGGCAGTGCAAGGGCTTTCGAGAGAGAACAAATGAACAAAAGACTGTGAAAAGACATTTGCAATTTTTCTACCATGATCACTAAAAAATGGAGCCATTTGGAAATGCAACCATCACAATGTAATAACATTTTAAACAATGAATGCTTGAAATAAAATTTACCATTAACACTTAACATAAAATTCATCTCACACTTGCCATTTTTTTCATTTTTCAGAGTGGAAAAAACAATATTTAGCTTTAACACTAAATGCGAAAGACATCTTAGACCTGCCAATTATTCCATTTGTCACTGTGGCAGCTACTGTAATTCTCTAATCCCACATGAAAATCATTTTGAAGCTCAAAACTGGTCATGTTGGACTCATGACACAGGTTAGACTCCAGAGCAAGTTATGGAGCTCAAGTCATAGAGAATGTATCCACTGTAGTAGGATGTTTTTTTTTCAGTTGAGGTAACTTGGCAGTAGAATCATGGAAGCCTATTCCATGATACTTTGCTTTTTTCCTCTCTTACTAACGAATGTGGGTATGATACTATGAAGATAGACTTTATTGTACATGCTATCCTTGGTGTATTAAATTTATGAGTTCCAAGTTAGGTCCAATAACATTATATATGACTGCTCATGAAAGACATGATGCTTGAATGGAAATTGACAGCATGGTAGTAATGGTCGTATTGCTGATAGTACACCTTGGTGTATTAAATTTCTGAGTTCATATTTAAGTACAAAAATATTATATATGTTTCTCACAAGAGACATGATCCTTAAATTCAAAGAGAGTATGACAGAATGGTTGCATCGCTAATACTGGATCTTCATATATTAGATTGATGGGTTCAAAACTAGATGATAAAATCTGCTGGGTTCAAACAGTAACATTTACACTGTTGATAGTATGCTTTGATGCATTATATGAGACCTCTATGGGCACACTCTCTTTCAATGATGCTAGAAACCAAAGATTTCAACCAAATTATCCTCACCACTGTCAAGGCCAAACAGATAAGGTTAGGATCTACAAATAAAAGGTGCTCTGCCATGTATATATAACAGGTTGAGTAAATAGAGCCTCCAGGTAATGAGAACACTGTTACGCATATATGAGAAGAATTAGGTGATCTTTCTATGATCCAGTCCAATGGGTTTTGGCTTATGAAGAGAGGGATCACCACACTGATAAAATTGCTAAGGGATACAATGAAGATCAAAGAGAACCCATAACACATGCCATACATCAAGGAAGTAGGTATGCTACTAGATCTAAAGAAAATAAACAAGTTTAATATGCAATTGAGAGTAAGAACCTAAACCTAAATTCCACTGTTATCTACAGTACCAAAGTTTTGTTTTTCCATAAAAATGAAAACAAAAACTAGTCAATATTTGAGAGACTACTAAAATATGTTTGCTGGAAGGGCACTTACAGTAGGTATGGCCAATGCTAAACCTGCATTGGTAGCTCTCCATAGGCGAGAGAAGCCTTCCTACAAATGTCAATGCAACACAATTAGAATTCTCTGTAGAAGCATACGCCTTCTGAAGTGGCACGGCAGATAGAACATCAGTCTGTGATAACAAAAGCAACATTTAAAAATTGGTAACGAACAAAAAAAACACACCTGTCGAATGATCTTGTAAAAAACATCTAGAGTTCCTTTATACTGAAAACAACCAGGAGGACAAAGTGGAGTCATCCCAAATGCACCTCCCCGAGGACAGACAGGAGGACACTTCACTTCAGCGAACACCTGCAGAAACAATTTGGTAAAGGAATGAATCTTGAAGAATTATATATTCTATCATAGTGCAACATAAAGTAAGGGTAAGAAATAAAACAAAAGAATAGTGAAATAATTACAACATATGCACATTTTAAATTCCAAGCTAAGTTCACAGGTTAAAACATGAACAAAGAAAATAATAATGAGTTTCATAGAATAAGAAGACTAATAAAGCTTTGATCAATCCACCAAACTACATGGGTCAAGATATTTAAGATTTAAACTTGGGTTAATGAAAATAAATTTCCCTAACATTAGATGGTGAAGCCATCAGCACTTATTGTTTTCACTTTTTTTCACTCTTGCAGCTGAAGCAAGTCTCCATGACCTTTTGCAGATAGAATTGCAGCTTAGAGCTGGTCATCTTGGTGATGTAGTTCAGAGCAGGCAGTGCAAGGGCTTTCGAGAGAGAACAAATGAACAAAAGACTGTGAAAAGACATTTGCAATTTTTTTACCATGATAACTAAACAGTGGAGCCATTTGGAAATGCAACCATCACAATGTAATAACATTTTAAACAATGAATGCTTGAAATAAAATTTAGCGTTAACACTTAACATAAAAGTCATCTCACATTTGCCATTTTTTTCATTTTTCAGAGTGGAAAAAACAATATTTAGCTTTAACACTAAATGCGAAAGACATCTCAGACCTGCCAATTATTCCATTTGTCACTGTGGCAGCTACTGTAATTCTCTAATCCCACATGCAAATCATGTTGAAGCTCAAAACTGGTCATGTTGGACTCATGACACAGGTTAGACTCTAGAGCAGGTTGTGGAGCTCAAGTCATAGAGAATGTATCAACTGTAGTAGGATGTTTGTTTTTCAGTTGAGGTAACTTGGCAGTAGAATCATGGAAGCCTATTCCATGATACTTTGTTGTTTTCCTCTCTTACTAACGAATGTGGGTATGATACTATGAAGATAGACTTTATTGTACATGCTTGCGTAGTATTATGACAATTCTTTTCAACTTTTTGACAATCATTAATTTCTTCAGGAATCTTTGCTTATCACAAGCAAACTCCAAATTGTGCATGGTGAATTAGATGCTAACATCTAACGAAACATGAAAAAGATAGGTAAATGAGATCAGGTGAAAAAGAAGAAAACTGAAAATTGCAGATGATACGATAGTTCTCTCAGTGATGTTAATACAAAACTCTAATTCCTAGAACTTTACAATGCTTTTAGATGTACGAATATATTGAAAGAACCTAAACCTTTATATGGTGATTCAGAAGGTCTTATGCAACCTAAACTACCTGGGTTTAGCCTATGTGTCATTAAGGCCTCCCTTGCAGTAGACCTGTAGATGCACCAAGGGTGCTGGTGATAAGAAAGCTTGGTGGATATTCATTGACAAATCTTGTGCAAGCTGGACAACTCGCAAGCATCCATGCTGGTCTAGCTACTAGTCAGCTGTGCATACACATGTTATATATGTGGATATCCGATATGTAGTCAGGACAGGAGCCTTTTCACCTAAAAAGAAAACAACTTAAGTTTCAGGTCTCTGTTCCTGCCTAGGATAACACACATAGAACAGATTTAGAATAAATTTGGATGCTTATCCTTGGCCAAAATATGGGCCTTATCCATTCCTCAATGCTATGGTAAAAACCAGGCATGAAAGCCTCTATTCAAGCCCTTGTGCCCTCCAGATTTTTCAAAAAGGAATATTGTGGTACTCTGCCCTCAAAATCCATCAACCTGTCTTCGAGCAGGACAATTCTTGAAATTGGTTCTATACAATATTAAGGTTAGGATAGCTACCCCAATGAATAGAAATTGAACAAGTGCAGGAGAAAAGAAGAAGAGAAATAAAATACCCTGCACCATGGGGGAACGTCCCATTCACCAAAAACAGTAACAAAAACCCCTTCATTGCTCTCTCAGTGATCTCGATACTCAACATATTAATTAACAGTGCATAGTATCTGAGAGACAAATTTAAAGTAACCCTGAACCATCTAAACCCGGGTTAAATCTCATGGTTACAAAGCTGGAAGCTGAATATATTAAGTTTTAACTTCACAACCTCAACCTCCAGATTCATATCAGAGAAGATTTTAGCTAGGTTTGAAAGTGTTCGAATTCAATGAACCCAATTCACCATCTAGATTCAAACTAGTATTACATAGACACAAAAAAGAGTTGATTGCACTGAGAGAAGCAAGATGCTCCTACAACCTAGGATGGGAGAGAGTTTCAATTCTTTAACAGTGCATACAATTCAACTTAGATGATAAAAATTTGTACAAACCTAGACCCATCTAAACATGGGTTTGTTATGGAGCTTGCAATGCTGAAGGTTGCATATATCAAGTTCCAACTTTACAACATCAAGGTGATATCAGAGCAAGGTTTACATGGTTTTATAACAGTATCTACATTCAATGCACACAATCCATCATTTATATGCAATGCATTGTTACTTGCACAAACAAAGAATTGATTGCACCAAGAGAAACAAGGTACTCTACAGCTTTGGGAGTGTAGATCTTCAAAACTGTGTCCACGAGTATAAAACTGAAAAATAAGCTAATTAAAATTGTAAAAAGTTAAGCATCATATGTATTTCACGTATTTAAAAGAAAACAATAAAAATTACATATTAAAAATAACAATAAACGAATTGCATATTTAAATAACAAGGTTTTTATATTGACAAATCAATGAAAAGCTTAACTCTGCATTAAGGGAGTATAAATACTCATTTGACATGGAGAGAGAATACCAACTTTAATATGAAGAAAGAGATTCATACATGAAAAAACCTAAAGGGGACATGAAAGATTTATGCTCTCTACCAATTTTTCATGAGCTAACCCACTGCATAGTTAACAAATAGTAAATGAACTAGTAACATAGATGAGAGGGAATTGGTAGTTTTTCATTTCAGGGTTTAATAGATACACGATTAACATGGATCTATGCTAGTGGATCCCCCACCCTAAAAATGATATTTTAAATAAAGGAAAGATAAAATGCAAGGAGATTATGTATCTAATTTAATAAGTAAAGATTTAAGATGGGGATCCTCCACCCAAAAACTTATATCTTATATTCCTATATCTAATGTAATAGGTAAAGGTTTAAGATAGGATTTATGTCAGTGGATCACCCCAAGCAGAAAACAGTCACAAACCCTACAAAACCATATGGAGAATCAACCAATAAGAAATCTAATTGAAAAATTACAATCATAACCCATAATTACAAACATGGAGTTTTGCATTTCAGGGTTTAATAGATACTATGAGTTGGGAATGTGTATCCAGTAAAATTACAAACATGGCATTTTGCAATTCAAGGTTTAATAGATAGAAGAGTAAGATGGATCCAAGCTAGTGGATCATCCCCCCAAATGGGCCATGCTAGTAAATCACCCTCCCTAAAACTGATATCTTAAATACAGGAGAGATAAAATACAGAGATATTTCCATCTCTAACTTAATAGGATGGATTTATGTTGGCGGATCTCCCTACGGGAAAAAACCCAAACCCTACAAAAACATATGGAGATTCAATCAATAAGAAAGGTAATTGAAAATTTACAATCATAACCAGTAATTGAAGGCAATACAGAGAGGGCAAAGCTGGACTTAAACCCAAACTCTACAAAACATATGGAGATTCAATCAATAATCAAAGTTATCAAAGTTATTGTCAAAGATTTTAGCAGGAATTTTGAATCCTCCTTCAAGGGTTACAGTGTCTTCCTCAATACTGCCAACATCATCCATATCTTCCTCACAACCTTCAACGTTGCAATCATAGTCTGCTAAATCTGAACCTTCTTGCTGTTTATTCCTATCATTCTTTTTTTGCAAGATGTCTTCTACCAAAACAGTAAAACCATTAACTGTTAGGAAAAGATAGATTTCTAAAGGACAAAAAAGTCTCAAAATATTTTCAACTTTAGTAAGATAAAGTGGTAATCCTAAGAAGATTGATATTTATAATTTTTTTCTAGGTTTCACTCACAGTTTACATTGCAATATTCCCTATAACTACATAGAACTGTCATATCCCATAGTCACCAATCACAATAAGGGAGGAAACAAAGAACTTGCAAAGCATGGTGATCAACCACTTCAAGCACATCTTCCAGACAAATATAGGACATTAACCCAAATGACAGGACTATTATCTCTTGTTTTGTAGTGTTATCCCAGTACAGGAGATAATATAGGCAGAAGACTTTTCTCTGCTGGATTGTTTATCATCTTTTATTTGATATCAGTGCTCTGAGCACCTTCATAAGGTAACTTTCTTCTTGAATATAAATCTACAGTTTTTTCCTTGGAAAAAAGAATACCAGGACATCCACACGCACAACACACACCATGTGCAATTAAATACATTTATTTTTATATTGATACTTTGCTTACTGCCCCTGAATTTTACTCTTTTAAAATAAAGTTCAAAAGTATTTGTATTGAATTTAAGATATCTGATACTAATATAGGACTAAAGCGCAATGAAAATTATAGTTTCAATGAGCCCTGACGTTGCCGCATCAAACTCATCATCCTCCTGCAATGAAAAATTATTCCTTTTCCCTCTTGTTGGCTTATCCAATAGACGTCCAGTTCTATTGATAATTGTTTCTTCTTTATTCTTCACTAAATTCAGAAGCACCTTTTGTTCCTCAAGTTCTCGTGTCTTTCCATCTCTCTCAAAAGCTTTCAGTTGTTCATTAAGATGTCCTCTTTTCTGCTTAAGGCTTCTAAGCCTTTCAGTATCCAATGCTCATTGAAGCACTCCTCCATCCACTACAAAAGGCTTGTGTTCACTTAAGTCTTGATCATTTTCATACTTTTCACCTTCTAAACTCTCTGAATCTTTGCCTGCAATGCTTTGAACTATTTCAAGGCCAACTGAAACTGTAGTTATTTCAGCCTCCACTACCCTTAATTGAGCATGAATTTGGACCTTTGTAAGCAAACTTTCTTGATCACCTTCTTCTCTTTCAGAAGTTTTTTCACCATCGCTTACCTGTGCAGGTTGACTGATGTTTTCATGAGCTCTGTTCTCATCCTATCATACAATAAGTACAATGAAAAGTGGGAAGCAATACAGGAAAATGAGCTACATTTAACAAAAAAACAAAATGCATGTGTTACACTCTAGAAGACTAAGTACATATCAATTACAAGATATAAGATCATCCTGTAAGCTTATTAAGCTAATTTCACAAGAAGGGATACCTTGGCAAGTCGCTGGTGCTCAATGTCATCTGGGTCAGCAGATACAACACTTAAGCTAGCCAGCAAAAGTCTGTCCTCCTCTTTCATGCTATTTTATGTGGTACTCGATTTCACTATAAAAAGACTAAATTGGAAAAACATTAAAAGGCATTCATTTGTCATGCAAAGCATATAGGGAATAAACACTTAATTCTATCCTAAAATTATTAAGCAATAATAGAACTAACTACATTTTAGATCTCTAGTTGCACCGACAGAAAGTGAGGTGCATTAAAGCTTGGGTGGCAGAGACATCATTGTAATAGACATGGACACTGATAAAATAACATGGAAAGTATTTCATATTCGATGTTTAATGTTACAAATATATATAAACTAGCATAGATCCACTTGACCCTATATTTTTTTAAGCCTGAGAATTTATTTGATATTTATCCCTTTTGTTGCTTAATAGATCTAGAGTTACAGAGAATCTATACTAGTATTTGCATCATTTCTTCCCTAGCAAAGATCTATATGCAATGGGACCATTGGTCTATGAGAGTTTATGTTTTTTGTAACAGGATTTTTATGTGTATAACTTCAAACCCCAAACACTTCTATCTAACACTTCATCTAACACCTAAGGCTACATATTCACATCTCCTCCAACACGAAGATGCTATTTCCTTAACTCTTTCACTTGATATTTTTTGTTTCTTGTATCATGATGATTGTTTTATTTTCCTTTTTAATTCGATCTTTGAGATATCTCTTCTTAATCTAGTTCCTTGACATTTTGTAAATGGCATGTATACTCTGGCAATGATGGCAGTTATACAATTGTCGTTCATATTATTCATTTCTCGAAAAGTAAAAAGCATTTGTTTGATGCACTTAGTTTCTTTTCTGCATTCATAACATTAAAGGAACTGAAAATAAAAACTTCCATTTTCATGTAGGATTGTGTTTTTTTTGCAAAAAAGGAACATTAGGAAATCTGTGTTTAGTTTTGTGCTCAATGTTTTCTTTTGTTCATTGATTTGTTTGCTCACAAAATTATTTGCTCTCTTCCCTTTGTAGCTAGGTCTTTCATTGAAAAACTAAAAGTGAAAAGTTTGCTTATCATTCTTAGTTTGCATTTAGGAATTTATACATACATCATCGCGGTACCATTGAAAGGCAAATTGTTAAGCAAGATCAACATAAAATTAATCTCAATTTATCTAAAAACGCATTGGAACCATTACGATAAAATTTAGAAGGTCTAGGCTAGAGATGTGTTCTGGCGTCGTAAAACATAGCAGCTGTCGTTAACTTGTCTACGATACATTCCGAGTGTGATATCTCACCCCACGTACATAAGTATATCGTAGCACGTCCCTCGGGGCGGCGTTACAGTACAATAAGTATATAGGTGGTGCTCTCACTGTGCGGTTTCGCATTAGACAGCGCTATTACGGACTTGGGCCTCCACGTACCTTTGGGTATATTTGGGAGGACAACTTTTAGGTGCTATCCATCCATAGTGAACCAAGTCGGCTGCCTTTAAATTGTGATACACCGAACACAACATTCGGGGAGATTGCCTGCCCGTACTTCTTGGCTTGCCAGGAGGTATTCTGCAGTTCACAGTTTACTGGTAAACCCTTTTGCCTAGCATTACCCTCTTTTTGTTTATTTATTTTGGTTAAAATTAATCAACAATCGTGGAAGAACATAATCCTACCCCCCGTCGTTCGCATAGATTAGCTTTAAAACCACCTTTACCACCAGAAGTTACTTCTAGTAGGCGAAGGCGATCAAAATATGCCCAACAGTGATGTTGATGTTGTGGATGATATTACTTGATGCTTCATGATGGGTGTTCTTTCTCACTTTCACATAATCTTGTTATAGTCTCTGCTTGATGCTTTTGTTGCTATGGTCATGTCAGGCATTAATTAATTGTCTTCAATGTTTAATGTGTGAAGAGTGCAAATGTTCCCTTGATGCAGTTTAAATTCAGGCACAATAGACTGCTGTTATGCACCATGTTTCCCTGGCTCCTACATATTGGAATATGCCCAAAATGATTTTGGAGAGTGATATCCATTCATGGAAGGATATTTGCACTCGTCTTTCATGGAAGTTTATTTGCACTTGTCTTTCATTCTCTCATGAACCAAGTGAAATTTCTGGGGGAATTTCTAATCAACAAGTTTTAGGAGTTTGTGTCAGATTTGGGTAGACTCGTAGAATGATTAGCTTGTGGCTGCTATAAACTCTTTTTGTCAACCCATGGATGCATGGGTTAAATTTTCACTTGATTTGAAATTTCCAATGATTTGACACTAAGAATCATTGGTTGACTATGGTGATTCGCTGACTTCTTTTCTTCTTTTTTGCCCCTTTCCCTTAGATGGTCATTCATGTGGGAGGGGAAGTTCCAATGAATGTATGATTTGTGGTGTGCATTTATCTATTGGTTAACTCTTTGGTAACATCCCATGACAGTTATTTCAATGGAACTTGGTTAAATAACAAACACTAAGTGCTAATTAGGAGTTTTAAATGTTTGATACAATAACTAATTTTGGTTTATAGGATCCCACATGTGCTTTTTTGGGCCTGAAACTTTACATGGCACCCGTGTGTTTACAAATCATGGAAAACATTTGAGTCTTTTTAGGTTATTTCATGGCCATACTGGAAGTGTTTCACTATGGAAAGGAAACTATGGTCAACAGGAGGACAATGTCTTAAGGGATTTCTTTCCATTGATAAGTAAAAGAATCACTAGTAACTGACTAGTTTCCTTCCTCACTTTTATCATGGAAAATGATAGAGGATATGTTTCAACTTCTTATAACCAATTCTTTACAACTTAAGGGAGAGGTTTTTTGGAAAGGATGATTAAAGTTATTGTAATATTTTGTTGTTTTGTTTAAAGCTTTCAAGTGTTCATTAGGTGATTTGGAGATATGATTTAATTTAGTGGAAATTTTTTTTATATTTTATATTTGAATGATGTTCTTTGTTTTATAGATGATGACTCATGATGTTATTTTTTTGTGTATAATGATTTATTTTTGCTTTTGGGCTTGGGCCTTGGCACAACATTTTAATAAAAAATTGCATAATGGTTTTTGTGAATATTACACTTATTTTACTTTGAAAGCTACTTACAAATATAGTAATTCTCAACTCTTGGAAACTATTGATGCAGGTTTCTAGATCGATTTGAAATTTTACTTCTGGAATATTTAGTGAGATGTCAAAATCTAATCCTGGGAAGAAACTATCAAGGCAAATTGATGTATTATCATACTTTAAAAAGTCTCAATCCAAGAATACACATTCTCTTCATGCTTCAAGCTCCTTTGAACAATCTATTACTGAGAGAGATGTTAACTCTTGTGAAAATGCATCTTATATCCATATGATGGATGAAATAATGGGTTCCTCAAGTGATCAGGGTGACATAAATGCAGTTTCAACAGAAATTAATGATGAAAATGTTAAAGATATTTCCTTGGAAGGTGACACAAACCATTCACGGAAAAGGAAAAAAGGCCAGTGGACCATAGGGAGAAAATTCCAAGATGATTGGCTCTCAATTTTTCCATTTATTTAAGAAATACCTTCTACAAATGAGGATTTACGAGAAGTTAAATGTCTTGCGTGTAGTTGGAAAAGTTGCAAGGTAGTGAAATTTCAGATGAAGCTAGATACAGTACAAAAGCATGCAGGAAAGGTTTATGAAAAGAAAATTGTAAATGGTAAAGAGAAATCTATTGTCAGATGGAAATATTTGGAGGAATGTCGACATAGCCAATGTGTGGAAGAATACAAAAAATATTTAATAAATAATAATAAACTTGAGGCAAGTGGAGGAACCATCATATCTCAATTTGAAAAGACGATGGAAAGAAGTTTGTTATCCAAGATGATACAATTGAGCACTGTATTTCACATCTTATGTAAAGGTCGTCCTATGACAAATTATCCAGATCAGATGAAATTTCTATCTTTTCTTCACGTGCCAAACTTTCCATCTTCTCATTGGTCCGTAGCTAGTGGTTGGGAATGGGCAAGATATCTAGCTCAAGTAGAAATTGATGATTTGAAACAGGAGATTGCAAATGCTAGGTTTTTGGCATTGTCTTTGGATGAGGTTACAACTATTGATAATACTTCATGGATCTGCATGAGCATTTATATGGTTAATGACCATATTAGGCATTCCTATCTACTTGGGATTAAAAAGATGAGAGAGACTTCTACAACTGGAAATATTTATGAACTTGTTCTTAATACTTTGAAGGAAAGTGGTATGGATCATTTAATGATTGCAAAAAAGTTGGTATGTGTTGGAGCAGATGGAGCATCGGTAATGCAAGGACAAAGGAATGGTCTTTGTGTTAGACTACAACTATCAGCTTCACCATATATGATTAATATTTATTGTATGGCTCATAGGATGAATATTGCATTTAAAATAGTAAGCAAGTTTCCATTAGTTTCAAAAGTTGAAGATCTTGTACGTGAGACACATGCATACTTTTCTCGTAGTCCCAAACGATATTTAGAGTTTCAACAATTTGCATATGGTGTTACGGATGGAAAAAAACTACTGAAAGATGTTGATACAAGATGGATCTCATTAAATGGACCAGCTTAAAGACTATTTAGTGAGTTCAAATCTTTGGTAGGGTTGATGTATGAAAATCGCTACAATGTAGACAAAGCTCAAGATCTTCTTTTTCGACTAACTGATATAGAAACATTATTGAAATTGGCTGGAATTCTTCCTATGCTACATGAAATGAATGTCCTCGTGAAAATGTCTCACAATCGCACAATGTATATTGGCGAATACACAAATGCGAGAAAGTCAACATGTCTTGCATTGGATAATTTGTATATGATGCCAGACTCTTTTACTGGTCCAGAGTTTACAAGTTGGACTAAGATCATCAATATAGAAAATACTGAAAATTTTTTGACGTTTGATGAAAAAGGGATACTATGTATCACAGTGCGTGGGTATATGGTCCCCTTTCATTATATTAGTAAGACAAGACGAATCACCAAAGATTGCCCCGTGTCAAGAGACCAATTTGATAATATTGTGATCTCAATGAGACAAAATTTGATAGAAATTGCAAGATCACTATCATCAGAGATAAGAGAACGATTTCCTCGAGATGAATTGTTGGAGGCCATGTGTGTGGTATACCCTCAATATTGGAACAATTGTTAATGTCCAAGAAATTTAAAAGCCGATTTTCAAAAGAGATTAAAATGTTTAGTAGACCACTTTTGCAAGAAAGTCTCGATACATGGAGAACAGATTGAAGGTATTTTAGATTCATCAAAATTGTATCAACAAGGTGGACGCTTTGTTGAAACAATGTTGAAGCAATATCCTTTTTTGGAGAATCCTAATGAAAACGGTGCTATAACAAGATTATCGAATACTTTAAGTGCTAGCCAATACCTGCAAGAAAACATATCAGAATATTTTAAATTAGCAGATTTGTATCAAACCATGATTTTGGGATCAGTGGAGGATGAGAGAATGTTTAGTGCACTATCATTTTTGAAGTCAAAGTTGAGGAACAAGCTTGATAAACATGTGGATACATGTTTAATATTATATGTAACAAAGTATGACGTTGAAAATTTTCCATATGAAAGAGCACTAGCGCTTTGGCGATCAGATTGTGATAGAAGGGGAGAAAAAAATATAACAAATTTATCTAATGAACTTGATACAGAACATAATGTTTTGGAGGCTCATAATGACAGTACATCTGGAGAAGATCATGTTCACAATGTAGAAAATGATGACCAAGATGAGAACTGGGAAATTGAAATACTCTAGGACTCTTATTTTGGTATACATGTTCCGTTGATCATGCAAGATTACTACATGTCAAATTCAGGTAAAAATGGATTCTATATTTTGTATTTTTCATTGTAACATTGCAGCTACATTTCTTTCATGTGTGTTATTTTAAGATTGATGTTTCATATTTAATCCTTACATTGTTTGTTTCTTATTTGTGACAGGAAATGAAGCTAGATTTGATGATTTTGGGACCTATTTCTTTTCACATAGATAGTGTTTGACTAGTATTAAATGATAAATAACTAATTTAACAAGACTAATGCAAAGCATCAATGGGCTCATTCAAGTACATGAAACTACCTTGATGTCTAGCTTTGACATCTTGGAAAATTTTAATGGTATATATGTTGCTAGTGTTTGGGGAATTTTGCTGAGTTTCGAGTTTTATATTTTCTTGGAAAATAATTATTGATATTTGGAAAATGTGTGATTTTATATTGGTATTGGAAACGAAGCTAGTTTTGATCTTTGATTGGAAATGAAGTCGGATTTGATGAAGTTGGGACCTATTTCTTTTCACATAGATAGTGTCCTAGTATTAAATGATAAAGAACTAATTTAAGAAGTCTAACGCTAAGCAACAATGGGCTTATTCAAGTACATGAAATTGTGTTAATGTCTAGCCTTCATATCTTTGAAAATTTTAGTGGTTTGTTTGTTGCTTGTTTAGAGGATTTTGTTGAGTTTGAAATTAGTCTCTTGAATGCTTATGGTTCTCATATCATGCATAGATCGATAGATCCTTTATATATTTGGTGTTTTGAGGAAAGATATTTTATTTCCTTTCACTTTGTGGCATGATTTCGACATCTTCACCTTTTAGAATATAGTAAAATATTTTTCTTATTATAGATTTTTCTTGGAAAAGAATTATTGAGAGTTGGGTGCAAATGCACAATGTTGTGTAGCGTTAGTGTGATAAATATAGGATAGTGCAAAGCATAGTTTTGAATATTAGTCTAAGTTGACTCATACCTAATCAACTCAATCAAGTTGATTATTGGTTGAAGAACTAGCTAATTGTTGGTTAACGGGACGTAGGCTGTCTTGTAGGCACAAATACCAAAGGGAAAATGGAGACCATCATGGGGTACTTTGTACTCTCCACCATTGCTACCTTCCACGCTTCCTCAAACTCCTCTCCAACCTCAATATCAGTGCTAGTAGTAGCATGAAAAACAACACTACGCTTAACAGAACTAGAAGAACGCGTTTTCCAAACTACACGAGAACTACTTCCCTCATGAGTCACCATGTGCCATGCTTGGTCTCGGTGGTTCTCTTCCTTATACTCTTGGTTTAATTACCATATCTTCATTGGAACTAACACTCCGAACTCCACTAGACAATGATTCACCATTTTGTAGTAGTGATTCGCCATTTGTACTGGTGATTCGCCATGATTTTACAGGATAAAATAATCTCGTGAGAGATTCGCCAAAAAATTATATATACATATTATATTATTAATAAAATCGCCTTCCATTTTTCCTATGTATCATGGGGATTCGCCCTTATTTATTATATATATAAATTTAGGGGGGTTCTAAACTTTCCCCGTTGCTTCATGGCCTTCCTCAGATCTCAGAATATTGACTACTTTCCTTAGGGAAGCATCTTCATCAAATTTAACATTGTGGCATATCTCCACTTCCCATTGACTATGCACATAGACTCTATAGGCCTTCGAAGTTTTGTTGTAGCCCACAAACATTCCCTTCTTCCCAAAAGCATCCAACTTTCTCCTCTTCTCCTTCAGCACATGAAAATAAATAGGACATCCAAAAACTCTAAAATGTGGGACATCAAGTTTCTTACCAGAGAAAACCTCTTCTGGAGTTTTGAAGTTCAGAGCGGAATACAGGCATCGGTTTTGTATGTACACGACAGTGTTCGCAGCTTTTCCCCACAGGAAACTTCGGTAGACCTTGGTCACATAGCATGGCACGTGTAGCTTCCACAATGGTTCTATTATTTCGTTCAAAATGGATTTGCTTTTAGGAGTATATTAAAGCTATGGTCTCCTCTTGATGCTGCCAGCTCTAAAAAAGTCCTTGAACTCATTTGACTCATATTCAGTGCCATTGTCGGTCCTCAAAATCTTGATCTTCTTCCCTGTCATATTTTCCACCAAGGCTTTGAAGGTATGAAACCACATGAAAGCCTCATCCTTCTTCTTCAAGAAGTATATCCAGGTTTTGCGGGAGAAGTCATCAGTGAATGTCATATAGTAAGAACATCCTCCCAGGGATGTCACGGGTAGCATACCAGATAGATCAGAATGGACCAGTTGCAAAATATCAGATGTCTTTGTGACACTTGAGGGAAAAGGTCCCCTTGTATGCTCTTCATCCCCGACATACACTCATGATCATTTGTGAACCCATCCCCGTCACCACCTCTCTATTAGGGAAGGGGCTTCAGAAGTGAAGGTGTCAAAACCTCTCGGTGCCATAGTTCAGTCTCCGTTGATGAAGTATCACATGTCATCGCTCCCAAAGGACTTCCTCCAACATGGTAGAGTGTATCAAATCTAAACCCAATCATGATAGCTTCCTTGAAACTCTTCTTCCATATGCGCACCTTCCCATCAATGAATGCCACATTGAAACCTTTGTCTTCCATGGCCGATATAGACACAAGGTTCTTCTTCAAATTAGGTACATAGAGTACATCCTGCAAGCGGAGGACTTGACCTTGAGACAAGTGGAGGGTCATAGTCCCTGTCCCTTTCACGAGATATGTGGCATTATCTCCAAGGATAATTTCCAGATTAGTATCCTTCTCAACTATATCAGAGAGTGCTTCCTTGAACCCAGTGATGTGCCTTGAGGCACCACTATCTATCAACCAGACATCCATAGTGTCGGGTGGAGATGCAGCAGAGAGGGCAGATACAAGAATGAATTCATTTATTTTATCATCAACAACATTTGATTCCTCATACCTGGAATTTCTCGACCTTTTGTAAGGTTGCCCATTTCCACCAGAGGAAGCCTTCCTCTTTCCTTTGAACCTGTTGTTCCTTTGATTGCCATTCCTCCAGTTGTAGTTATTGTCATCATCATCAGGAGAATCCTTCTTGAAAGGGCATTCTCTAGCATAGTGGCCAGGCTTGTGACAAGTGTAACATTTACCTTTCTTCCCTTGGGCCCCTGCTCTTCCTTTGTTCCTTGGACCACCAAAGTTCTTCTTCTTAGCACGAGCAGTGAAGGCAGCATTTCCTTCATTTTCATATTCCTTCATCCTTGTCTCTTCTTGTACGCATCTCGATAGTACTTCGTCAAAATCAAGTATCACATTGTTATTGAGAATGGTAGTATTAAATACATGCCATTCGGAGGAGATACCTCCAAGTGCGGTGTGTTAGGGCCTAAATCTACCTCAGGCTGAGAAAGGTAGGATCTAGGATAACATCATACCACGCTTAACCTGGTAGCTAGCCCTACCAGGTCGAGATATGGCTCTCTCCTTGTCAATCTCAGAAAATATGGCCAATAAAATCTTGACATGACTGATGTGATGACTGATTTTAGGCTAGATATGTGTACAGAGGTGTTTGATTGAATTTGATGATGTTTTGTTGGCTCAAATGAGAAAGGCAGATTTGGGCCTGAGGAATGATCAGTTTTGTAGAGATCTCTATGGAAAAAGGTAGGCAAGTGATTTGGTACTTCAAATTGAGTGAGATGGAGAGATTTTAGACAGATGAGGAGTTTAAAAGGGCATGAAGAACTTAGGGATCCTTTTCAAACAGTTGAAAAAATAGATAACTAAGCAAAACCTAGGTAGAGCACTGCACTTTCAATGGATTCTACCTTTATCCTTGTTTGATTTAGTTAAGATGAAGCAAAGAGAGATGATGGCATACATAAAACACATGTAAACTTACAATTACAAAAGGAAACACAATACCAAAGCAAGATGCCACATGAATCCCATAAAGGGCTGCAAACCACTAATCTATTCCTTAGCCAAACTACTGAAATGAGTATACAATAAGCTCCAAGCTTTCCCAAAAAATTCAACCTTCTGCCAAAGTCCAACTCCTACACTATGAAATTTATAAAAAAATATACATTTTCTCATCCTTGTACTAAGGGAATTGAGCTCAACCATTTTCTTCAAAATAGAATCAGTTACATTAAACTTGGGCCGAATTTCTAAAAATAGGTGTTGAAGATGAACTCGTATCTCCTAAAACATAGCACCTGTTACAAAACTGAAAGAGTTTTTTGTAGATAAGGTCATTTTGGAGAAAAACCTCTCTCAAATTTGGGAAATTCGTTTCTAGTTGCTTGCAATCTATTCCACAAAATCATCTCTAAAACAAAAAATCATTAAAAATTTAAATTTGTGAAAATGAGTTGTAAAGATCTAGTCACATATCCCAATTCGTGACACCTGTGAATAAAATGAAATACATTTTTGTTATATGGCTTGTGTTTAACAAAAACCTCCTTTTGTTTTTCAAAATTACTTTCCATCTATTGTAAAATGGCCCCGCACTAAAATGACTAAAACAGTAAAAAATATGAAAAATTTGCTTTGTTTTAATGTAGGCTCCAAATATCACTGTATATCTCCCACCAGGGAAAATTTTAGGGGCGAATTTTAGCCCAAAGGTGAATTTTAAGGGATTTTAAATTTTATTAGGGAGAATTTTTTATATAAAACCTATTTTTTATAGTTTAATAAAGTTAGCCCAATAAATATTTTAAAAATAATTAATTATTTAATGTTAGCCCACCAAAAAAAGGGTGCACAAAACTGGAAACATGAAATTCGCCCCCAATTTTCCAGATTTCCATGGCATTCGTGACTGCACATTTCACAATCGCAATTTTAGAGTGTTCAGCA
>CM076574.1:876063076-876457464 GCA_034641835.2 Pinus albicaulis | reverse complement strand
AAGTAAACGGAGTGTAGTTTACTGTGTGTCAATTTAATAGCCAAAGGAAGAAACAATGACACGTGGAACTCCGTGCAATTTCACTCTACTGAACCATGTTGGGAAAAATACTGAGAGGGGGGGTGAATCAGTATTTAGGGCAAACTACAACTTTTTACTTTTTCTTGCTCTAAAACCCATACACTACTTTGCTGAATCCAACTAGCGTATATATGGGGATATCCTTCATAAAACTCACGTATACATAGAGATCTAATTATGCCATTAATTCTTCACTTATATCATTCCATCATTCATTCATTAGATGTTCTATAAACAGTAAAGATGTGCAGTAAGAACAGAATAAACCATCACACATAAGCATCACACATGAACACCAGGATTTTAGGTGGAAACCCAAGTCAGGAGAAAACCACCGCCGCGCTAAGCTCACCTTCAATATTTGCCATAGAGAAAACATCTTACAAATATGTGGCCGGCGCGTACTCCTACCAAAGACGTTGGTGTACCCACTCGTGCTCGTTGTGCTCCTCTCCCTGAAGGGAGCTACGACCTCCCCGATCTCGTTTACTACCTCACCCGGAAGGGAGCTACGACCCCCTGATCTCATTTACCGGCCTCACCTGGAAGGGAGCTACAACCCCCTGACTGAAGGCTACAACCCTCAGCACCTCTATGGACCACGTTTCATCAATTTTCACACTGGATCCAACAACTTCAATAGAACACAACTTGCAGGCCACATTTAATCATATTTTCATACTGGACCAACTCCATACTTTTAAGCACAGTCAAACATGAAACTGATACATATAACTCACTGACAGATATCAGAAAACCAGCATAACAGATCAGACATTTCTTACCACAAACTTCAGCAAACCCTAGTTTGCATACGCGCTTTCCTTTCTCTGATGTCGCGTATATAAGCGCTTCCGTTCACATAAACCAGCGTATACTTCTACACATATTACAGAGCTAATTTTATTGCGCATACGCGCTTTCTCTTCAGTGAAGTCGCGTATATACGCGCTTCCTCTTCGGTGAACTAGCATATGGTTCTTCAGACTTTTATGTCATTGCAATTCTTCACAACAGATACATCACTTCATATTTTACCCTTTACCTTAGACAGATGTTTGCCTTATCTCAGATCTAATCATTCCATAAATAGATCTGGAAAGTACAGATACATTTCAAATCTAGATATTCTGCTTCATCATTTCTTCATAGGTGCATCATAGATTCAGATCTATCATCAAACCTTTACCCTTTCCATACAGATATACTTCACAGAGAAGTATTCATTCAAGCTCAGACATCTTGCACCCACACTCCTCATTTGCACAATGAATTTCTTCTCCTTATATAGGTTTACCCTTTTTTCAATACCATGAGCCAAAACAATACCATGAGCCCAAAACTACATTACTTCCGATGGTATTCCTGGACGGGGTCATTTAGACGAATCATTACCCAATACAATGGGTCAATACCATGGTGGTTACCCCCGGTTTTGCACTTTATGAGCGCTTTTGCCCATACGCGACTTGGCACGTACTTTACCGCGTGCATACGCGACTTCTCCTAGGCAAATCCGCGTATGCCTTGAGACATACTCTTTTCATCATAGATCTAGCACATACTGAATTTCTTTCTTCATTCCCTTCTGTACTCACTGTAGATACATCAGATTTACTTCATCAAGAACATATTCTATCAAGCACAAATTCATCAAGTAAGTTTCCATCATCTTCATCAAGTGGGTTGTCATTCAAGGACAACCCTCAACATCATATTGATAACTAACATCATTTCACATCAGATTTACATCATTTACCAAGTCCATCAGGTCAAGAATAACTTCATCAGGTGGATTGCCATCAAGGACAACACATGCCAAAAATCTCATGTCTTCATCTTCATTAAGTGGGTTGCCATCAAGGACAACACTCTGCATCATATTGCCAACAATCTCCCCCTTTGGACTTGATGGCAACCACGATGGTGTTTGGTTACCACAACAGATAGGTACATTAAGAATACAATGACACCATGTCACATTCCCCATTTTTGACACCATTCTTTTTCTTCATTCAAACACCATGTCACTCTCCCCCTTTGACATCAAGGGCAAAGGGTGGATCAAAACCAACATACTCTCCCCCTTTTCTCCGCATGTGGAAGAAGCGTTCTGCAGATCTGATATATACTGAAGTGACCAAGCTCCCCCTGAGTTCATGCTGAATCTTCAAACATATTTTCCAATGAGGTACATGACTCTATGACTTTCCTATCACCAATGACTCATACTTACATCAAAGATCCATCCAAGTGGATTTACATATGAGACTCAAGTACCCAACCAAGTGGGTTTACAAAATTTGACAAGTCCTTACATGACTGAATATTACAATTTTACATCATGGGTCTCAACAAGACCTTTTCATCAAATTACAAAAATGACCATTTAAGACCAACAACAGAAAGACCTCAAGAGAGATCATATATCAGAACCATCATAATGCCAACAATGCATTATACTCAGCAAGACTAGGGCTCCCCCTGAAAATGTGCATCTGAACATCCTTTCCATATGACTAAGGCTCCCCCTTAGTTTGTGCATCCTGAACACTTTTCAACCAATCATCAAGGCATATTTTAAAACATCAGAAATTGAAACAGTATTATAAGAGCTGGAACATCACCAGAGATACCAGAGATACCAAACAGCACTGCAGCTGTGCTGAAGAGAGCTGACCCCAAACAGAAATTTGTCAGCAATCAGACATACATGGTTTTCTGTGCATGAACTCGCGTATATACGCGACTGTGTATCAGGAAATCCACGTATCCAATACCATCTTCTATACTTTAACCAGATCTGATCCTCTGTGAGAAAAAGACAGTGTTCAGCTTCTTTCTGAGATAATTGAATGCTTCCCTGGAATACAGATAGATAGAACAGTGTAGTTGTGTCTTCAAGCATCATCCAATGATTGTAGCATAAGCACATTAGTAACCAAGCCTTCAGATTCTTTGCAGCTTCAATACATTCTTTCCAAGAGAAATTATCATACCAGAACATCATGTTCACATAAGTGTCAAGCAATCATCCATGTGGTCCAACATCACCATGAACATGAAGTAACATATGTAGGGAAAAGATTTCAACCATAGTAACAAACTCTGCATGATTTATTCTTATCTCTGAATCATAAGACTTCCAATTCGTCCATGTGTGAGCGCAAAAGATACTTTTCAACAAGTAGGGCTCAAAAACTCATCATAATGAACCATATACCAAGTTATCATCATTTGAGCATGAGTATCAAAGAATAAGCAGTCATAGTTCCAACAATGCAATCATTAGTATTCAACCTGCTGCTCCCCCTGAACCAGTGCTCCTCCTTAACTTGTGCAACCTGAATACGTTTATTAGCAATTCATCAGCAACAATATCTGCATGAACTATCCTTATCTCCGAATTATAAGACTTTCATCTCAGCAATGAATACTCTTCATCCAAAGCTAACAGGACTCATCCATAATCTTCAACACAAGAAACTAAGTATCATATCATCATAATTTAGAACTGAGAAACTAAGCTGATACAGTTATTAACAGTCTGGCTGATTCTCCCCCTAAACCTCTGCTCCTGATCTTCAGCTGTCATCCCAATTCTCTTATCATAAATGCATACGCGACTGTGTCTGTTGGAACTCGCGTGTATACGCAACTTTTGTTCATCGAACCCGCGTATAGAAAGTGAAGCACAGAAATTTTTCACATTCCTTCATCTCCCCCTGAACTTGTACTTCCTGTACCTTTCTTCTTCATATCAGATGCTCTGTCAGAAATACATATAACCAGAATAATCAAATCAATCATGAGAGTCATCATACATTGCTCCCCCTATGACGATACATTACTAAATCTCATAATGTATCCCACATCATTCCTGCAGTCAATAAGAGAAGTAAGCTTTAGAAGCGGATGACTGCAGTAGGGTCAGTATTCCCTACGTTTCTGACTGGTCCTTCTTTTTCCAAATTTGGTTGAACTTCCTAACTGTGTGCTGAAAATTGTCCACTTTCTCAGATCTATTCAACCTACATTCCTTTTCTACATGTCCATACTTGTTACAAGAATAACATCTCATGTGTCTAGAGAAACAAGCATAATAATCATAATGAGTATTTCTAATCTTCCTCCTTTTACAATCAGTTGCTTTATGTCCATACTTGTTACATGAAAAACAATATCCTTGAAGAAACCAGAGTGCCTTTCTATGTAGGAACTATTTGATTGTGGCTGAAATGATCTGCTCCTGCAATTTGCTGCAACATGCCCATAGTTATGAAATTTAAAGCATTCAACATTATTAATTGATTTCCTTGAATATTTCATCATTGTTGGTTGACCTTTTGTCGCTTTCAACACTTCAGGTTTTTCATTGACATCCTCTGAATTTTTAGCACTTCCTTGTGAGCTAGATTCTCCTTTAACAGTTTCATGGAAACCAAGACCAAGTTTGATAGCAGGAGACCTTTGATTACTCAGAATATTGTCCAAAATGTTAGTACTATCTTGAAACCTCAAAATTTTAACCTTTTCTTCTAATTTACCTTTGAGAATGTTTACCTCAACCTCCAAGGCTTGACATTGCTTTGTCATGCTTTCTTCTTTTCTTCTTCCATCTTCTACTTGATCCTTCAGATTTAGAATCTCTTCTTTCAACCAATTTTCGTTTTCTTCACATGTTTGTTGCAGCTCTTCATTCTTCTTATTTGATTTTTCCAGATCTTCTTTTAGAGAGATGATTTCTGCTTCAAGGCCTTCCTTTTCAAATGGTTGTAGAAGTTCCTCATTCTTCTTACTTGATGCTTCAAGATCTGCTTGCAGAGAGATGATTGCAGCTTCAAGTCCTTCATTCTTCTTTCTTGATTTTTCGAGATCTGCATTTAGATCGTTGATTTCTGCTTCTAGTTCTTTAATTTGATTGGATGCATAATTATGAAACCTTTGATACTTGTCCACCTGTCCATTCAACATTTCTATTTGTTTTTCCATTTGAGAGATCATCTCTTTGTTGATAGTTTCTTGCTTCTTAGATGAACTTTGTAGTTCTTCAACTTTAACCTTGAGAGCTTCTTCTAGATCCACAACTTTACTTTCACTATCTTCACTATTGTTTTCACAAAGAATATTATTCAAAGGACCCCGATCACTATCTGATTCATCTTCTTCAATTTCTGCTATACATGTTTTCTAAGATATTTTCTTGTTTCGAGAAGCCTTCTTCTTTTTCTTCTTTGCCATGAGCACTTTCAGATCATGGTCAGAATCTTCTTCATCTTCACTGGACACTTCATCATCATCTTCATTTGCATAATAACTCTTCCTTTTTTCAAATTGTTTCCCTTTACCATGTTTTTCTCTATAAGGACATTTAGCAACATAGTGACCAACTTTTCCACACTCAAAACATTTGAAGGGAAGCTTACCTTTGAATCTTCCAGTACCTAGTTGGAGATTTCTCACAAAATTTGCTTCTTCTTCTTCAGATATATAGCTGGATTCTTTGACAACTTCCTTTTCTTTTCCTCTTGCAGATACCTTAAAAGAAACTTCTTTGATTTGAGATGGACCTCCTTGTCTCATTTCAAAAGCAGTCATAATACCATGTAATTGAACAATAGTAAGAGTTTGCAGATCTTGCCTTTCTTCAATAGCTGAAACTTTAGAGTCAAATTTTGAAGTCAAGGATCTTAAGACTTTTTCCACCAGAGTAGTATCAGTTATGGTTTCACCCAAATTTCTCATTCGATTTACAATATCATCCAGACGTAAGAAGAAATGAGCAATACTCTCATCACTATGCATCTTCAAATTTTCATATTCAATTCTAAGAGTTTGGAGTTTTGCACTTTTTACCTTTGTGTCTCCTTCATAGCTTAGAATTATTTTGTCCCATATTTCTTTTGCTGAATGTAGCTGCATCACTTTAGCAAATTATGATTCAGACATGCTTCCTAACAAGACATTTACTGCTTTGGCATTGATTTCATACTTCTTCCTTTCTGCTGCATCAGTAGGAATACTTGCTGGGTATTGATAACCTTCTTCCATGATTGCCCATACATCTGCACCAAGACTTTGCAGATATGCTTTTGTTCGTACCTTCCAGAATATCAGATTGCTTCCATTGAATAGAGGTGGATTTATAGACATCATTCCTTCTTGACTTCCCATTGCGACGGATCTCCTTCAAGCGATCAAGCTTTTGCAGAAGAACCTGCTCTGATACCAATTGTTGGGAAAAATACTGAGAGGGGGGGGTGAATCAGTATTTAGGGCAAACTGAAACTTTTTACTTTTTCATGCTCTAAAACCCATACGCTACTTTGTTGAAGCCAACTAGCGTATACACGCGGATATCCTTCATAAAACTCGCGTATACACAGAGATCTAATTATGCCATTAGTTCTTCACTTATATCATTCCATCATTCATTCATTAGATGTTCTATAAACAATAAACATGTGCAGTAAGAACAGTATAAACCATCACACAAAGCATCACACATGAACACCAGGATTTTTAGGTGGAAACCCAAGTCGGGAGAAAACCACCGCTGCAGTTGCTCAGCCTTCAATATTTAATTATAGAGAAAACATCTTACAACATATGTGCTGGTGCAGACTCCTACCAGCACGCAGGCACCCACCTGCGCTCGTTTACCAGCCTCTCCTGGAAGGGAGCTCCAACCCCCTGACTCGTTTACCAGCCTCTCCTGGAAGGGAGCTACGACCCCCCGATCTCGTTTACTAGCCTCACCTGGAAGGGAGCTACAACCCCCTGACTGAAGGCTACAACCCTCAGCACCTCTATGGACCACGTTTCATCAATTTTCACACTGGATCCAAAGCTTCCTTTAGGACACCACTTGCAGGCCTCGTTTCATCATATTTTCAGACTGGACCCACTCCATACTTTTAAGCATAGTCAAACATGAAACTGATACATATAACTCACTGACAGATATCAGTAAACCAGCAGAACAGATCAGACATTTCTTACCACAGACTTCAGCAAACCCTAGTTTGCATACGCGCTTTCCTTTCACTGATGTCGCGTATATACGCGCTTCCGTTCACATAAACCAACGTATACTTCTGTACATATTACAGATCCAATTTCATTGCGCATACGCGCTTTCTCTTCAGCGAAGCCGCGTATATACGCGCTTCCTCTTCGGCGAACTAGCGTATGGTTCTTCAGACTTTTATGTCATTTCAATTCTTCACAACAGATACATCACTTCAGATTTTACCCTTTACCTCAGACAGATGTTCGCCTCATCACAGATCTAATCATTCCATAAATAGATCTAGCAAATACAAGTACATTTCAGATCTAGATCCCCTTCTTCATCATTGGTGCATCATACATTCAGATCTATCATTCAACTGTAACCCTTTCCATTCAGATATACTTCAGAGAGAAGTATTCATTCAAGCTCAGACATCTTGCACCCACCCTCATGATTTGCACAATTAATTTCTTCTCTTTATATAGGTTTACCCTTTTTCAATGCCATGAGCCAAAACCACATTACTTCCGATGGTATTCCTGGACGGGGTCATTTAGACGAATCATTACCCAATACAATGGGTCAATACCATGGTGGTTACCCCTGGTTTTGCACTTTATGAGCGCTTTTTCCCATACGCGACTTGGCACGTTGTTTCCCGCGTGCATACGCGACTTCTCCTAGACAAATCCGCGTATGCCTTGAAACATACTCTTTTCATCATAGATCTAGCACATACTGAATTTCTTTCTTCATTCCCTTCTGTACTCACTGTAGATACATTAGATTTACTTCATCAAGAACATATTCTATCAAGCACAACTTCATCAAGTAAGTTGCCATCTTCTTCATCAAGTGGGTTGCCATTCAATGACAACACTCAGCATCATATTGCTAACTAACATCATTTCACATCATATTTACATCATTTACCAAGTCCATCAGGTCAAGAATAACTTCATCAGGTGGATTTCCATCAAGGACAACACATGCCAACAATCTCATGTCTTCATCTTCATTAAGTGGGTTGCCATCAAGGACAACACTCTGCATCATATTGCCAACAAACCAATCCATAATTAGGTTATTTTGGGAGATTTGACATAAATTTTTCTTGAAGAATCCAAATTAGGTCAGACCTGTGGCATTCAAAATAAAATTAAGAGGGCTAATACAGTGCCAAATTTCAGATATTGAAGATCCGAAATCACAGAGATAAATCAGTTTCAATATCGAGCTCGTCAAAAGCAAGAAAAAGGTGTGTATTTTTTTTCGAGTTGCATAAGTCTCATGTGAAAAATCAGTTTGAATTGATTCCAAGGGCATATTGTAGAATAGATATCAGTATTGGGTTCTAAAATGACCCCTAAAAAGAATTCAACACCCATCAAGCCTTAAGAAAGCTCTACTATGACTCATAAATATGAAGAAGTGCAACATGACATATAAAAATTACAAGATCAAGTGCACCATTTTTCACTCTCACAAAGAGAAACAAAAAATGAAATGGAAGTTTTGAAGAAAGGCGTAGAAGATAAGATGTATGGTTTGAAGAAAGGCATGGAAGCTAACATGGATGACATGGAAGTTGGCATGGAAGCTAAGATGGATGACATGGAATAAAAAATGAGAGACAACATGGAAAACATGAAGAATTATCTAAAATCAGATTTGCAAGGTTTGACAAATTTTATACAAGAAATTTTTCCTAATGGCGAAAAGATAGTAGAGGAAACTCATGATGAGAACAAAATAAATGTTAATCATGATTTCATAAAATCTAATGTTAGATGGAAGAACCACTATATTCCAAAGATGGGTATGAGGAATTTTGATGGAAAGGATCCCATAGCATGGATAATATAGATGGAGCAATATTTTGATCTCAATAATGTGCAAAGCACACAAAAGTTATGCATTGCAACTTTACATTTAGAAAAAGGTATCGATAGCTTTGCTCCTGTAAAAAAAATTTCACTTGGTCAATATTTATGGAGGAAATGATAGCACATTATGAGGATACAAAGAGAAACACCTACTTTAGCCAATTGATAAATCTCAAACAAAAGGGTTCAATGGTGGAGCACATTTAAGACTTCCAAAAATTGAATATAAGGGTAATTAATATTCCATAGGAACACAAGATTGATGTATTCATAGGGACTTTAAAGGATAACATCCAACATGAAGTTTTCATTTGGGAACATGATTCATTGGAGAAGGCATTCAGGTTGGCAAGAGAAATTGAATGTAATATTATGGCAACAAGGAATCCTACCACTCACATCTATAAAGATGGAAGTGTTGCTACTCCTATACTTCCACAACCTACAAGGTTCACACCACAACAATTGGAAGAAAAAAAGAGCAAAAGGGATTTTCTATAGCTGTGATAGCAAATACAATAAAGGTCATAAGTGTTCTAAGAATAAATTATTTTAAATAGATTGTGAGGAGGAGGAAGAAAATGAACAAGAAACTTCAAAAGAAGAGGATATACACTAGGAACTAACCCTAGAAGAAGAAGAAATGATTTTGGCCATATCGTGTAATGCATTGGCAGGAATTACCACTCCTCAAACTCTCAAGATATAACGACATATCAAGAAGAAAAATGTAATAGTGTTGATTTATTTAGGTAGTACCGATAATTTTATTCATTGTAAGGTAGCCATGGAATTGAATTGTTTCCTATACACAACACCGGAATGTGAAGTGATGGTTGCAAATGGAGGAACTATAAATTTATATGGAAAATTCCATAATATCAAGCTAACCATGGGGGAATATCTATCGAATAGTCCAATGCCTTCCATTCCAATGGGACATGTTGATGTTGTACTAGGAGTACAATGGTTACAATCTTTGGGGACAATAGCTTTTAATTTTCAAGAACTTTTCTTGAATTTGTTTTTGGAAGGAAAGTAAATTGAATTACAAGGTATCGTAGGGAATCCAAGAAAGATAATAAGCTCTAATGTCATGACAAAGCTTATGAAGAAAGAACAATGAGGCGTAATTATACAATTATGCTCACTAGAATTTCCAACATCAAAATCATCTATTTCTCCAGATCTCCAAAAATTATTGGACAATCATTCCAAGGTTTTTGAAACTCCCAAAGGACTCCCACCTATTCGTGATCATGATCATGCTATTCATTTGACTATAGGAAGTGTTCCTCCAAACATCAGGCCTTACAGATATCCTTATGTCCAAAAGAGATAAATTGAACGTATGATTGCAGAAATGTTAAAGGTTGGTATAATTCAACCTAGTCAAAGTTCTTTCTCTGCCACCGTAGTATTGGTGCACAAGAAGGATGGATCATGGTGCATGTGTTTGGATTATAGGGAGCTCAATAAGCTCACTATTAAAGATAAATTTCCCTTTCCTGTGATTGATGAATTATTGGATGAATTACATGCAGAATATTATTTTACCAAGTTGATATCTGCCTGTGATATCATCAAATTAGAATAAAGATCAAAGATATTCTCAAAAACAAAATTTCGAACTCATGAGGGTCATTATGAAATTCTTGGTCATGCCTTTCACCTTCACTACGACCTCTACATTTCAAGGGTTTATGAATTCCATTTTCAAAGCCTTTCCTTAGAAAATTTGTGCTAGTATTTTTGATGATATACTATTCTACAACATGTCTTGTAAGGATCATGTTCAACATGTTGACATGGTGCTCAAACTATTGGAGGACAAAAAATTATATGAAAACATCTAAATGTTTCTTTGCGTATAAGAGGTGGAATATTTGGGGCATATTGTATCTCACGAGGGTCTTTGAGGTAGACCCTAATAAAATTAAAGCCATTAAGGAATGTGGAAAGTTCCCACAACCATAAAGCAAGCTTGCAAGGATTTCTTGGGTTAACAGGGTATTATCGCAAGTTTGCTAAGAATCATCGAAGAATAGCAGACCTCTAACAACATTATTGAAGAAAGAAACATTTTCATTTTCATTTGAACATCTTAAAGAGGCAATGTGCTCAGCATGTCTTAGTTACACCGTACATCACAAAAACCTTTATCAGGAATGTGATGCCTTAGAAAATGGAATTGCGTTATTTTAATGCAAGAAGCAAGACCCATTACTTTAAAGTCATCCAATCAAAGTAAAGTATTTGCTGCAAAGCTATTTATGAGAAGGAAATTTTGGCAATACTACATGCACTAAATAAATGGAAACCTTACCTAATGGGAAGACACTAGTTGCAAAAACCGAAGATGATAGTTCAAAATTTTTGGAAGAAAGACTATCTTCAAAAGTAAAGAAAATGGGTCACAAAGATGTTGGGTAATGACTTTGAAATCATCTACAAAAAAAAGGAAGCTAAATGTTGTTGAAGATGGACTCTCAAGAAAGGATGAAGAGGTGGAAGCATTTTTGTGCTATTTCTATTATCCAACCAAATTGGATAACCGAAGCAAGGGATGAATGGAAGAAGGATTCAAGTAGTGGACACTCATTAAAAATTTCCATAAAGAAATACTAGTACATCTGACATACATTTAGTTGGAAAAATGATTCCTTATGGTACAAATATCTCTTATATATTTGCAAGAATTCCCAACTAAAACAAAATATTCTTTTGGAATTTCACATTTCTCCTTTAGGAGGACACTTAGGATTTTTAAAAACTTACCACAATGGCCAAGAAAGAATTTTCTTGGGATGGCCTTAAATTTTATATTCAAAAGTTTGTTGTGGAATGTTTGGTTTGCCAAAGAAATAAAGTTGAGACAATTAAGATCCGCAGTCTTCTATAACCTTTATCCATTCCAAGTCAACGTTGGGAGGAGATTTCAATGGATTTTATTAAGGTTTACCTAAGCCTCAAGGAAAGAGTGTCATCATTGTGGTAGTTGATATACTTACTAAGTATGCACACTTTTGTGCATTATCTCATCCATTTAAATCAAGTACAATTGCTATTGCATTTATGGAAACAATTCAAAATATACATGGAACCGTTATGAAACCAACTCCAAAAAAATAGAAGAAAAAGAGAGATCAACACCATATAAATAAGGCAATTCTGAGGGGGAAACCTAATTTACATTACATAAATGAACAATTATTCGATGATACAAATGAAAAAACCTCCTTCTCTATATGGGATTCCATGGGGTTACAATAAAATTATTAAAAAAAAACATTAATGTAAGGGCACAATAATAACAATATTGGGGTTTTGTGGCACAACAATAATTAATAAGGGGTTACAAAAGAATAACAATAAGGGACTATAATAGTAATATAGGGACATAATATGCCTCTCCTTAAAAAAAGTGTTGTCCTCCATGCTTGAGTAGCTTCATATGTTTTCGTATAAAATTGTCACCCTCCCATGTAGAATCTTAAGTGGGTGTTCTTCCACTTGATGAGATACCTTTTGTTGATCGATTTCATAGTTGTCGCAGTTCTTTGCTTTCCTTTACCGCTTCAAAATTAAATATGATTTTTCCCTCCTTATCAAGTTTTGGAAATATTCTTTTTGAACGGAAGTTTGTCCCCTATAACCTTATTTACATGAAACATGGAAAACTGGATGCACTCGAAGAAGAAGGAAACTCCAATTTGTATGCCATAGTACCAATATTTTGCAACACCTCAGGCGACCATATTACTTTGGCACACACTTATTATCATTCTTGTGATCTCTCTTGAGGGGACATTTATTTGTATGGTCAGTAGCTTACAGAAATACCCAATATCCTACATCAAAAATTTACTGTGTTGTTGATTTTCCCCGTTGTTTCGTTTTGATTTTGTGCCAAATTTATTTTATCCTTTAAGAGTTGGAGAACTTCTGTTGATGCTTGATGTGATATTACATTTCTTCAACATTGGAATTTTATCTTAAAGAAGATGTGATGGATGGTGGATGATATCCATAAAGTGACATAAATGGGGTCATTTTTGTCAGCAGATGTGAAGGAAGTAAGTTATACCACCATTTAACGAGGTAACCACTTGGACCATTGTGTTTCCTTATAAGATACAAAACAACAAAGATATCATTCCAAAATTTATTCACTATCTCGCCTTGATCATCGGATTGAGGATGATAAGATGAGCTATGAGCTAGTTGAGTACCCAAACGATGAAATAATTTCGTCCAAAAATTTTGAGTTAATAATAATCTTTGGTTTCCAAGGGCTTTTGAATTGTTTCCATAAATGAAGTGACATCCGAACTTGCTTTATATCAACTACCACCATGATGACACTCTTTCCTTTGGACTTAGGTAAACCTTGATAAAATCCATTGAAATCTCCTCCCAACGATGACTTGGAATGGATAAAGGTTGTAGAAGACCCGTGGTCTTAATTGCCTAAATTTATTTTGCTGGAAAACCAAACATTCTCGCCACAAAATTTGAATATCGCATTTAAGGCCATCCCAAAAAATTGTTTCTTCACCGGTGGTAGGTTTTTAAAATCACGAGTGTCCTCCCCTAAAGGAGAAGTGTGCAATTCCGAAATAATATTTTGTTTTATTTGGGAATTATTGCAAATATATAAGCAATATTTGTACTACAAGGAATAATTTTTCCAACTAAATGTATCGATGTAATAGGATCTTGTTGCAACTTTTGAATGAGTGTCCATACTTCTTCGTCCTTCTTCCATTCATCCCTTGCTTCGATTATCTAATATGGTTGGATAGTAGAAATGGAACAGTAGAATTTTTCCACCTCTTCATCCTTTCTTAAGAGTGCATCTCGCAACAACATTTAGTTTCCCTTTTTGTAGATGATTTCAAATTCATAACCCAACATCTTTGTGACCCATTTTTGTTGCTCTTCTAAAGATAGTCTTTCTTCCAAAAAGTTTTTAATTACCATGATCATTTTTTACCTTGAAGTTTCTTCCAATTAGGTAAGGTCACCATTTATATATTTCATGTGGTATTGCCAACATTTCCTTCTCATAAATAGATTGTGAACACTTTCCTTTAATTGGATGACTTTAAAAGTAATGGGTCTTCCTTCTTGCATTGAAACAAACAATTACAATTCCTTGAGCATCACATTCCACAATAAAGGTTTTTGTGAAGCTTGGCATAGCTAAGATCGGTGCTAGGCACATTATGCCTTTAATATGTTCAAAAGACTTATTTTCTTCTCAGAGTCCATGAAAATGCATTTTTCTTCAATAATGTTGTTGGGGAGGTGCTTCTATTCTCCCATAATTAACAAAACTTGCGATAATACCATGTTAAACCAAGAACTCGCAAACTAATTTATAGCTGTGGGGACTTTCCATTCCTTAAGTGCTTTGATTTTGTTAGGGTCTGACTAACACCCTCGTTGAATAAAATATGACCCGTATATTCCACCTCTTGTACTCCAAAGAGAAATTTGATGTTTTTGCATATAATTATTTCTCCTCCAATAGTTTTAGCACCCCGTCAACATGTTGAGCATGATCCTTCCAAGACCACAGATTAGTATGTCATCAAAAAATACTAGCAATAAATTTTCCAAGCAAGGGTTTGAAAATGGAATTCATCAACCCTTGAAATGTAGAAGGTGCATTACTAAGGCCAAAAAGGCGTGACCGAAATTCATAATCACCCTCATGAGTTTGAAATTATTTTTTCAAAATATCTTCATTATTCATTCTAATTAGATGATATCCCGAATGAAGATCCAACTTGCAAAATAATTTTCTCCCTATAATTCATCCAATAATTCATCAATCACAGAATGGGAAATTTATATTTAATAGTGAACCTATTGAGCTCCCTATAATTTAGATACATGCCCCATGATCCATCCTTCTTGTGCACCAATACTACTAGAGTAGAGAAAGAACTTTGACTAGTTGGAATTATACCAACCTCTAACATTTCGCAATCATACGTTCAATTTCTCTCTTTTGGACATAAGGATGTCTCAGAAGGCCCGATGTTTGGAGGAACACTTCTTGAAATAAATGAAGTAGCATGATCATGATCACGAATAGGTGGGAGTCCTTTGGGAGTTTCAAACACCTTGGAATTATTGTCCAAGACTTCTCTGGTGATCTCGGAGAAACAGACGATTTGATAATGGAACTTTCTAGTGAGCATAATTGTACAATTATGCCTCGTTTTTCTTTCTTCGAAGAATTTCTCATGACATTAGAGCTTATTATCTTTCCTAGCTTCCCCGCGATACCCCATATTTATATTTTCCTTACGAAAAAACTCAAGAAAAGTTCTCGTAAAAATTAAAAGCTATTGTCCCCAAATATTGTAACCATTGTACTCCTAGTACAACATCATCATGTCACATTGAAATGGAAATCATTGGAATATTCAATAGATATTACCCATGGTTAGCTTGATATTATGGAATTTTCCGCAGAAATTTTTAGTTCCCCTCCATTGGCAACCATCACTTCACATTCTCGTGCTAGGTATAGGAAACAATTCATTCCTTGGCTACCTTACAATGAATAAAATTATGGGTACTACCCGACTCAATCAAAACTATTACCTTTATTCTTGATATGTCCTATATTGAGAGTTTGACGAGTGGTACTCTGTGCCAATGCATTACAGATATGGCCGACTCATTTCTTCTCTTCTTCTAGGGCCGGTTCCGTTGTATATCCTCTTCTTTTAAAATTTCTTGTTCCTTTTTCTTTCCTCCTCTTCACAATATATGTAAAATAATTTCTTCTTTAGCACACTTATGACCTTTAGTGTATTTTATATCACAACCGTAGCAATTCTCTTTTGCTATTTTTTTCTTCCAATTGTTTTGGTGTCAACCTCTGTGAGCTTGTGTGGAATTCTAGGAGTAGAAACATTTCCATCTTTATACATGTGAGTGGTAGGATTCATTGTCGCCATAATTTTACATTCAATTTTTCTTGCCAACCCGAATGCTTTCTCCAATGAATCAGTTCCCAAACATGAAATTCATGTTGGATAATATCTTTCAAGTCCCTATGAATACATCAATCTATGTTCCTCCGGAATATCAATTACCCTTATATTCAATTTTTTAAAGTCCTCAATGTGCTCCACCACCGAACCCTTTTGTTTCATATTTATCAATTGGCTAAAGAAGTTTTTTTCTTTGTATCCTCATAATGTGCTATCATTTCTCGTAAAAATTGAGCAAGTCACAATTTTTTTTACGGGAGAAAGCCATCGATACCATAAAAATGTATTTTGTTCTAAATGTAAAGTTGCAATGCGTACCTTTTGTGTTTTTTGCACATTATTGAGATCAAAATATTGCTCCATCCGTAGTATCCATGTTACGTGATCCTTTCCATAAAAATTCCTCATATCCATCTTTGGAATATGGTGGTTTCTTCAATCCAACATTGGAGTTACGAAATCACAATTAACATTTATTTTGTTCTCATCATGAGTTTCGTCTACTATCTTTCTCGCCATTAGGAGTAATTTTTTGTATTAGCATTGTCATCAAACCTTTCATGTTTGGTTTTAGATCATTATTCATGTCTTCCATGTTGTCTTTCATTATTTCATTGATCTTAGCTTCCATGTCATCCTTCTTAGCTTCCATTCCCACTTCCATGCCATCCATCTAGCTTCCATGCCATCCATTTTAGCTTCCATTAAATTCTTTCAAACCGTCCATCTTAGCTTCCACACCTTTTCTTCAAGCCATCCATCTCACTTTCCATGCCTTCTTCAAAACGTCCGTTTCATTTCTTTTTTCTTCCTCTTTGCAAGTATGAAATTTGCACTTGTTCTTGTAATTTGATATCTCATGTTGCGCTTCTTCCTCTTCATGAGTCATAGTAGAGCCTTATGAAGGATTAATGGGTGTTGAATCCTTTTTAGGTATTTTAGAACCCAATTCTTGTATCTATGCTTCAATATTTCCTTGGAATCACTTCAAACTGATTTTTTACACAAGACTTATGAAATTCGAAACGAAATACACATTTTACATGCTTTTAACGAGCTCGACATTGAAAACTCGAACTATCTCTCTATTTCGCATCTTCAATATTTAAATTTGGCTCGTAGCATCCTCCGAATCTTCTTTCAAATGCCACAGTTCAACTCATTTGGATTCTTAAAGAAACGTTATGCCCAATCTCCAACAATGGCCTAATTATGGACTAGTTCAAGAGAGGAACTTGTACGATGTGCCACATGTCACCGTTTCCTCCTCGTTCCGAAATTGATACACAAAAGAAACTAAAGTTCATATAACTATGGCCAATTTTTACAGAATTCCAATATGATGCTCAGAGATAGAGTTATGACGATTTTCCCATGGTCACCTCTTTGAGATGAAATTTAGGAGTCTGAAAACTAACTTACACAAATCATATCTCCGAAAAATATTGTGACCTAAGATATGAAATGTTTACACGAAGTTCCTCAAGACTTCGTCTTCACGTGATAATTTTTTTAGCTTTGAGCCTTCATAGAAAAAACGTTATAACGAAAAAATTCCACGATGACCTATTTGGACCAAATAACCCCAGAATCCAAAGTTTTCATACCTAAAATGTTATGAAACCAGCCCAAAAAAATAGAATAAAAGAGAGATCAATGCCCTATAAATAAGCCACTTTGAAGGGGAAACCTCCTTTACATTACATAAATGAACAATTGGATAATACAAAAGATAAAACCTTCTTCTATATAGAAGTCCATAACACAATATAATCCTAGCCGACTTAATAATAATAATGTAAGGGAACAATAATAACAAGATTGGGGTGACAAGGATAAAACAATAGCAAGAAGGGGGTTACACTAACAACAATAAGGGACTATACTAGTAATATAGACCTAACAGAAACCCAAGATTATCAGAAGTGATAGAGATCCCATTTTTATCGGAGTCTGGACGAAATTATTTCTTTTGGGTACTCAACTAGCTCATAACTCACCTTATCATCTCAATCCGATGGTAAAATCAGATAGTGAATAAATGTTTGGGAGGATATCTTTGTTTTTTTGTATTTGATAAGAAAATATCGGGTCAAGTGGTCATTTTCGTCAATGATGGTATAACACTTCTTCCATAATCAAAAAACACTATTTATGGCACTTTATGGATATCACTTACCGTCCATCACATATTTTTTAAGAGAAAATTTAAGGCTCAAGCAGGGGAATATAACATTTAGCATCAACAAGAAGTTCTCCAATCCTTAAAGGATAACTCTGGGTACAAAATCGAATGAAACAATAGCTGCATCAACATCGTAGCGAGAGAAGCTCTGATGTTAGAGGACAGAGTTTTTTATGGCTACACCATAGCAAATAAATGTTCAAGCAAGCTAAGAAGGATAATAAGACACAGAGCTATGGTCCTACAAGGTGTTTCAAGATATTGGTACTACGGCATAGAAATTGAGCTGAGCATCTTCCGCGAGAGGCATCCAGTTAATGTTTCCATGCTTAAAGAAGGCTATAGATAACTTCTAGCCCAAACAATACTATAGAAATTGATGAGAAGGAAATCATATTGAAATTAAAGAAGTTTGCAGAAAGCAGAACTTGATAGCTATGAAATCGATAAATTTTGTATATCTCATCAAGGGAAGAACTACCCACCAGTCATTCTGTCATTTATGCACCTACAACCCATACGCAAGCACGCGCAGCCACTGCCGCTGAGGAATTTTTTTGAAGGAGAGGGCATGTTAGGTCCTTATATTATTATCATAGTCCTTTATTGTTGTTAGTGTAACCCCTTTATTGTTATTTTTGTACCCCCGCAACCCCAATATTGTTATTATTATGCCCTTACATTATTATTGTTAGGTCATATAGGATTATATTGTGACCTCAAGGACTTCAGTATATATAAGGAGGTTTTTTCATTTGTATCATCCAAGAATGTTTCATTTATGGTAATGTAAAGGAGGTTTCCTTGAAGTGGCTTATTTCTAAGTCGTTGATCTCTTTTCTTCTATTTTTGGAGCTAGTTTCATAAAAGCAACCAACACGTAACCAATCACATGAATAACCAATTCACATTCAACATATAGCATCACGTAAAAAACCATACGTAAACGCCGAAGATGACCAGGTGATCTAGCATAAATAATAAATTCATGTACAACATGTATAAACATGTGAGAAAGAATACATGTACAATACATAAGCATGAACCACTCATGAAAATATGTTGACAAAAACACCATCAAAATTTTCCATGGAAATACCACCGCCAACATGGCCAAGAAAAAGAGGATGAAAACATTTGGATATAGGAATAAATTCAATTCCTTAGCTATTTGAAAATGAATAAAATTGAGGGTACTACCCAAATCAATCAACATTGTTACCATTTTTTTCTTTGATAAATCCTTTTGTATTAAGAGTTTGAGGAGTGGTATTTCCCCGCCAATGTATTATAAGGTACATGGTTGGATTAATTTATTCCTTCTCTAGGTTGGTTATTACGTATATCCTCCGTTTTGATGTTTCTTGTTCCTTTTCATCCTCCTCTTCACAATCTATGTAAAATAATCCATTCTCAACACACTTATGATATTTAGTCTATTTTCTATCACAACTATAACAAATCCCTCTTTCTCTTTTTTCCTCCAATTGCTATGGTGTCAAATTTGTAGGCTTTGGAAGGCTAAGAGTAGCAAAATTTGTATATATATATAGTTGTGATTTGAACACTTCCTTGTTTCCATAATTTTTATTTCAAATTTTCTTGTCACCTTGAATGCCTTCTCCAATGAATCATGATCCCAAAGGTGAACCTCATGTTGGAGGTTATCCTTTAAAGTCCATACATTATGAAAACAACTCCAAAAATAAAATAAAAGAGAGATCAATGCCTTAGAAATAAGCCACCTCTGGAAAATAACCCAATACATTACATAAATGAAAAATTTTTTGGATGATACAAATGAAAAACCTCGTTTCTATATATAGGAGTCCATGGGGCCACAATGTAATCCTAGCCGACCTAACAATAATAACAATGTAAGGGCACAATAATAACAAAATTGGGGTTATAGGGGTACAAAAATAACAATAAGGGGGTTACACTAACAACAATAAGGGACTACTAGTAATATAGGGACCTAACATGCTCCTCTCCTTTCAAAAAAGTGTTGTCCTCAACACTTGGAGTAGCTCTAGGTGGTTATGTATAAAATTCTCATCCTCCCATGTAGAATCTTCAAAAGAGGGTAAGTTCTTCCATTTCATGAGATACTCGAAATTGAACGATTTCATATAGTTGTCGAGTTCTTTGTTTCAAGGATCGTCTAAAGTTCCAATATGGTTTTTTCCTTCCTCATCAAGTTCTAGTAATATTTTTTTGAACTCGTAATTTTGTCCCCTATAACCTTATTTAAGCATGAAACATGGAAAACCTGATGCACTCGTGAAGAATAAGGAACCTCCAATTGGTATGCCATAGTACCAATATTTTGCAACACGTTGTAAGGACCATAGTACTTTGGCGATAATTTATTATCCTAGCTTGTTTGAGTGACATTTGTTTTGATGGTTGTAGCCACAAAGATACCTAGTCTCCTACACTTCAAAATTCTCTCACTACGATGTTGATCGCTCGTTGTTTCATTTGATTTTGTGACAAATTTAGGTTATCCTTTAGGAGTTGAGAACGTCTTGTTTATGCTCGATGTGATCTTCCACCAGCTTGAACCATAGAATTTTCACTTAAATAAAATGTGATGGACGGTGGATGAGATCCAAAGTTCCATAAATGGGGTCATTTTTTCGCATTACGGAAGGAAGTATTATACCACCATTCAAAGGAGAGGTAACCACTTGACCCATTGTTCTTGCTTATCAGATACAACAAAACAAAGATATCCTTCCAAAAATTTATTCACTATCTTTGCTTCGACCATCGGATTGAGGATGATAAGATGAGCTATGAGTTAGCTGAGTGCCCAAACAAGAAAATAATTCCATCCAAAAATTTCGTGTAAAAATGGGATCTCTCGACACTTACAATACCTTTGGGTTTCCATGGCTTTTGAATTACTTCATAAATGCGTAGCAACCATACTTGATTTAAATGGATGATATAATGCACAAAAGTGTGCATACTTGGTAAGTCTATCAACTAACACCATGATGACACTTTCCTTCTGGATTTAAACTCGAGATAAAATCCATTGAAATCTCCTTCCAACATTGACTTGGAATGGATAATTTTTTAGAAGACTTGGGGTCTTAATTGTCTTAACTTTATTTTTGCTGGAAAACCAAACATTCCTTGCCACCACAAAATTTTGAATATCATATTTAAGGCCATGCCAAAAAATTCTTTCTTCACCCTATGGTAAGTTTTTAAAAATCCTCGGAAAGTGTCCTCCTAAAGGAGAAGTGTGCAATTCCAAAGAATATTTTGTTTTAGTTGGGAATTTCTTGCAAATATATAAGTGATCTTTTGTACTACAAGGAATCATTTTTTCCAATGAACTCGTACGTATGTACTAGGATCTTGTCATAAGTTTGGAATGAGTGTCCACACTCTCTTTCATCCTTCTTCCATTCATCCCTTGAGCCAGTTATCCAATCTAGTTGGATAATAGAAAATGGCACAAAGTAATGCTTCCACCTTCTTCATCCTTTCTTGAGAGTGTATTCGCAACAACATTTAGCTTTCTTTTTTGTAGATGATTTCAAAGTCATAACCCAAATATCTTTGTGACCCATTTTTGCTTCTCCTGGAGATATTATTTGTTCCAAAAAGTGTTTAAGACTATCATGACTGCTCTTACCTTGAAGTGTCTTCCCATTAGGTAAGGTCTCCACTTTTGTAGTGCATGTAGTATTGCCAAAATTTTCTCATAAATAGCCTTTTGTAAATACCTCTTTTTTGATTGGATGACTTTTAAAAAATAAATGGGTCTTCCTTTCAGCATTAGGAACAACATGAATTCCATTTCCTCCCGAGGCATCAAATTCCACAATAAAGGTTTTTGTGAAGTTTGGCATAGCTAAGACTGAAAGTTAGGCACATTGCCCTTAATATGTTCAAAGGAATTAGTTACTTCTAGAGTCCATGAAAATGCATATTTTTTCACAATGTTGTTAGAGGTGTCGATATTCTCCCATCATTCTTAAAAAAATTGCGATAATAAACTATTAACCCAAGAAATCCACACAAATCGCTTTTATGGTTGTAGGGACTTTCCATCTGCTAATGGATTTAATTTTGTTAGGGTCTATCGTAACACCCTCGTGAGATAAAATATGACCCGTATATTCCACCTCTTGTACTCCAAAGAAAAATTTTGGATGTTTTTGCATATAATTGTTTCTCCAATAGTTTGAGCACCCCGTCAACATGTTGGAATACGATCCTTCCAAGATCTACTATAGATTAGTATATCATCAAAAAATACTAGCACAAATTTTCCAAGGAAGGGTTTGAAAATGGAATTCATCAACCCTTGAAATGTAGAAGGTGCATTGCAAGGGCCAAAAGGCATGACCAAATATTCATAATGACCCCTGCGAGTTCGAAATGTTGTTTTTAGAATATCTTCAATCTTCATTCTAATTTGATGATATCCCGAACGAAGATCCAACTTGGTAAAATAAATTGCTCCATGTAATTCATCCAATAATTCATCAATCACAAAAGAATGGAAAAAATAAAATTATCTTTAATAGTGATCTTATTGAACTCCCTATAATCTAGACACATGCACCATTATCCTTCTTGTGCACCAATACTAGTGGAGCAAGAGAAAGAACTTGACCTGGTTGAATTATAATTTTCTACCTCTAACATTTTTGTAACCATATGTTCAATTTCAGCTTTTTTGGACATAAGGATATCTCAGAAGGCCCGATGTTTGAGGAACACTTCTTGGAATCAAATGAATAGCATTATCATGATCACGAATAGGTGGGAGTCCTTGAGCCTAAACACCTTTGAATGATTGTCCAAGACTTTTTGGAGATTTGGAGAAACGTATGATTTTGATGTTGGAACTTCTAGTGAGCATAATTGTAAAAATTACACCTCGTTGTTCTTTGTTTATAATATTTGTCATGAAATTAGAGCTATTATACTTTCCTAGCTTCCTTGCGATACCCCGTAATTTGATTTTCTTCTTCTGAAAAAAATTTCAAGAAAAGTTCTTGAAAAATTAAAAGCTATCGTCCCCAAAATTGTAACCATTGTACTCCTAGTACAAATCAGCACCTCCCATTGGGATGAAAGTAATGGAATATCTAATCCATATTCCCCCATGACTAGCTTCTGATATTATGGAATTTTCCGATAAATTTACGCCTTCCATTTGCAACCATCACTTGACATTCGTACAGAGAAAAATTCAATCTTCATTACCTTACAATGAATTAAATTATGGGTACTACCTGAATCAATCAACACTATTACCTTTTTCTTCTTAATATGTCCTTCAATATTGAGAGTTTGAGGAGTGGTAATTCCTACCAATGCATTACATGATATGTTTGGGCTCATTTCTTTCTTCTTCTAAGGTTGGTTCTGTGTATATCCTCTTCTTTTTGAAGTTTCTTGTTCATTTTCCTCCTTCACAATCTATGTAAAATAATTTCTTCTTAGCACAATTTTATGACCTTTAGTGTATTTTCTATCACAATCCGTAACAAAGCCCTTTTGCTCTTTTTTCTTCCAATTGCTGGTGTCAACCTTGTTTGTAGTTAGGAGTAATAACACGATCTTTATAGATGTGAGTGGTAGGCTTCCTTGTCGCCATAATTTTACATTCAATTTTTCTTGCTAACTTGAATGCCTTCTCCAATGAGTCGTGTTCCCAAATGCGAAATTCATGTTCGATGTTATCCTTTAAAGTTCCTATGAATACATCAATCCCGTGTTCCTCTATAATATTAGTTACCTTTATATTCAATTTTTGTAAGTCCTCAATGTGCTCCACCACTGAATCCTTTTGTTTGAAATTTGTCAATAATAAAGAAGGTGTTTCTCTTTTCGTATCCTCATAATGTGCTATCATTTCTCCGTAAAAATTGACCAAGTGACAATTTTTTTGTGGGAGAAAAGCTATCGATACTTACAAAGAATGTATTGTTTTCTAAATGTAAAGTTGCAATGCGTACCTTTTGTGTGTGTTTTTCACATTATTGAGATCAAAATATTGCTCCATCTATAGTATCCATGTTACGGGATCCTGTCACAAACTTCCTTATATCCATCTTTGAATATGGTGGTTCTTCAATCCAACATTGGAGTTTATGAAATCACGATTAACATTTATTTTTTCTCATCATGAGTTTCCTCTACTATCTTTTCGCCATTAGGAATCATTTCTTGTATCAACTTTGACAAACCTTCCTTCAAGTCTTCCATGCCTTTCTTCAAACCTTCCATTTTTCCTTCCATACCATTCTTCAAACCATCCATTTTTTTCTTCCATACCATTCTTCAAACCATCCATCGTATCTTCCACGCTTTTCTTCAAAACATCCATTTAATTTTTTGTTTCTCTTTGTGAGAGCGAATTTGGTACACTTGCCTCTTGTAATTTTATGTCATGTTGCATTTCTTCGTCTTCATGAGCTATAGTAGAGTCTTCTCAAGGCTTTAAGGAGGAATTTTAGAACCCAATACTAATATATATTCTAAAATAAGTTCCTTGGAATCAATTCAAATTGATTCTTCAAACAAGACTTATGCAATTTGGAAAACAATACACACCTTCCTTTCTTCTTTTTGACAAGATCGATATTGAAATTCAATTATCTCTATGATTCCAGATCAATATCTAAAATTAGGTTCGTATTAGCACTCGAATCTTCTTTCTGGCCATGGGTCTGACCTGATTTGGATTCTTCAAGGCAAAGTTATGCCCAATCTCCCACAACGACCCACTATGGATTGCTCCGTGTGTTGTTGTATGACATTCCACGAAGCCATCAAGTTTCTCCTTTGACTCGGAATTGATAAAAAGAAAACTGGAATCCATTTACTTACGGCCAATTTTTTATATAATTTCAATCTCGACACTCATGAAGAGTTATGATGATTTTCCCACAAATGCTCACCTCTTTGAGATGAAATTCCGAGAGTTCGAAAACGCATAACTTCCACAGATCATATCTCCAAGAATATTTGTGAACCAAGATCCGATATTTGTACAGAGGTTCCAAATTATTTTGGATTTTCTTTGTAAAAATTTTAACTTTTGAACCTTCACACAAAAAACGTTATAGAGAAAGCCCCACGATGACTTGTTTTAGGTGAAATTCCGGAGCCTAAAAAAGTCTAACTACCATAGATCATATCTCCAAAAATATTGCGAACCAAGATCTCGAAATTTTACACGATGTTACTCGCAGTTTCAAATACTCTATAAAAAATTTGAGCTTCTTAGTCTTTGTAGAAAATAGTTATAGCGAAGATGCCATGATGACTCGTTTGGAGCAAATAAACCCTAGAATCCAAAGCTCGATACCAAATGTACATAAGAAAACAAGCCCAAAAATAGAATAAAAGAGAGATCAACTGCCTTAGAAATATGCCACTTCGAGGGGAAACCTCCAATGTATTACATAAATGGTGCACTTTTGATGATAAAAATGACAATACCTCCTTTCTATATAGAGTCCATGGGGCCACAATGTAATCCTAGCCAACCTAACAATAATAATGTAAGGGCACAATAATAACAATATGGGGGTACAAATGGGTACTACAATAACAATAAGGGGGTTACACCAACCATAAGGGACTATACTATTAATATAGGGACCTAACACCATATGAAGATATCAATCCTATGATCCTCTCGAATATAAAGCACTTAATATTCAACTTTTGGAAGTTCTCAATGTGTTCTTCCATTGAACCATTTTGTTCTGGGATTTATCAATTGGCTAAAGAAGGTTTCTCTATATCCTCATAATGTGCTATCATTTCCACCATAAAAATTGATCAAGTGACAAGTGGTTTATGAGAAAAAAGTCATCAATACCATACAAACTAATTAAGTTATAAATATAAATTTGTAATCCATACCTTTTGTGAGTGTTTCATGTCATGAGATCAAAATATTGCTCCAATTGTAGTATGCATGTTACCAGATCCTTCTGACTTAAATTTCTATATATATCTTTGGAATGTGGTGGTTCTTAAAACTAACATTGGAGTTTCTAAAATCAAAATTTATATTTATTTTGTCCTCATCACGATTTTCATGGATTAACTTGTCACCACTCGAAAACTTTCTTACGACAATTTTGTCAAATCTTCCTTCAAATCTTCCATGTCTACGTTAAACCATCCATCTTCGATTCCATGCCATACATATTTTATTTCATCTCATCCATATTATCTTCCATGTATGGTTTTAAATCATCCATGTCTACTTCTAATCCATCCTTAAAATCTTCCATTTCGCTTCTGTTTTATTTTTTGTTACTCTTTTGCGAGCGAACTATTTTGCATTTGGTCCGGGTAATTTTGATATACCATGTTGCAATTCTTCCTCATGTGTCATAATATATATTTTTAGGGCTTAATGTGTGTGGAATTATTTTTTGGAGTAATTTCAAACCCAATACTGATTTCTATGTTTCAATATGCCTCCGGGAATCACTTCCAACTAATTTTTCGAACAAAATTTATCCAATTAAAAAAAAAAAATACGCAACTTTTCATCGCTTTGGAGGAGATCAAAAGATTGAACAGTGAAAATTTTAGGGGCTAATATTTGTAGGTGGGCTAATTTTCCACGCTTTTTCCAAAAAAGGATTTTACCAATTTCCATTTTTTTTAAAAATTGATTTGCCCAAATTTTATAGTATATTTTTACTCCTAAAAATCGCCAAACTTTTATATATACTATACATAAAATAATTAGAAACCTAAATATTTTTACAAAAATATCATAAAAAAAAATTAACTTACATATTGGGGACTAGTAAGATTCATCAAGGTTTCTAAACTTTAAGATAAACTTCCATCCCGAAAAATTTCTCTCGTATTGAACCCGACCTATCTCTATGATTTCGGATCCACAATATTTTAACTTTGGTCCTATAGTATACCTCTATGTCTTATTTCCAACTAATACCAGGCCTAATTTTGATTCTTCAAGACAAAGTTATGCCCTATTTGCCATGATGATCTTATTGTAAACTGTTCAAAGAGAGCAACTTGTATGGAGAAAAATACCAATATGGCATGTTTTAAGAATAGAAATCCTAGAGTCCAAACCCCCCGAAACCAAATGTTATATAACCGTGCCTCACAAAATAGAAGAACGTATATTAAACAACTTAAATATTATCCACTTCAAAGGGGAAACCTCCTTTACATTACATAAATGAAAATTCTTAAGATGATACAAATGAAAATACTTCTTTCTATATATAGAAGTCAAAGTGGTCACAATATAATCAAAGTTGTCATGATAATAATAATGTAAGGGAACTACAATAACAATAGTGAGATTCTATGGGTGCAATAATAACACTATGGTAATAATGACAATTAGGACACTAAAATAACAATAAGGGGATACATTATTATTATGGGCACCTAAAAATACAACCCCTGTAGCCATTATGGAATACGTTTCCAAATTATTTCTCACACTAGATCCACTTCTACTCAAAATAAAACTTATAGGTCATGTTTCATCCATTTTTCAAATTGGAATCGTATACAACTTTGCGCTAAATCACAATAATTTAACACACATTTGAATTATGCACAAATATCAACAAAAATCTCTTCACAATAAAAAATTTAGCTATATTTGAGCTTCATAGATGCATACATAAGAAATCAATAAAAATATTTGCTCATTGTAATACAACTCTTCATCAACATACTCATCAATACATCATTTGAAAATGAGAAAATGAATTTTCAAAATACAAATCCTCTCAATGGAAAATAAAATATTTGCATACAAATCACAATCTCTATGAAAATATGCTCATAATACAAACCTCTCATAACTATGCTATAAACTATGACTCAATACAAGCCATCAACATAATTATCACAACCACTCAACACAAAACTATTTGCAACTCAACAATTTGACCTCATGCAACTTAGCTCCCGAGACCAATAACAACATAATACATATTTTAAAGTTCAATAAAAGCTAAGCCATATTATTTCAACTTACCAAAAATATTCCATCAATACAATCGTGAATTACCATTAAATTACAATCTATACAAATAACTTTGATTCTTGAAATGAGCTAATAAACAAGTTATTCCATACCCTATCCATTCATAACAAATTTTCCTTTATCTTTGACGAAAAACCTTTTTCCTCAAAGAAAAAAACTCCAACATGATTCTTAGATAACCAAATTTCATACACAAAAACTCATAAACATTCAACTATACCAAGTACACATAGATCTATTTCATATAAATAATTAATCTCGTGCATGTATTCTAGGAATAAAAGACTTATAACTTACTCCACACCGCATACAAGACTAAATATAGAAGTATCCATCACCATGAAAAAATGAATCAAATGCACATCAAGATACACTCGCTACTAAATAATCAACAATAATGAAGTCATACATTCATATATTCTAAGTGGATCTTGCACCAAAGCATTTCATAAGTACAATAATTCTCATAATGATAAAACCGTCATCATAAACACACACCCAAAGTATTGCTATTCTCATTAACAGATTCATTCCAAGACTCTCTACCATTAATTGACATCTACAAACTCTTTCCTTTTATTTCCTATAGGTGAAATGTCACTATAATCTTCAAATCTATGTACATTGGTACTGATACAACTTGTGCAAGATCCGTATTTTGCATAAACCTTCATTATGCCCTTGATTTACTCACTCCATATAGACATATTCTATCTAAGTCACACCCTCTTAACCATATGCATTGTCTATCAAATATGATTCCCCCACATGTACCATGATATATTCACTAATTAACATACAATTACTCTACCATTTACAAATGTGTACCATTAAATTTTATCTATTAAAATGAACAATATTCTGAGTAGAATAATTATAGTAGTAAAATTATCAAGTAGCATACCAATTTGAGTTTAATCACATCACAAATGGTTCTAATCTCGCATAGGTTGTTTTAACTCAAGAAAATCTATATGTTCTTCAAATATTATTCTCACACTCCATTCTTACCATATTTCATGCACAAAGGTGTCTAGAGACTAGATACACACCACCATTGCTATTTTGGGCAATTTAACCTATGAATCCATTCATCAGATATCTCAATCACATATGCATTTGCAACACATCTCTCTGGCCACATCTACCTAAGAAACCAATCAAACTAGGTAAACATGAGTGGAGGGTATTTAAGGTCATACACAACCTCCTTGGTCAATGTAAGGAAGTGGAATCAATGGGAAAACCATAACATGCATCAGACTCGATACGAGACCCCTAGAGGCTATCCCGTTGATCAAGCTAACTTTCCCCTTGGTCCCAATCGACTTTTACTAAAGAAAACCTTGAAACACTCCCTTAATATGGGAAAGGCTACTTAGAAAGCTCTATATGCTCCGACTCGACAACATAGCGATGCGTGCGTCGTAGGCACTTTACCCAAACCTATGTGTCCGTCCGTGGGATTTAAGGCACTTTTCAAGCCCGCATTCAACATTTCCCATTACTTCCTATAGCTTTCAGAATCCATCAAACACATGAAAACAATGCCAATAGACCAAAATTTGACTGTGACTAAGCCGACCAACCCTAACCAGGGAATGACATTATGCAAAAACACGGCATGAATGAAAAATATACGTGTCTAAAATATAATACAAAGCACAAAGTACTAAAAACTCTGAAATACATTACAAGAAGGATTTCCATCAGCTTTAACATATATGGAATTAATTAGGTCTTTCATCCATAATATTAAAATTTATAGGTAAATAAATGAAATAACCATGACATGGAACTGGCCATTTAACCATGTTTATAACCAACATAAAACCACATGGAAATAAAAATGAGAAAAAAATCATTAGATCCACACATTATCAGGGTAAAATGTAATAGAACTTAGGTTCCATTAAACATAGACAATAAATTGCCAGGTTCGAGACTTCCACGTACCACCCAACCATAAACATGTTGATCCAAATCTCTATTCAACTAGTCTCCCTAGGCCATATTCCAAGCATGAATGTGGATTTCATAGATAAAACAATCTAAAAAACCAAGGGAATATATAGGTTAAAACCACTTCCACCCTCACCATACCTAGGGAAAATTTTAGGCTAATATTCATAGGTGGGCTAATTTTCCATGTTATTTCCAAAACAAAGATTCGCCAATTTCCATTTTCATGAAAATTCCATTCGCCCAAATTTTATGGGGGCAAGATATAAAATTATTTCACTCCAAAATCACCAAAAACATACATATACTAATATAAAATAATTAAAAACCTAAATATTTGTACAAAAATATCATCAAAAAAATTTACAATTTACATATTGGGGACTAGTAACATTTTCCAAGGTTTCCTAAATCCTCTTAAAATAAACTTCCATCCTTAAAACTTTCCCTAACCATACCATGATCAAACCAAAATTGGTCTTCTCCGATCACGAAACCGAACCGAGCTTGGAATGCCTCCAAAATCCATCACTATCCTTTGAGGAATTTCTTGACTCACTGCCTCACAAGATTTACCACAATATAATCTTGGATCACTAGGGCCCCAACCTATACACCACCCTGGATTTACTATGTATCTCGCCAAAAGCCTCGGATTCCTACGCTTTTTGGGAATTTTCCTTGAGACTACCGTTCAGACAGAACGATTTGGTAATTCCAAAGCTCAAATTGAGATCAAAATCCTAACACACCATGGATATATGGAAAAAGGAAAGGAAATGTTAAAAGGCGCTATTAAAACCCAACACAAGCATGCCACCAACAAAAATAGAACTAAATACCAACATGCATAAGCTATGCATGTCCAAACCACTCGGGAAATCAAACATGTAATATGTTATCTCGCAAATATTCTGTTGAAGTTGCTAGATGTTGCCCTTCCTTGCTTTACATTTTCCTTTGCTTCCTTTGCTTGATTTCCTAGTGTTTTCTTCGATCAATGATGAAATGCTCCAAGAAAAATCTAAGTAGCCAAGAGTGAGTGAGAGAGAGAGAATAATGAGAGAGCCGCAAAATGAAATGTCAAAATGTTTGAGTAAAATATTTCCAATTGATCCTCATAAGAATTTTTATTAATGAGGCCTCTAATTTATTCATTTTAATTATTTTCTTTCATTTTCCTCCTCACATGCAACATGTGACCCTACCTTTCCTTTTCTCCTATTTTCTATTATTTTCATAAATAAAATGCCAATTAATGCCTCATTCCTTTCCAAAGCCTTAACCATTTTCTTTAGCTATAATAACTAAAATGAACACCCTCTAGGATGTTTTTTCCAAAACTCAACTGAATAATGTCCCTTAACCACGATTTTTTTCCATATATTAAATCATTGCATGAAATTTCAACTCCTAGCTCATTACGTAACCCTCCACCTTGGGTGAACACTATCCTCGTTGTTCAATGACACCTATAATCCAAGAACCGTTAAAAATAAAACACATTGCCTATGGAGCTTTATAACACAACTCGTTGCATTTTTTACAATAACATCCATATATACAACCATACCGTGTATGGAGCTTTATAAATCTAGTTTGATATAGTAATTACAATAATATACACATATGCACATTTTCTTAACCAACAACAAAAATATATGATTCTCTTATCAACAACAATGAAATATAGAGGCTAAGAACTCTAGCCTTAAAGTAAAAACATGATTCACCTCTCTTCCCAGAGAAGTCCAAAACTTAGCTTCAAAGCTTCTGCTGTATCCAATGTACAATACCAAATCCTATGTTAATATACCTTCATTGAAAAATTACCGGCTCATTTTTCTAGGGCACAATCCCAATGTGCATTTGATTTCATCTGAAATGCTAGTGATAAAAATACATCCCCGACCTTCCTTTCTCTCGCTAGATCGCTCGCAAATACTTCAGAATCCCCTTCCATGCATTCACTCACCTCAAGTTCCCTAACATCCCCTATCTAGGGAAATTTATCCATTGATGGGTCACACGAAAGATACAAAAACCACGGAATATACCCAAATCAACCATCATACGGCGATAAAATGTCATGGAAATCAATGGAAAATATTGGGCACCTGTCCTACAATGGCCCTACTCCGAAGTGTTTTATAAATATATTCCTTCCCGTTTGAATTTCTTTTGTTGTTGCGCTAATGCTTGTAATTGGTTTCAACCACCCAAATGGGCATTTCCATGCTTCCTATGCCAAGCACATAACTATCATTGATTTAAAATAAATTGAAATAAATTCACATAATAATTACAGGCTCGTCAATAAGGTACACTTGAAATTTTTTTCACTTCTTGTCACAACAAGTCAAAATAGTTGTTTGATCAAATCATCATGTATAAACATATCACATATGGTTATCTTAAAACACAACCATCATAAGTTAAATCATGAATCGTATGAAATTACCATAAACCATAATCATAAATCATAATAACCATCAAAAGCTAGAATCAGCGCATCGCATAACAAGGTTGAAATAAAATACCGATATAACTTATCCTTCATTGATCCTTACTTCGCCTTGTTCTTTGTACACACGCCAAATCGAAGGTTGCTGACCTAAAGAAGCATCCAAAGGTTTCTTTATCCTCTTCAACCACATACAGATACACACAATGTACATCACATGCATGTACCCAAACATGGCGTACAACACCACATAATAGATACATGTTCACACCAAAGATACGACACATACACTTACACCTAGGTAAAATAAAAGACAATGCATATGCCTATACCGGCATACAACACATGCAACTACACTCGATGTACAATAACACACAATACGTATACATATACATAAGACAACACAATGAGTACACATGTAACTATACCACGACTACACCATGCACATACATAGTATCACATGCCTACAACACATCATGTATGACATGCACACAATACAACATGTATACTAGTACCATATCCACAAATGTACAAAGTACCACATGTACACACACTACTCGCACAACGTGTGCACAATATCACATGTACACGCTACCACCTACACCATGTCTACACAATCTAAATTTACACCGCACCACATGTATAATGTGTGCATAATACTATGCACACAACACCACATGAACGACATGTACAAGATACCACATGTACAAAATACCACATGCATGACATGTACACATCACCATAGGTAAAATCACCGAATACACAACATGTGCAACATACATGCTGTAACAATAGTACCGCACATCCATAAACCACACATTGACTCCACAAAGCAACCTTGTTTAGTCTTTCCAATAATCCATGCTTATCCTAGCATGTCACATATCATACTTTCATTCCGATGATGTATCCCTCAGGATTTCTTGTCCATAAAATAAACATAGGCATAGTACAAGCATATAATATCAAATCTACCCACATTATATTGACCTTTTAGATTCATCGTGCTATTTTCCGATTGATTCCCTCATAATCCAAGAGCTCTTTCATGTCGTTCACCTACATAAGAAAGCATTCGTTCACAAGAATGATCCCTGGAAACTCGTCAGTGTGCTGACATAGATACATACATACATACATATATGATTATTAGTATAGAAAAAGTCTATGCCTAGAGAATCTCTCTCTCACACACACACACACACACATAAACATTTAGAATTAAGAAACCATGATTCATGATGACCCTTCTAGACAAAACATACATGTACATACATACATGTATGCATATATAAATATCAACATAATCACGATCACAACATAATTTTGTAGATATAATAAGGTCTAGGTTAAGAGAACTTCCTTTTATTCATTCACAACATGCACAACGTTGAGGACAATAGTTCCCAACATAGCTTAGGCATATAAGATCTCATTTCCACTTTCTTTAACTTTTTGCTTCTTTATCATGTTTCCTAGAAGCCACCATTCATTTACCACAATGGACCCAACCATTCCAATTGATTTTTCATATTCTTAACTTTTGCTTCATATACTCATGCACCAAGCTTCATCTCGGTTCTTATATTCGTTGGGTACCAAAATCTTTTCCTCGAGTTCCATTAATTTTCCTTTTCGCAACCAATTCCCAAGATCCTCAAAACATAAAACAAAATAACAAGAACAAACAAGAGGAAGACCATGAGAAACCAAAAGCAATATGACACTACAACAAAGTGTCATGTATGCACTAGACGCAATCATTGTAAATCAAGTTGCAACAAAAAATCACAAGAGACCGAAAGAAAAAGACTAGAAAAAAACAACATGACTCAATCTCCCCATGGTTCCTGCTTTCTCCTATGGAAATATCAACTGAGCTCTCTTCAAGATTTCATGGTATCCCTTTTTCCATGGAATATCCTGCATCATACCACCATAAACACATAATTTTTAGTGGATAACACAAACACACAATATACTAGATAAATTACTTTGTTATGCCAAGCACACCGCCTTTATCTAAACACATACATATATCATCTCTCTAGGGGACTCAATCAATTGAATAATCTAGCCATAGCTAGAAACCAACTATTATACCTCTTAGATACATGTTCATAAATATAGCACATGTCCACATAATTCCATACAAGATTAGGGTTTAAGAAGACTTATTGTTTCCATGCAGTGACTCATATGTTTGGAATTAGGATTTCCAAACATCGCCTCAAGGATTCTTACCCATTTCCTTTCTTTTACCATTTACCTTGCTACAATTTAGCTTTACCACATGTTATCACATCTCCTAGCTATTATTTATATAAAAAATTCAATTTTTACCTTGTCATGCTAGTGAAGCATATTTCCTCGCAAATTCTCACACATGTTAGCCACATGTTCCAAATATCAATACATCATGTATATTCATTTGAAATCGACCTTACCAAGATGAACAATCATGTCATAACCAACAATCAACTCAAATTCATCACTCATAATAAATAATGTTGCAACTATCACCTAATTGAACTCAAGTACATATCAATTGTATCAACACTTATGTTAGTACAACCATCTTAAAAAAAATCATTCTTCATGCAATATTATAGATACAAACTCATATCATGCAATTAATCTAATATTCAAACAAACTAGAAACAAAACATGTTAGATAAATCAACTAGATGACAAAATAGACACCAAAACTCGAACACCAATTTGACTACATAATCAAAGAGTCAAACACGAAATAAATGATCAGAAAAACTCATATCTTAATGTACCTTAGGGAGGCTATCTCGTGTACCCAATTAGACTAGATTAGAATGATATAACTTCATAACATATCAACTCAAACAGACAACAAGGTCCGATATCCATATTAATAACTACCTAACATGTTCACATCATAAAATCATAAACAATTGTCACTCATTCAACAATCACATGTGCATAGTCATGGTAGATTAGTATTACATAATATCACAATATATTAACCCTATACCTGAATTTGCACAATCATCTACACATACCAATATAGATCAACATGATACATATAACATCAAGATCTTAATGAAATAACCCTAATCATCAATTTAAATAACATGTAACGGAAATGACTTAACGTATAACATACTCATCCACAACATATAAAATAATCATCATGCATATGACCGCAATGCATATAAAAACAAGTTACTATCCTTCATGACTACTTGACACACGTTCATATGACCACATTGATTCAAAGAACATCTACCATGATCCGGATTTATGAACGCAAATGTATCAAACATATAAACATAAATACGTAGATGTGCAAAAGTGGAAATAACACTTCATTTCATTAATATCAAAGAACCGAAATTTGCTTACGTACAAAATGGAAATAAAATTAGCTATATGCTCGGTAGCTATCTCTCGAGAAGAGATGTGGTAATACAGCTCGAACCGAGTTACAATGAGGCTCAAGGGCCTATTTATCATTTAGAAACAATGGGAAATCCTAAATACCAAAACCCTAACCGTAGGAGATGAAGCTGAAACTATGGCCCCGTTTGGGTAAATTGGTGTTTCAACTTCCTGTGGGCGTAACTTTGGCATACGATCTCCGTTTGACGCGTACCATACCGTTAGAAAGATCTATCCGAGGACTACAGCTCGGAACGAGCAACATCAATCCATGGACCCATGTTGCTCTTTGTTTTCCCAAAAACGCGTTTAGGGCCTCAAAACGGCTCCGAAGTTTAGAACGAAAACCGCTAAAAATAGTAAACTCGTGCCGAAACCGAAAAATGAAATAGAAAATGGTGGAGCCCCAAGTGGAATAGGTGTGACCACCAATATCCACCCGGATCATTCCTCCCTTAGGAAGCAATGGTCCCCATTGCGTTAAGCCCTCCCATGAGATGAGGAAATTTCGCCGAACTTGGTCCCCTCGTGAACCACTTTCCTTGGTGTAGATTTGGCCAGGGCCTTGACAACCCGATATAGTTGGATCTTCTCGCCGGCGAAAGTGTTCTTGATTTGCATGTCCATGATTCAATCTATGGTGGCTTGTTCCATGCATTCGGATTTAACTTAGTTGCGTGAGTTGTTCCGCAATGTCCGAGGTGTCCAAGAGAGGTGGGTAAGGGACGAAGGCGATCCACATTGAAGATCGGGTGCGTACCAAGGAATGGTGGAATACCGAGTTCAATGCATTGTTCCCGCGGGGCCCTTGGTGATGTACGGCCCGCACGGAGCGGGTGAAGCTTTCTGCGGTGGGGTCCTGAGGCGCTCCTTCGCAAATGTAGCCACTTTGTCACCCACCCGGAAGTTGTGTGGCACCCAAGCGACTGGCGGCATTGCTTGTACTTGGCATTGGCTCAGCTCCAATATATCATGAACTTGTTGGTGGATGTGTTGAATGCACTCGATGGAAGCTACTAGCTTTGTCAACTTCACCGGACATGAGCTGGAATTGGCCCGAGCAACCGTAAATGGCATGGCTATGTCAATGGGACATAGTGGTTGAATCCCAAGCCCAATCTTCGAAAGGGCTATGGCCAATTGAACTGTGGAGAGCCCGATTATAACTATGTTGGTGGCCATAAGGAGGCTCTCGTCCCATGTGCGTGGATGCTTTGAATTGTACATGTGCGTATCGCATAATCATTCTCGTTGACTCCACCTCCGTCCGGCCATCTCGTTTGGGGATGGAAAGCCGTGGACTTGGTGAGTTTGTATCCAACATCACCGTAGGCCGGACCAAAATGTGGCCGAGGAACTTGCTATCCCGATCTGATATGATAGACTCATGCGGGATCCCAAAGTGCACCCACACTCGTTCAAAGAAAGAGTTTAGCAAGGGCTTCGCCGTGATATTCTTCTTGGCAGGCCGCCATAATGGCCATCTCGAGAATCCGTCGACGATCACAAAACAAAGAAGTCATTTCCCCGGCTTCGTAGAAGGCAGTTCGAACAATCCATGGAGATGGATTCCCAAGGTCGACTAGGGTAGGTAGAGTGAGTATATAGGCCTTGCTTTCGATGGTCGGCTTGGCAATGGCACAAGTACAGTGTGATCCGATGTGCTTCTCGACATCCTTTCAAGTTCGCCGGCCAATAGAAATTTCTGCAAGATTACATCAAGTTGACCAAATGCCCAAATACCCGACTAGTGTGCTTCCCATATCATCTTGGCACGCGTCAAGGAACACAAAGGTGTCCCATGTGACATAAAGGCATCTGAGGTGAAAATTTGGAACTTGCTTATCTCCAAGAGTGCTTTGTAAGTTTGGTCGACTCGGGTCACTCTCATAGAGAAGCGGCCAATTAGAAGTTTCGTGCCCACAAGAGTTGAGCATGGCAGAGCACCACGACGGTATCTACCGAGGCAACAAGTAACATGATTGGTGCTACCCTTCTTATACTTGATGTTCAAATGAAACTGGGTATATGTAGACTACTTCGATGGCATCATTCTCGCCACTTCCCTTGTGTCCGTATGAATTGCAAGGGCCTCGGTCTCGTGGATGATTGTTTCCTTCCCCAAAATGTAATGCTTCCATTGTCGACAAGCTTGCACAATGGAGTACATTTTTGTCATATGTGGGGTACTTGCGAATCAGGTCGACAATGTCTCATCAGAAATGCCACCGGATGTCCCTCGTTGAGTAAGAACTGCCCCAATAGCATAGTCGAGGCATCTCGTCTCGATCTCAAATGGATGTTGCAAGTCCGGTAAAGTGAGTAATCGCGCACTGTAGGCGTTTTTTCGCTCGTGAACGCCTTCTCGTTGAGCTTCCAACCAAAATAATTTTTCTCTCTCGCTCCTCCCTTGGTAACTTGACTCAAGGGCCAAGGGATAAGGAGAGAATCCCCCAACACGAACCTCCGATAGAAATTAGCAAGACCCGTAAAGTCAGCGAAGCTCGTTATAGTGGTTGGGGTCGCCAATCCCGAATGACTTGTATCTTGGCCGGATCCACATGCACCCCCTTTCATCAATAATGTATCCCAAATATTGAACTCCGGGTCATGCCAAAAGTGCACTTTCTTCAAATTGGCACACAACTTGTGTTGCCGTAGTGCTTGGAGGACTTGTCTGGATGTGGTGAAGGTGCTCTTCCCAAGTCCGTCGAAGATCATAATATCTGGGTACACCACTACAAATGAGTTGGTGAATGGCCGCAAGATGTCATCCATCATCCTCATGAAGGTGGTGGGAGCACGTCAACCCGAAAGGCATGACTAGCCATTCGAAAATGCCTTCCTTGGCTTTGAAGGCGCCTTTCCACACATCTGAGGGTTCAATTGGTACCGGTGATGCCCGTACTTCGTGTCGATCTTGCTGAAATATTTCACAGACCTTTGAGTTGGTCCAGAAGGTCATCAATCCGTGATTAGGTACCTATTCTCGGATAGTGATCTTGTTCACACGCCCGATAGTCAATGGCACAGCAGTCTCCACGTCCATCCTTCTCCGTACCAACACGATCGGCTCCTGCCGTGCTTAAGGAAATTGGTCCGATGTGACCTTTCCGCAACAAAACTTCGAATCGCCTGATTTCATCATTCTCCGTACGTAGCGCCGATAGATCGGTCCATTAGGTAGCGGCGCACCGGGGGTCGATCAATCGGTGCTCGACCCGACAAGCAAGTAGGACCCCTTTGGTGAGGTGAATATGTCCTCGTACTCCTCCACAACCTTATCGATTTGTTGTTGCTTGCAGTAGGAGCCCCGTCCGGAGGTCGTGGCCATAGTCTTCTTCTTGCCCCGGGGGCGCATCATCGTGAAAACGAATTTCCCGGGTTTAAATGAGCTTTACCGCATTGTTTTGCGCAACTAAAGAGATAGCGGCAAGAGGTGGTACCCCTTCCGGTATTCCTCGTACAACTTATTTCCCAAAGTACGAATAACAAGACGAGGCCGACATTCGTACATAGCATGACGCTTCCACAAGTATGGTTTTCCTAATAATACATCGAAACATCAATAGGAGCAACGTCACATAATACCTCATCCGTGAAGGCTGATGCTATAGGAAGGCGACACTATCGGCCGACGCGGAGATCTCGTCCTTGAAGCTACCCGAGCGGTGTATGGATGTGGTGAGCTGTACCAAGCCCAACCGCTTCACGGCATCTCATTTCGAAATAGAGGCTCGGCTCCTATTGTCGACAATAAACTGCACGGGGGAGCCTTTACCCACATCCGGGAGTGGAAGAGACATTCTCCTCCTCCGGATCTTCCAGTCATTTTTGATATTTGCAAAGTGGCAATGCTGGCGTTGGGCTCCGCATCAATAACTGCTTCTTTCATTCGTCAGCCTGACCGTGAGTCGAGCATGCATCCGACTCGAAGCCCTCATCTTGGCCACTAGCGACTGCTTGGCCCCGACACTCACTTGTACATAGAGTGGAGCTCATGGAACTCACACCACTTTCCCGTGTCCTTCTTTGGCTTTGCTAAGGCCGGTTTCTTTTCAGGGTTTTCCAATGAGTTTTCTTTAGTCGCCATGCCTTGGCTCGGTCCTTTATTCGCGGTTTGGAAGCACCTTTCCCTTTCTTTTGATTCGCAGATCCAAAGTCTCGCTTTTCCGCTTGAATTTATGCTCAATCTTGGCAAAAGATACCGGCATGTCGAATGCTTATGAGATGTCAAGGAACTCCATTTCCTCCCCGAATGTATTTAGGCAGTATTGTACTGCGATACTTTAGCAATTCGCATGTTTCTCTAAATCTTTGATACCCAACTTTGTGCGCAGTGGTATGGAACAGATTCTGTCACCATGCACATCTTGATCCCTTTGTTGTCGCAACAGTGGTCCATTGTATGTACTTGTCCTCATAGCTCCTTACCTGGATAAAAATGCTCTGACGGCGTCTCTGAAGAATTCCAAGTTGGTACGGACGAGAATCGTAGAGGGTTCTCATTCGGTCCTTTGTTCTCACAAGAGGTTTCCCACCAAATTTCAACATGGGGGGAGAAGCCAGGAGTGAAAAATAATCTTCTCCCGGTCTCAAAAGTCATGCACCGAGAAATATCCTTCTACCGTATTCAACCATCTATCTACTGCATCTACGTCTTCATTTGACCCTCAAATATGGGAATGTCAAAATTTACTTGTACCTTAAAAGGAGTCGCGCCTCCTGCAGTGGCCGCCGGATGCAGATGCGCCGCCGTGGGTAGCCGCAATGATCCGAGCAAAGTTATCCATCATCACGTTCCTTTGTCTTTCGAGGGCCTCCGAGCAATATTTTGATAGATCTCTCCGGCTTCCCTCATCTTTCTTTCACTCTATGGGCGTCCGTCGAGGTTTGCGAGGCCGATCTTGCAAAGCTTCCACCAGACGTAGCCCTAGCTCCTTATACCCCGACCTCGTTGGGGACATGCAAAGAAGGATCGAGAAAGCGTACCGCTCCGATACCACCGATCCGCATTTACAGGACGCAATGTATCAAACATATAAACATAAATACGTAGATGCAACAGAAATAACACTTGATTTCATTAATATCAAAACTGAAATTTTTACGTAAAAAATGGAATTAAAACTAGCTAGGCACTGTAGCTATCTCCGAGAAGAGATGTGGCAGCTACAGCTCGAACCGAGTTACAATGAGGCTCGAGGGCCTATTTATCATTTAGAAACAATGGGAAATCCTAAACAGCCAAAACCCTAACCCTAGGAGATGAAGCGCTGAAACTAAGGGCCCCGCTGGGTAAATTGGTGTTTCAACTTCCGTGGGGCGCAACTTTGGCATACGCATTTCCGTTTGACGCGTACCATACCCTCGTTAGAAAGATCTATCTGAGGACTACAACTTTGGAATGAGCAACATCGATCCATGGACCCATGTTGCTTCATTTTCCCAAAACGTCGTTTACCTCAAAACGGCTCCTTAAGTTTAGGACCCGAAAAACTGCTAAAAAATAGTAAACTCTATGTAAAACCGAAAAAAATGAAATAGACAATGGTGTAGCCCTGGGTGAAATAGGTGGTCGACTCACCAATATCCACCGATAATCTAATCATCAATTTAAATAACATGTAACGGAAATGAGTTAACGTATAACATACTCATCCACAACATATAAAATAATCATCATGCATATGACCGCAATGCATATAACAAGTTACTATCCTTCATGACTACTTGACACACGTTCATATGACCACATTGATTCAGTAACATCTACCATGCATGTAACCAAAATAACAATAAAATGAAAAAATATGTATATAATTAACCCTAAATCTTATAACAACCATTAATTAACATGCTTGCATGCCAAATATATAATATGGGTATGACGATCTACGCTTACCCCAAAGTCTAGTGCTACAACTTCAATTTGATGATCTATATCTCCTCATTTATCTCAACCAACACATCAACATCATAACATACCAAAGAGCATCATGATGACATAAAATACATGCAATTAATTCAAGCATGAAAACATTAACCATGACACCATCATATTTTTCTCCCTAAGAGAGCACAACTTCACTTTCATACCACTTGTAATGTACAACTCCCCTCACATCTACCCATGTAATTGGGAAACTCGACGTAAAATGATCTGAGGGAAGTTAAGATAAGACTCAACCTCATTCATGACTTTAAGGAAGGGGTATCAACACGAAAATCCATAACACAATCTCCTCACACCCGCTACATGACCCCTATAGGTCATTCCAATCATCAAGTTGACTTGTCCCCGTTCTCAATGATATTTACCTGAAGAAAACCCCGTATGCTCCATTTATATAGGAAAGGGGCATCTAGGAGGTTCTGGATGCTCCCACAACATAGCCACATGTGCGTCTAGGTAATCGTTTACCCATACTTGTGCCTACGTCCATAAGATTTAAGGAAAAACGTTAAGCCCCGTAATCTCGTACACTACCCAAAAACTTCATGTTTCTTTAAAAAATCCATCAAACACGTGAAGACAATGCCACTAGACCAAAAATTGACTACAAGAATAGGCGTGACAATCCCCAACCGGTACTAACATTTTGTCAAACACTTAGCATGAATGAAATCTACAAAGTCTAGATAGAAGAGAAAGGAAAATGATGGAAAAATCTTGAAAGAAATCACAAGAAGGATAATTTTCCTCTTCCTGAGCTTATATGACATCAATTATGTTTTGCATCCATTAGATTGAAATTTACAAGTAAATACATGAAATAACCATGAGATGAACTAGTAATTTAACATCTCTAAAAACCAAAATAAAACCATGGAAATAATAGTGAGATAAAAACCATTAGATCCACACGTTAATAGGTACAAAGAAAGAGAAATTAGCTTCCTTAAATATATAGGCAATAATCGACTGTAGTTCGTATCTTTCTTACGTACCAATTCGACTACAGATGAAGTTCAACCAAATATATTTTCATCTAGTCACCCCCATTCCATATTCCAATCATGAATGTGAGATCTCATGGATAAATCAATCAAAAAACAACCAAGGGAATCCAAAGGTTAAGCCACCTCCACCCTCACCATACCGTGATCACACCAAAACCGGTGCTTTGATCATGGAACCGAACTGTGTTTGGAATTCCCTTCCGGAAATACATCACTATCCTTGATGAATTTTTCATCTCCCCTTGTCTCTTAGGCTTTACCACAATACAATCCTAAATCACTAGGCCCTAAACAGAGACCACCCTCGTGGATTTATTGTATCCTTTCAAACCAGTTTAGGGATTCCCGAGGCCTTTGGGAACTTTCCTAGAGACCACCTATGCCCCAAATTCTCAAAATCCATCCGTAAATTCCAAAGCTAAAAAATGAGATCAAAATCTAAAACACACCATGGCTATATAGAAAATGTGCAAGGCAAGGCATAAAACCACTTTAAAAACCTAACAAAACTATGTCACTCAAATAACAAGAGAACCAAATACCAACATGCATAATCCATGCATGTCCAAACCAACTAGGAAATCATACATGAAATATGTTACTTTCAAGTATTCCCATTGAAGCTTCTAGATCTTTCTCTTCCTTTTCTTTATCTTTTTCCTTTCCGTTCCTTGTCCTTCCTTTTACTTGCTTTCGTCTTCTAGGCTCATTGCCGAAATGCTCCAAGAAAAATCTAAGTAACCAAGAGTGAGAGAGAGAGAGTAATGAGAGAGCTCGAAATGTAGAATTGAGAAAAGGTTTGAGAAGAATATTTCCAATTCATCCTCAAAATCCTTTTATTAATGAGGCTCTAATTTCTTCATTGTCCATTAGTTTCCTTCACTTTCCTCCTCACATGAAACCTATGACCTTCAGCCTTCCTTTTCCCCTATTTTCCATTATTTTCATAAATAAAATGTCAATTAATGCCTCATCCCTTTCCAAAGCCTTAGCCATTTCCTTTTCCAATTTCCTTTAGCCATAATAACCAAAATTGACACTTGCTAGATATTTTTCCAAACTTTCAAAATTGGAATATGTCTCTAATCGTGGTCTTATTTTTTTTTCCTTTATTAACTTTTATCAAAATGAATTTTTAACTTGAGTTTTCTATGACATTCACACACTGTTAAACACTCTCAAATGCCTTATATCTTTTATAGGTGTCTAAAGATTCCATATTTCATTGATCCTAAGCGTAACAAAGTGAAACAACAAAAAAATAAAAAATAAATTGTAGATTTCATCGGATCTAAATCCAAATGTATAGCCCAAAATGCACACTTGAATTCTCAAATCTATAGCTAGTGCCATAAAAAATAAAATATAGAAACATTTTTTTCATCCATACGATCCTTGGAGTATAACATCCATTAGATTCTCATATTGATCACTTTTAAGTGCACACAACCAATGATTTCATTGAGACTTTATAATCTCTCCCACTGGCACTAACAAGAAAACCAATAGTTTTTGTTGATGGTTTTGTTTCATTAAATGAATTGTATCCAGCATGCATGAATTCCTTTAGTCAATCCAATGGTTTTAGCCTTGGGGTTTTTAATTTATTCACCTACAAGTTGGGTAAATCAGCTTCTAAGGAAAATAGGTGCATTATAACTCAACCTAAAAGCAAGTGATCCGTATTATAACACAATGTTCTTTAGAATGAAGCACACATTAACCGAATTATATACAAAGAGCTCTATCAAACTTAATGAACTTTCCTAGGCATCTTTAGAGCCTATCTAACTTCCTCTCCATGCATCAATACATTATCATAATACTCTAGCTTGCCAGCATAATTTTGTATCCTCAATGTTGTTTTTCTTTCCAACCGAAGAGTGTGATAATATCATTATCTAGGTTGACATAAATGCTAAAATCTATCCATAATTCCAACATAAGGAATATATATCTCGTGTGTGTGAGTATCTATTAGTACACTTTGACACCGTAGGAAGGAAAGGTAAAGGCTAACTACCAACACTATGTATAACTCAAACATGAAATGACAACCCCATTTAAGGTTAAGGAAAGAAAGAAATAAGTTATGTTTAATTTCAATCTTGGAACGTTGTAATGCCCCACTATTGAAATTCAACAAGAAAATGCAACACACACACGGTGGGATCACAGATCACACAACGATTGATCCTAGTGACACATTAGTGTGCAAGCCAATTTTTAAATAAATTGGAAAAAATTAATTGTAATCTTATCTCATAACAACTTTTAATAGTTAAATAAGTATGATAGACTTAGTTAGCTCAAGAATTTCGAGTTGAGGGTCTAAGGATAGCATGTAGAGTGATTCTAATGGTTTAATGGGTGGTCCAAGCAGGCTTGTAGCACTAGTAAAATGTGGGGCGAGATTAGTTAACTTACGCATCTGAGTTAAAATCATTTAACTATTTCCTCTTGAATCGTTTTATGAGCAAGTGAATATCAAGTGAATTAAAATAGATTTAATTCACGCAGTAGTGATTTACCAAGAATCGATGGTTAACTATTTATAGCCGCATGCATGCTAATTCGTGGAGATGTGCAGCTTGCGACAAAGGTTCAAGGCTAGTAAACTATCATTGTATTTAGGCAAACTGCCTAGGTGTGCTTATAAAACCATGGGAAGCCCATGATGGATTGTGAAATCAAGGAAGGCTAAATTTCCTATTCATTAGGGTTTAATTCTCTAGGGATTAACAAGGAACGTAGGTTGGATAATTATTATAAGTGTGTTTGTCCAATTTTTCCTAGATCAAAGGTAGCTAAATGGTAGAGTGTATGGAGGTTGTAGGATTGCCAAATACATTGTATTGTCATACCTTTATTGATTATACAATAAAGATAGAGGGGTTTCTAGTAGTTGCTTTCCCCAAGAATATATGGTGTTTTGTATTGATTTAATTCTTTTCTTTACTTCTGTATGTGAGTGAGTGATCATATTTTATATTCCAAAACATTGTAGAAGGATTTCATCCTCGCTTAGGCATTACATGATCTAATTGAATCCATTTTTGTAATTTATACATCGTACTGTGAGCGCCCAGGAATCATAATAGAAGAGAATAAATTGAGTTTGTGTTAACATATTCAAATTTGCAAGTACTTTATTTGAAGTCAGAAGGATCAAGATGTATTTCAATGGCTTGAAAACTCGAATATGCACTCGAGGGAAGTTTGAATTATATTGCATGGAAGGATAGGATGGAGGTAGTGTCAAGTGAATAAGGAAGGAATTCATAGATAATGATATTCCCAAGCTCGCACCAGCAGACTCTAACTTCTTGATGCATGGCAGAAGAAGGTAGCAAAGGCAAGGGAGGATCTTGTTAGAGGGAGTTCGAGATCATATTGTCTCGAGTGTCCATGGAAAGGAAAACTCCATATGCTATGTGGAAGGCATTGAAAGATCTATTTCAAAGCAATGGGTGACCATAAAAAATTGGCACTCAAAGACAATCTTAGGAAAATCAAAATGAGAAGGGGTGACACAATCGAGAAATACTTGACCACTTACTCAATGCCGAGATGAGATTGGAAAGTGTTGGGATTACTATAGCTCGATTATGATTTGGTGAGCCTAGACTTCTCAGCCGTCTTCTCCAAGAGCTGCATAGTTACTAGGACTCGTGAATGGGAGGGAGAACTTACTAGTTTGGGAGTGACTTTGGTTAGATTTGGTACAAGAAGAGCTCGGACTTTACCAAGGATGGATCATCATCCAAGACTCGTGATGAGGAAAATTGTGCCTCCAGCTAGTAAGGCAAAGAAGGGGAAGGGGAGGAAGTCCCGTTCATATCCGAGACCTAATAAAGAAGGAAAGAAGTGTGACATGTCAGCAGAAATGTTTTCATTACAAGTGATCATGGACACTATGCCACAAATTATCCAATAGAAGAAAAAGAACAAGAAGAAGGCTCCATTACAATGGGTGAAGCTTTGGCCTCGAGTTTTGCTTGGACTTCTCTCATCGCATGTATGGAAACAAATGTGATGGGATCTATGTGGTATTTGGGTAGTGGAGCATCTTTCCACACGACGGGAAAAAAAGAAATCTTTAGAGTTTGGAGGAGAAGGGTCTTCGGGGATGCACATCAATATGGGTGATGATGGGAGGTATAACGCTACTAGGATTGGTACAATTACTTTCCAGAGATGCTGGAGGTAACCTTTTCTTATTAAAATATTTCATGCATGTACTAGGCTTGAAATAGAATTTAGTTTCATTTTCTATGTTGGCATATCTTGGATATGATGTGGTTTTCAATGAAGGAAAGGTATTCCCTTTGTCACAAAGCCATAGCATAGGTAAATAAGATCGTCTATGTGAAGAAACTCTACAAACTTCTGATGTAGATGTATTGTAGCATTGAGAAATAAAGAAGGGAAGGTGGTGGAGCTAGGATACAAGTGAGTTATGGCACAAGAGATTGGGCCATCTACACCACAAGGTTTTGAGGATCATGCAACATATTTCTATAGGTCTTCCATAGGCATTCTGAGGCAGATAGAAACATGCAAGGGATGTGTACTCATGGGGAAGATACTAAGGCCACCTTTCATGAGAAGGAGAATTGAGCAACCATAATCCTAGAGACACCACTCGTATGTGTGTGGACCATTCTCTATGTCTTCTAGAACAAAGCACAAGTATTGTATGATTTTTGTTGATGCTTTTTCTAGAAAGTGTTGATCTTCTTTCTCGTAGAATAAATATCCGGTGTTCTCCATGTTTTGCGCAGTTGAAAGCACTGTAGAGAAAGATATAGGAAGAAGGTGAAGGCTTAAAGGAGCCGACAATGGTGGTGATTATATATCTAATGAATTCAAGAACTTCGTGTCAAAGAAGGAATTCAGAGAGAATTTCAAGGTAGCACCTCATAACCCACAACAGAATGTGGATTGAAAAAAGAAAGAATAGATCAATCAGGGAGAAAACACGAGATATGTTACATGATCGTGGCCTATCACCGCATCTCAGGCGAGGTGCATCCAACATGTATGATTTAGTAGAACGTAGTCCTCATCGTATACTTAGCATGAGTACACCAAAGGAAGATTTTTAGAAAGAAACCGTATGTTTCATATTTTAAAATTTTTGGCTCATTTGTCTATTTCCATGTGAAAAAATATGCCAAGAAGAAGCTAGAACAAACAACAGAGGTTGGGATATTTTAGGGGTACAATCGATACCCCCACAAATATCGTGTGTATTTTTCGGCTAACAGATGACAATTGTTAGGAGAGATGTTAAATTTGGATGACGAGAAATCCATGTGATTATCCCTTGAGAGGGAGCTTGAATTCCATGCATATGAGGAACTCTTAGTTCCGAAGGATGAACTCGTGGATGTGGAGCAGACATTGGGCAGAGCATCATGGAGGGAAGAACCACCATGCAGAGCCATCCACCGAAATGGTAGGAAGTGCACTAGACAAAGGATGATTGATGCTAGATATGAAGAGCATGTAGGAGAATCTACATAATAGCGTACAGAAGAGAAGGTCCTCGTACTGGGCATTATTGAGTGAAATTATACATGTATAATTTTTCAATATAAATTGTCAACTCAGAAGGTAAAACGATGAGATGTAGTGCACAATATATGCAAAGGATTATCGCAAGTGTTAATTAATTATACAAATAACAACCTAATGCTTATTTCCCGTGTTAATACTATCGTAGAAAAGGCTATGGAGTGGCATATATAATCCCTCTATAACACTTAATATTGTTGATATTGACCGTGAAAGATAAATATCAAACAACAATCAATAACTCATGTTGTTTCCGTATCAATACTATTGCAACAATGGTTATGGAGCAACATACAACATCCCTCTATAACACTTGTGTTCATGGATATTGATGTAGGAAAGATAAAAGAAATCAATCCAAATCAATAATCAAACGTAAAAGCATGAATCCAAGCATTGGCCAAATGAAAAGAGCTTCTCAACATAAAATATTAATTCACTTAACCAATACAATGTGCTGTGTTGTAAGAAATGTAGAAAGGAAACACTAGCTATTAGAGGAAATTATTAATGCATAATCAAAATAAGTAAACACACACACTGCTAGAGTTGTGAGAAAAGGGGGCCACTCCTGTTAAAATCCTTTAAAGTTTAAAGAAGTTTCTCGTGAAAATAAACATAACATAAACAATTTTATTAACTGGAATAATAGTCGATTATAGTCTCGATATTATGATCTCAGAATAATAGCTTCCAACCTAAGAACTCGAACTCCCGTATAAGAAAATTACATTCGATTTTATACATTTGTGGCGCCCCTCATATTTGGCCTCCGAACAAAACATATTACTAAACTAAGCCTACAACCAATAATACGTATACGATTGACAATGGTAAACTATTGTTGGGTCTAATCCATGACCGAAGGCATGGATTAGACCATTTCGTTGTGTGGCTTAAAATGTCTATCAATATCAATGCGAGGATTTTGAGGTGGTTGCAGGAAATCGACGCATCTCGGCAGAAATCCAGGTAATGGTTGAAACTGCCCTGGTCGATCTCACTACATGATTTTGAGGTAGTTACAGTGGAATCGCATATCCGTGTGAAAACTGAATGGTCAGCAGAACTTCGCCGTATGAGCTATGCGTGATTGGTGAAAATGCTTGAATTTAACAATTCTACACATGAGTCCAAGTACAATTAGATTATTAATGCAATAACGACACATCCGAAGCCTAAATAATACTTCGAAATTAGATAAAATGACACTTATAATATTGTTTCAACATACCTTAGCCTATCATACCCTTTTTAGCCAAAACTGATGACATATCTAGACTAGGTATAATTAAAGGGCAAAAAGAGGTCAAAATGGGGGAAACAAGGCTTATTATAGGTGGGAAAAAATAGGTAAAATTCAAACTTAACATCTCCCCCACACCAAAACTCTTGCATGTCCTTTATGCAAGCAAAAATTAAGGCCAACAAAAGCTAATTTTTCACTCCTGTGAGCAACCACTATAGCCGTGTGATCTAACCGAGCCCGACTAGACTCGTTGAATATATCCTATACTCCTTAGTCTTTCAGGTGGTCAACTGGGCCTACTTTTCTTGCAGATGTGGGTTTCCTTTGCGTGCTACTCTTCATGCTCCTATCGCATTCGCGGTTATTTTCTTTTAGAGTCGCGTTTCTTACTTTCAAGATCCGTTCTAAAAGGGTAAGCCCTCGATAGTTTCCTCTCCAACATTCATCAAGATTTTTCTTCAATGGGGTCACCTCTCCTCATTATGCCCTTGTGAGGATTGGGGCATGCTCACATCCTCTTGTGGGCTTCGTTCGAACTTTCCTCAGCCGAGGGGTCCGGAAAGGACACGTTGTCCTTGTCACCGACCGTAAGGGGACCACCTTTATTTTCCCTTGGGTCGGCCGTGCAACTTTCCGTCTTTTCTTCATAGTAGGTGCTCCCCTCTTGGCCGCATTCTTGATTGCCACCGGGAAGCTCGCTCTCCGGTATACCGTTTTGGTGGGTCAAAGGCGGCCGTCGAGAGCTCTTCCCAAAAGTTTCTCCAAATACCACAACTTCATCATCCTCATCATCTTTTTCCACCTTAGGTCCATGCATTCATGGTTTATTTTTCACCTCTCTCGCGGGTTTCTCTTCCTAGACCCCTAAAGAGTCGAATCTCCATCCTCCACAAAACGATTTTCTGAATAAAATCCTCCCATGCTTTCTCATGTTTCCGCAGAACTCCACCGAATAATATTTACTCACCATGATGGTAGAGGTTTTCCTCTATGTGGGCAAGCCTCTCTTTGGTACCGAAGACATATTGACTAATGAAATTTTCGAATAATAGGGAAAATTTAAAGGTTTGTCCCAGAATTGTCCAAAGAGCCTCATATGGAAATGTAAAAGCAAGGCCAAATGTACTCTTTCACATGTTACATATTTCTATAGAAAATAGTAAATCGACAAGATTATGCTTTAAGAATTCCCAAGGTATCCCCCTTACTCCAATCGGGGTTCAAATGGTCATTTCTATGTGAAAGTCGCACACATGTCTTTGCTGAAGCGGTGGTTCTTAAATAACCACTCTCCATTCCTATGCAGAATCCCACACGCCCTTGCCACTAGTTATTTTGTCGTGGACCGAATTGGATGTTCCCCACCTATGCTTTGTCCCCGTTTAAGTTCAAGGAAAAATATTTGGTTACCCTTTAATTATGCCCGCTGAACCTTTGAAAGAAGGGAAGCCATCCCGCCTTTTCTATTCTCGCCTTGTTGCGAGGATCAAATTTCTAGTAGCGTGAGACTCCGAGGCTCAAATCGACGGGGGCTCGGGGCTCGAGTCTTAGTCAAGTATGAGGAGAAAAACAGGGCAGGAAGGGGAAAAAGGAAAGGGAAATTACGTATAGACAAAAACAAAGAAAATGTGGGTTGTGGGAATGTAGTCCGATACTTATGCAATAGTTCAACAACAAGAGGAAATAAATAGAAAATACAGAGCTTTTTCGAAGTGCGGTGTCGTGATCATGATTTCCATCGTGATCCGAATCGCACGATAAATCTAAAATACAAACACTACTGTAGCTGAAATTATGACAGGTCATGGGGATTAATGTCATAGAGGTCCATCGTCGCAAAGTGTTACCATAGCCTTAGATATGCATAAATTTAAAATTAAGTGTCATTGTACCTTTACCTCGAGAGCCTTATCACTCAGCCTATACGTTACCACTTACCTCCAATGTATCCTATCCTCATGATGTAGCCCGATCTTACAATGACAACCTATTACACGATGTAATCCACAACCTTAACCACATAATGAATTGTTAATATTTTATTACATGATTTTAATCTATGTTTTGTTTAATGATTTTTTCTTTTCTCTTGTCTTTTCAGGAAACTTCAGTTGTTGCCGTGTCTAACAATTGTTTTACGTGAATTAAGAACCTATTGCCATCGTTCGTAGGAATTAAAACTATGACCTACGTATAATTCTACGAGAATATCTATTAAATATTCTTCGCAGAACTCGGAATCGCAACTAATGAAAATTCTACAAGAATTAAAATAACTATGAATATTCTTCGCAAATAAATCGCATTCGCCGAACATTCGGCAGGAATTGAGGTCAATCACAGGAAGCACTCTCTCCACCCATTGTGTACACCATTGCACATGAATGAATGTGTTGATGTTGAATGTGTAATGGGCTCATTGATTACTAGTCATTGAGGTCAAATTTTAATGTGAGGTCCATCACCATTAATGATGGTGAGGACCAAGGTACCCCGATGCATCCTATTAGGTGTGAATATATGAGTTGTTGTCGAACCGCTTCGTAGGATATAGTAGTAAAGAAGCCATAATGATTCTCCATTACCACTCGGTGAGATAGTCTATTATTGAGGCATACAGGATTCAAGGCATCACATGGCTCTAATCCCCGTACCTAGATAATTTGCCGATGTCAATGGGCCAAAATTGTTGGAAGGAAGGCCTTAAGAAATCCCAAATCAGTCCAACACGAGAACGATGATTAACCGGAAAAACAAATTTATTTAAAGGATCCTGGTGATCTACCGACCTATGTTTTTAACGATCCCGTATGTACCCATGCTCACTAGATTTCAATTTTAGAGAGTCCGAAATACCGAAAAAGAAGACTCCAATGGTCTTTTCCATAAATAGTCCATTGGGCTCCGGAAAGGAATAAACCTATACCCAATAGACATTCCTCTCATGGTTTATCGAGCAAGAGGAGGAATAGAGTGAGCTCATTGCATCGATAGGAAAACTGTGAAGAGATAGTGGAAGGAAGGATCCCTTTCCCTTACCATCTCCAACTCTTTTCTTTCTTCTGCCAATTTCCTTCACAAATATCTCCTTGGATTTCTGCTTTGTATAGCTGAATCGTGCTCGTTCACCAAGAAGATAAAATTTTCATCATCAATAGTTTTAATCCGACCGTATCCATTATCAAAATCTTTCTCGATTTCATAGGGTCCTAGCCAATGCGTGTTAAATTTCAAATTTTTTAAATTTAGAATCATACAACAATGCCTAGTCTCCCCTTGAACGTTTTCGATGTATCTATCGTTCCATTTAGCCCTTTGTTGTTGGACCAATTTAGTATGTTGAAAAACATCCTTCCTAATCTCATCTAATTCCGTTGAGCCGCAAGATTCTCTCGTTGTTAGGCTTCATTGAATTTCATACCCAATTCCGATGACATCTAAAGCTTTTGATAGAAATTCAATGGGCAGAAAAACATAAGTTTTCCATACACGAATTCATATGAGAAAATCCAAAGTGGTACCCCTCCATGTGATCTCTAAGCCCATACAGCTCTCAAGAAGTTTGTCACACCAATCCTTCTTATGTAATTGAACTATTTTGCAAGGAGTGGTTCTAACACCTTGTTGGTTGATTCCACTCTTACCCATTGGCTTGTGGATGATAATGGGTGGATTCTCCGTGGGTAATATGATATTTTTTCAATAATTTCCTACATAAGCTTAGACACAAACTAAGCACCCCGATTAGTAGCTATTTCCTTAGGTACTCAAATATTACAAAAATATCAAAGAAAAGAAATTCTCATGCATCGCTTTTTCCATTGCTCTTGGTAGTGCTTTTGCCTCCATCCACTTTCACATAATCACTACAAACTAAAATATATTTCTTACCTTTGGATGGGGGTTGATGGGACCTACAAAGTCAAGAGCCCAACTCTCTAATTTTTCTATAAGAACCTCATGGCTACAAAGGCATTTCATCTAATTGTACAAGCCCCCCATCCTTTGCGCCTATCACACTTTTGAACATACTCCTTTGCATCCTTGAAGAGTGTCCTGCCGCAATAACTTGAACGAAGGATTTTTAAGCTTTTCGTTTGTCCGTGAAGTGTCCTCCACATGGTTCATCATGGTAGGCTCAAAATGTCATAGATCTCATCTTCTCTCGACACACCAATAATCAAATCGACTCCCTTCCGAAAAATATCTCCCCTAATCCAAGAATAATCAACACTTTTCCTAATGATTCTTTTTATAATTAGATGAAAATCATTGAAAATTTTCGTAGCAAGATAATTTTCCATGTCCGCAAACCAAGGTGTTTTAATAGAGATGGAAACAGGCTATCCGGAAAGTTATCATTAATGTGAACATCCTCACCTACATGATTACGCTCTGGATAAGAAATCAGCCATTTGATTTTCTTTTCTTGGGCCTATCTAATTACCGTGATGTCAAAATTCTTGCAGCAAACAGCTAACCACCCGATAATACTTCCATTAGTGATTGTTTATTCATGAGATAACGACAGCGGTTGATTCGTGTGCACCAAAATTCATAATCTCGTGATGTAATGTATAAACTTATAAATAGGGTAAATTACAACAAGGAACTATTTTTTAGTCACTGTGATATTCAGCTTGCCAGAGTTAAATTTTTACACAAAATAGATAGCATGGGTGACAGATCCTCCTTTGACCCCATACTGCTCCTATGGCTGAATCAAAGGCATTAGCGGAAATATGAAAAGGAAAATTCCAATATGGTCCTCGAAGACAAAAAATTAAGAAATTTTTCCTGAGTTTATCAAATGCAACTTGAAATCTATCATTCCAATGAAATTCAGATTTTAGTCAATAATTTAAATAATGGAGAGGCTACTCTTCTAAAATTTTCAAATAAACCTCCTATAGTAGCTTGCATGTTGAAGAAAAATTTTAACTTTTTGATTAGTTGGTGGGGGAGTTTAAAAATAACCTCAATTCATGCCGGATCAACCTTTCTTGCAACAAAAACATGATGACCAAAAAAAATACCTTCGCCCATAATCATAAAACATTTTTCATTACTTAATGAAAGGTTATTTCTCTACATCTCTACAAAACTTCTTTTTTTCAAGATTAAGCAGTTTTTTCAAAAGTATCACCCATAATTGTAAAATCATCCATATGTACCCTACACAATCGTGCAAAAGATCGCAGAAAATAGGTAGGACCGCCCATTTAAATGTGGTTATGCATTGCATAGACCAAATGGTAAGACTTTGTATGCATAGGTACCCCAGGGACATGTAAATGTTGTCTTTTCTTGATCCTTTGGAGATATTCTAATCTGATTATATCCACTGAATCCATCTAGGAAGGAAAAGTACTTTTTCCCTGCTAAAGTGTCCAGTACTTGGTCTGTAAACGGTAAAGGGAAATGGTCTTTAATGTAGCTTTGTTTAGTTCCCTGTAATCTACGCACACTCGCCATTTACCATTTTTCTTGGGGAAAATGACTAGTGGGGATACTCACTGGCTATCTGACATAGGATAGATGAATCCTACATTTAACAACTTCTGTAATTCATCTTTTACAATTTCTCTTAAAGCAGGGTTCATCCTCCTTTGTGGTTGTCTTACGGGCCTATCATTTTCTTCTATATAAATGTGATGAATGCATGTGTTTGGGTGAATGCCTCTCATATCGGTATATTCCCGTGCAAATGTGTCTGAAAAATTTCTCAATGTTTGTATTAATTTCTTTTCTTGTTTAGGAGTTAAGATGGAATTAATGTTTAAAGATTTTTCAGGAAAATTTTCTACTACCTTACTCCCCCATTCAAACATTGAATATGCAGGAAATGCAGATAAGAGGGATGAATGCAATTCAAAATATGAACTATGTTTATAAAAATCCTGCAGATCAGTAATGATATCTAAATTATGACTAGATTTTCCTTCTAACTGCTATGGGAAATTAGGATTAGAAATACAACAGTTTATCAAATCTTCTTCAGAATTTTCCTTAAGACTCACGGCTTGGGCTATTGTTAAAATTGGTAAGGTACCTTCCGAATCATATTCTTCATCCTCTTCTTCAACCCATTGTGTGTTTTCTGATCTCAAGAGGATTTTAGCAGGGGGGTACAAGTTATTGTGCTTTGCTTCAGCCCCATGAGTGATAGTCATGTTTCCATATCTACACCCTATGTAGGCATCGACTGTAGCTAACCATGGCCTCTCCAAAATCAATGGATGCCCTCCCAAGTTAGTTTTAGGTTGAAGAACATAAAAATATGTATGATACTCCCAGGAATCTAATGAGATGACAATGTCTTCTAGAACACCCTCTAGCTTTACCTTAGACCTATCTGCTAATTCTAACATGGTAGGAGTGGGTAACAAGTCAAAGGATCCTATTTGCGACAAAGTTTCCATAGTCATGACATTGATGGCTGCACCTAAATCAATCAAAGTCTTCTTTATGGGATATCCATTGATAAAGGTGGTAACCACAGGGATTTCAGGATCTGCATATTTTTCAGTGACAAATCTCGTAGACATTAATATTGAAAGCTTTCCACCTACTTGAATGGTTGAGGGTTCTTTCTTTTGTCTCCTTGGTTTCTTGGTATATAGTTACCTCACTGTTTTAGCATATATTGGGATATAATTTATTGCTTGCAGTAATGGGATCTTGATGCACATGTTTCTTAGTTCAGATATAAGAACAAATTCGGGTTATTTTTCTTTGATTTCCATTTCCAACCTCTCTGGAAAAGGAAGCTAGACTATATGAAATGAGGAAGGTTCTTGTGTCCTTGAGGTAGGTGATTTTGCTGGTTCAGGTGTGGTTTCCTCTTCAGGCATCTCTAAGGTATCTTCCTCTACAATCTCATCAATTCTTTCGGGCTGATTCACCACTCTTCCCAGCCTAAGGTTGATTTCCTGCAGCTACACAGATAATTCCTGGAACTGTACAGGGAGATCCTGTAACAAAGGAACAGGAATTTCCTACAGAAACACATGAAATTATTGTAAAACAAGGACAAAAACTTCCTGCAATGGCTGGGATGCAATACAATAGGTAGGAAAAGTAGGATAAGTGACCAATCCAATGTTCTGAGCGGATCAGACGGTTTTATTGTTGGGGTTACACACTGTTTCAGCAGGAATTTTCGTGGGACGAGGTTGATCTGGTGGGGTAGTCAATTGAAGCTATTGTTGTGGTTGTATCATTTGTTGCGGTGTGGGATGTGAATAAAGGTTTTGATGTGGGAAATTCTATGTAGTTGGATAAGAATAGTTCCCTTGCCAAGGCTGTTGAGGAGGCCAAGGCTGCCAGGGCATTGGAACATTCCACATATGATTTTGAGCATAAGGAAATTGAAAATTCAACTGTGATGTGCCTATAGGATGTGGCTTCCATGTTCTCTGAGGTGCCATTACATAAAGTGCAATGACAACTCCTTGATATGCTACATATGCTGCCTTAATTTCAGGTAGAGAAGGACATTGATCAGTGGAATGCTCAGCCTCACAAAATCGACATACTCGATACTATCAATAGGGCATTCCATTAGAGCATGTTTCTTCCTACATTTGGAGCAGAACACCGCCAAGGCTTTATCCAATTCATCATGTTTCTCTTGTTTCTTCTTGGCCTGCAAAACATCCAATTGTGAAGATAAAGTGCTACGAATATCAGTTTTTAAATTTTCAAATAAATTACCCACTTTAGCTCTGGTTACTCCAGCTTTAGCAACTAATTTGACAAGCTTGGAAGAAGGATCTCTTGGTCCACCTCCAACCATGGAGTTTCCTCTTGAATAAATTTTAAAAATCTCACACACATCATCATAACTCAGCTTCGATACATCACTTGCTCCCATTAGATTTAAGACCTCCAGATATTCTGGTCTGATGGCCCTAAGAAAAATTTTCCTCTTGGTCTCTTTGTCTAATTGATTCATCTTAGATCTTTGTAAATTGTATTGGAATCTTTCCACCAAATCCTTGAGGCTCTCCCTTTCCTTTTGGGTCATGCAAAATATTTCTTCCCTGAGATCCCTTGTTTTGTAGTAATCCTGGTACTTTTTCAAAAATACCTTATTCATGTCATCCCAAGTTGCAATGGAGTTTGACCCCAACCCCATAAACCACCTGAGAGCTACATATTTTAATGTAGTAGGAAATAATTTTAGCTTTTACGCATTGGAAGAATAGTCATAGCTCTTGCATAGTACATCGAACTCAAATAAGAAGGCATCAGGGTCTTCACAAGAGGCACCACGAAAGTTAGGCAAGGCTGAGGGAGGAATTTTTTTCATCTGAGTGGCTCCCCCAGTCTCTCTGATAGGAAATTCAAATTTGACAAGTTTCTCCTCGTTCTCATGAGTGCCTTCTAAATAAGCCATGCCAGTCCAAGAAAGTGTAAGACCTTGGAAGGCTACAGATTCTTCAGAGTCAATGGTCTGAAACTATGGTTCTTTTAAAGGATTTACAAGGAATTCTTCATTAGGCTGACCACTGAGAAGGGATGTGGCCTTCCTTGTAAGGGGATATTCAAGATGGGTAGCAACAGAAGATTCTCCAACAAAGGATTTTACTATAGAAAGGTCAACTTGTTCACAACTACAGACCTCCTATCTGGAATCCTCCTTCTTTGTTGCCTTGTTTCATACATATTTCCTTCTTCTTTCCAGTGTATTAGTAAATGGAGTGGTGCTCACACCACCACAAAAAATATCAAAAATATTGGACCCTATTCATCTAATATTCAAACAAAATAAAAATAAAAACTTACAAAACAATCAGGACATGGCTTTGGCGAGTGTCTAACCTCTTGGGTGTGTAGGCTTTGCCTTGCATCTTTGCACTTAGACTCCCCCAGTCCTGAAAAGAAAACAAAATCAAAAAAATAAAACTAAAAAACTTTTAGTATCATCCCTTAGCACCTCCCCCGCAATGGCGCCAAAATGTTGAGTCAAATTATACATGTATAATTTGTCAATATAAATTGTCAACCCATGAAGGTAAACTGCTGCGATGCAGTGCACAATATATGCAGGCTGATTACTGCAAATGTTAATTAATTATACAAATAACAACTAATGGTTCTTTCCCATGTAATTACTATCGCAGCAAAGCCTATGGAGTGGCATATATCATCCCTCTATAGCACTTAAGATTGTTGATATTGACTGTGAAAAGATAAAGATCAAATGCAATATTCCAAAATTTGCACATAGCAATTTGAAATATTAAATTTTGCTCCTTTCACCTAGGAGAGGAATAAATGGGTAAGGAGGCCCATGAAAAATAAAAATATGAATAATTTTCTCCTTATTAAGGAAGGAGATCACCTTAGGATCTGGTTTTACACTTCCAAGTGTGAACAAGGGAAAATTAGATGGAGACATAGTCAAGTTTGACTAAGTCAACATCCATTCTTGAGGAGGAAGAAATCACTCAAGTAAACTAGCTCAATGTGAACAAGGATCAGCCTAGACACACATATGAGAACCAGATTGAAGATTCCGTAGTGTGAACAGAGGCATTGTAGGTGGATTGGTTCCACTTGACCAAGTCAACAACGCTATCACAAAGAGGAGGGAAGCTAGCTAGGGCAGCACAGTTTTGAAAGAGGAAACTTCATGAAGAAGTCACCTCAACATTGTGTGGGGTCGGGGGTGAGGAGGCTCACCAATGATAAAAGGAAGGCATAGCATCAAAGGGAATCCATTCATGTATTCAGCTATTTTTTTCTTGAGACCACTTGCATGCTTCAGCTGTTTAGCCGGAGTTGCTGCCATGCTTAGTGCAAGGAATTCCTGTGCGAGAATTCCATCCTCTCTTTAGATAAGCTTGCTTAAGGGATCAAAGGGGAGTTATTTGAGCTTCATTTTAGCATTTGGCTTGGGTCCATTCATCCACATTCAGCCACAGTGTAGTCTCCTTCAGAAAAATGCATCCTTTATGCAGGGGCAGCAGCAGTAAAGTTGCACCCTTTTATTTTGTGCTAGTCTTTGAGGAGGAGGTGCTTATTTCCCTCCGAGAGTTCTATTAGAGAGGCCTTTGGCCATTCTCTGTATTATTCAGCTCTGATACTTCATATTCATCCATGCTTAATGCATATTTGTAGTAGATTGTGTTATTTTCTGCAGTCCTGCTTTTTGTACATGTATATTGCCGGAAACCCTTGCTGGGTGTCTTTTTCTTTGTATAAATGATGTTAAAACTCCATTTATCTATTGTTTGAGTACTATAAGCTTCATATAAAAATTATTTCATAATTTTATTTAGAAACCCTCATGTTAATTACGCTCTTACAGTATTCAGAAATTATGTTGTAGAGAAGTCATGGGATCTAGGTGTTTTTAAGCAGCATTGAGCCGGGGAGATCTGTTTAAGGTAGCTAGTTTCATTTGTTTCACCTCCAATTCTGCAAGTGGGTCATATATGACCTAAAATAAGGGATCCAAGTCCCATTATTAATTGTTATTGTGAAATTTTCTGAATACATTTTTTTTATGCTCTATATTGTTGCATTTCCCCACCCGGGAAGGAGAATATAGATCATCCTATTATTGATTACCTTTTATCTGCTGCTATGATGTTATTAGAAATCTAATTAGCTGATCTATATTTCCATGCTCATGTTTTACTGAAGCTCCACATTGGTAATAACTCAGATTATTCCCAATAGTGTAGCTGTTCGCAATTTGGGATATTACAGTGGTATCAAAGCTGACATCTTGGCTCAGCCTATGGATTTCAGATCCAATAAGAAGATACGAATAATAGGAGAACAAAATTATGGAGAGGATGAGATTACTCTCATCCATTTTCAGATCCAAGAAGAAATAAGAAGATAAATGCATTGAAACTCCAAGAGGGTTTCAAGGAGTCCAAAGAGTTGCAGTGAGACCTCTAGAAGGTTTCAAGAAGCAGAAGAAGATGCATGCACTTTCTATTCCCATAGAGGAGGTGGAGATCAAGGAGACCACTTAGAGCATGAAATTTTGAGTGGGCATTTGGCAGAATACAAGTGTCAACATAGGGCTTCCAAAAAGACCCTAAATTTTCCTCAGTTTATTCAACTGAGAGAAGAGAGAAGACCTTGTAGCAAGGGAGAGATTAAATGAAATAGGTTCCTATTGTCTACATTTGATGTGTCAATAATAGCAAGAGCTTGGGCAAGGAAGCTTGAGGCATTCTTCCTACTTCATCCAGTGAGAGAAAGGGAAGCAACAGAAGTTACAGCGCTGCACCTGGAGTGTGAAGCCAATACTTCATGGTGCAATCACTTAAGCTAGACATGAATGAATTATTTTTCTGAGTTCACTCAAGAGCTGATCAGAAATTTTGGTGAAGAGAGATCAAAGGAGAGAGGGTCCACACCACCATGGGAAGAGACAAGTATCAGCGTTGTCATAGCCTTGGAAGAGTAGCCTTCTACATCAGCAATGAGGGCAGCCATGACAATGGAAGGAGGAGCCTTTGCAACTCTACAAAGAGTTCCCACATCTCACCAAGGTATAGGAAGATTTCCACTTTTACTTATTGCATCAAATCTTTCTAAAAGTTGTGGAAATATGTTTTCATATGGTCCAGGATCCGACATTACTGCTGAGATAGAGCAACAGGATTGCACTGCGCTGTGTAGGCTTGAAGGGTTCAAGGGATATTTGAACCATCGACCTCATGTATCAGTGATGAGTTACACACAACCCTTGAGGTTGGAGTGTGATCTTTTGGAGGATGACATAAAATTTGAGATGAATTATGAGACAGCCAAAACACCCTGGAGGAGGGTTACAGTGCTGTCAAGAGGTAGCAGCAAGGAAGATTTGCTTTCATTCACTTTGGATCCTTATGGGTTCAAAATGGTCATTGGTGAGAGATATTCTCTAGGAGGTCTCCAAGTAGTTGCATTTCTGCATCCCATGGAATGAAAGGAGAAAAATCTGATATGGGAGGATGGTAGTCTCTTTTGGAGGAATACCATGATGGAGGAGAATAGAAGGCATTCATCGGTGGAAAAATGGATGTGGATAGAGAGCAAGAAGTTGGAGAGTTACTTGCAACTCTATCATACTGGGAAGCAGGAGGAAACAATGCGTTGGCTACTCTTGAGAGAGTTTGGCCATCATGAAACATATCCTTTTTCCAAGGGTATGTGGGAGGAGAGAAATTGGCAAGATACTTGCATCATGGGGCAGCAAGGAGTGTGGATGCATTATAATGATGTGATCATTGTGTTTCCACCACATGGGTTGTATGATGGAGGTATGATGAGGCAGCAAGGGAATTTGTTGCTTTGGAGGATTGAGAGAGAGCAAGGGCAGAGTGGCTCTCACATTTTGCATGATATTGCAATGGGAGGAGATGGAAACATTATGGGAGTAGTCTTTGACATTGGACATGTCAGAGAATGGATGTATGAGTTGGCAGGAGCCTATTTGCATGGGCCAATAGTGGTGTCACTATGGAGCAGCAAATTTTTGATGGAGTGTTCCCAGGATCACTTCATATTTAATTCACAAGATGGGCATATAAGAGCTAATATTGGTAGAGGAGTGAATGGACTCATTTGTCATTATGTTATGATCTCCTTGACTTGGGTTTCTAGGCATGAGGGGGAGGATCTTCATGCAACATATGATTTATTCCTCTTCATAGGAATATGTTCTATCACTATGGAGAACTCATCTATGGATCTTGTCACCTTCTTACTTCCCTTACATGGTAAGAATTTTGTTTATGCATTTATTGATTGTTCCATACAATATTTTCATGCTCTTACATTTTCATTGCAGTGCATTTCTCTACCAAGGGGCAAGATTTTTGGTCTATTTTTGGCCAGCTATCATGATGGATACATCGATCTACTATATTATTTGGGGCAAGTGTTTGGTTACTCCTTGTATGCTTAGTTGACGCACTCAGCCATTTACTACTTGCTGGTAGATGAGGTGACTTACACAACTAGCCATTTGTCAAGAGACAACTTGCCATGCCATTTTCTGAAGCTGCAGTGGGGAAGATTGCGCTGTGTCCATTTGGGAGACTGTTGGTACCTTCCAGCATCACGTAAAAACTTTAGTCTTTCTCTCATTATGATGCTGATCATGATCCTACTTGTTGATATTATTCTTACCTATATGAGGAGCATGATTGGAGGTGGAACACATAGAGTGGATGTGTCCTTGGGGGGGGAGCATCCCCACAATTTATTCATTGCATGGTCTAAGGGGAGCATGGGAGAAGACATGGCCTCTACAACAACATCTTTGTTTCTTAACGAGGAGGGCCATGAGTTGGATGGGATGCCATATGGTGGTAATTTCTTGTCCATCATGAATGAGATGGTTTGGGCCAGCTTGATGCACAACACTGGGAGAGGGACCTTTGGAGGTCTAGCTTCCTTCTTGCCATTTGAAGGCAACATGATGGCAGCCCAAGATCAGAAAATCCTTTACACTTGTCTTATGTGGAGAGGAAAGCAGCATTGGGTAGACTGTTATGTCTACCATGATCAGAATTTCAGCCCACCTACTTTGTCGGAGCTTCAGGTGGAGGATGATTTGCATAAGTTACCATTTTGGAGGGTGGCTCATTTTTCTTGGTTGATATCTTGGGGAGGAGTGATTCAAATGGGGATGATGAGTCCCAACCCATATCAGCCCTCGTGCTTCAAGAGGATCTTCAAACAACCCATTTTTGCTTCCATGGATGTTCTACTGTCACATAATGTCAGCTATTTAGATAGCTTACACACTTGGGAGAGGCAACTTGGAGATATATTGATGATGCAACACCTTTATCATTGGAGGATTTTATCTTATGAGGTTTCTATAGGGAAGAAGAGGATTCTCTTCAGTCTTATCCTTGCAGTTGCTTGAGGATAAGCAACATTTGGGAGGGGAGGACTATAATATTCAAAAATTTTCACATAGCAATTTGGAATATTAGATTTTTCTACTTTAACCTAGGAGAGGAAAAAATGGGTAAGGAGGCCCATGAAAAATAAAAATATGAATAATTTCCACCTTAGTAAGGAAGGAGATCACCTTAGGAGCTGGTTTTACACTTCCAAGTGTGAACAAGGGCAAATTAGATGGAGACATAGTCAAGTTTGACTAAGTCAACATCCATTCTTGAGAAGGAAGAAATCACTCAAGTAAACTAGCTCAATGTGAACAAGGATCAGCCTAGACACACATATGAGAACTAGATTGAGGATCCCTTAGTGTGAACAGAGGCATTGCAGGTGGATTGGTTCCACTTGACCAAGTCAACAACGCTGTCACAAAGAGGAGGGAAGCTAGCTAGGGCAGCGCAGTTTTGAAAGAGGAAACTTCATGAAGAAATCAACTCAACATTGTGTGGGGTCCAGGGTGAGGAGGCTCACAAAAGATAAAAGGAAGGCATCACATGAAATGGAATTCATTCATGTATTCAGCTATTTTGGTCTTGAGACCACTTGCATGCTTTAGCTGTTTAGCCGGAGTTGCTGCACTGCTTAGTGCAAGGAATTCCTGTGCGAGAATTCCATCCTCTCTTTAGATCAACTTGCTTAAGGGATCAAAGGGGAGTGATTTGAGATTCATTTCAGTATTTGGCTTGGGGCCATTCATCCACATTAAGCCAAAATGCAGTCTCCTTCAGAAAACTACGTCCTTTACGCAGGGGCAACAACAACAAAGTTGGACCCTTTGATTTTGTGCTAGTCTTTGAGGAGGAGGTTCTTATTTCCCTCCGAGAGTTCTGTTAGAGAATAATTTGGCAATTTTCTGTATTATTCAGCTCTGATATGTCATATTCAGCCATGCTTAATGTATAGTTGCAGTAGACTACGTTATTTTCTACAGTCTTTCTTTTTGTACATGTATATTGCGAGAAACCATTGCCGGGTGTCTTTTTCTTTGTATAAATGATGTTAAAAATCCATTTCTCTGTTGTTTGTGTAATATAAGATTCATATCAAACTTCTTTCATCATTTTCTGTAGAAACCCTCATGGGAATTATGCTCTCATAATATTCATAAATTCTGTTGTAGAGAAATCATGGGATCGGGGTGTTTTTAAGCAGTATTGAGTTGGGGAGATCTGTTTAAGGTAGCTAGTTTCATTTGTTTCACCTCCAATTCTGCAAGTGGGTCATAGGATCTAAACTAAGGGATCCAATTCCTAGTATCCACTTTTATTGCGCAATTTTCTGAATACAGTTGTTTTATGCTCTATATTGCTGCATTTACCCACCCGTGAAGGAGAATATAGATCATCTTATTGCTGAGGTCCTTTTATCTGCTGGTATGATGTTATTGGAAATATAATGAGTTGCTCTACATTTCCATGCTCATGGTTTATTGAAGCTCCACATTAATTTATCTTCCCAGTTATTCCCCAATATAATGCATGAGTTATTTAATTTAGGATATTACATCAAACAACAATCAGTATCTTTCTTGCTTTCACATGTAGGTACTATTGCAACAAATGGTTATGGATGTTATAAAGATGCCCTCTATAACATTTTTTTTTCTAATGCATTAAGGGAAAGATAAAATAAATTAATCCCAATCAAGAATTAAACTTAAAGCATAGATCTAAAGCATTGGCGAATGAAAAGAGCTCTTACAACATAAAATATTAATTCGCAACAATCTGGTTGGTGTAAGAAAATACGAGAAAAGAAATACTCATTTATTATTAAAATTATTAATGCATAACCAAAACAAAAATAAAAACAGTCTGCTACTGAGTTGTGACGAAGGCCTACCTCTCTTTTAAATCTTTAAAGATAAACAAGTTACTCGGGAAAATAGATTAATTTTAATTTTTTTATTAATTTAAATAATAGTACGTTACGGTATAATATGGTACTCTGTAATAGCAGCTTCCAACACAAGAACTCTGAACTCCCATATAAGAAAATTACATCTGATCTTATACATTTCTGGCAACTCATATTTGGCTTTGAACAAAACAGATTACTAAACTAAGCCTACAGCCAATAATACAGATACAAATTGACAATGGTAAACTGTTGTTAGGTCTAATCTATGACTGAAGGCATGGATTTGACCATTTCTGTTGCGTGTACGAAACTGTCTATCAATATCGCTATAGGATTTTGAGGTGGTTGTCGGAAACTGGCATATCTGCAGGAAATCCGGAACGATTGAAACTGTCTGTTGATCTCACTGCAGGATTTCGAGGTGGTTGCAGGAAATCAACATATCTGCGGGAAATCCAAAACAACTGCAGGAATCTTGGTTGTATGAGCTTTCTGCAGGTTTGGCGGAACTTCTTGAATTTAACAAGTCTGTGCATGAGTCCAAGGCTAGTTAAAGTAGTATTGAAACAACGACACATCCAGTTCAAATAATACTCGAAATTAGATAAAATGACACTTATAATGTTGTTTCAACATACCTTAGGCTATGATACCCTTTTTAGCCAAAATTGGATGACATAGCCGGACTAGGTATAATTAAGGGGAAAAAAGAGGTAAAAAATGGGGGAAACAATGCTTAGTATAGGTGGAAAAAATAGGTAAAATTAAGACTTAACAGGTACACTGGTTACATGGCTCTTATGAGCAAGTTTATTGTGATAGAACCATCCTCTTTTGAGGAAGTGTTGGAACGGGGTTCCCTAACCTACATGTTTGGTACAATTTTTTTAACGTCGGTCCTGCGTAGGGGTTTTGGGGTGGGTCAAAGCCCCTAATGTGTTGTAATGGGTTAAACGGTAGCTATAGGGTCCGCAAAAAATGGTTTGTGGACCATAGGATAGCGAAGGGTACGATATTATAAATAGATATATAGTTGTGTCTAGTAGGTAAGGAAGTTGATAGGTTGATGCTATATGCGAATTGTTAGAATCTATTTGGGTTGTTTGGGATAAGGACTCCTGCTAGCTGTGTGCGCAGAGATCCTTAGTTCTACTATGTGCGGATACCACTAGGTTGTGTGGGCAAGCTGTGTTATGGTTGTAAGTGGATCTTGTTGTTAATGAATGCAAAGTATAGTTGAATTATCTGTGTATCATTTGGATTGATTGTGTTTGCTGCTGAAGCGCATTTGTGATGTTTATTTAAGCTGTGAATGTATCTGCGACTGGCACATTTATATATGTGATATGAAAGTAGATGCAATAGAATACTCTGTAATGGTATTTGGTAATGTGCACGTGGATACAAATACATTGACTAAGATTTGTGATGATCATAACTTTGTTATGGTTATCTGTTTCTTACGCTGTTAAAAGAGTTGAAAATAGATTCATTCTATATGAACCTAGTAATCAAATAGATCTACCTCACATTACCTATTCTCTCCCAGGGTGCGTAAACATGGTTCCAACACCATCCCATACTACTTTAGGTGAGACCATGGCCTTTGCAAGTAGGTCATTGCCGAAAGGTCTAGTAGTATAAGGGTTTGCTAGAAAACCTTAACCTCTGAACATGGGTCAGGGCCCCTCAAGCCAACAAATGGTTCCATTACCAAGACCGGGAGCATTTTGAGAGAGAGATTGGGTAATGCGAGGAGGTCATTGGAGACCTAAGAGGGTGGAAATTGAGGACTAGTTTGAAAGGCAGATTCAAGAATTTTCTGTAAAGGAGAATCGAAGCATGAAGTTGATGGCTGAGAAGTGGAAGAATAAGTACATATTCACCGAATTCTATGAAATTTTCTTTGTAACCTTTGTGCATGAACTTCAGGAGTGTTTTGCAAGGCTCGTAGAGTTTCTAACGTGTTAGAAGGACAATCAGATTATGCAGTGGACACCAGAGTTGATTCAATAATTGGAGAGGACTGACAATACAATCACCCGTATGGTAGATCACTGGGTGGATAGCGTGTTGGGAGGATTTGTGACAGAATTCGTAGTTGATAAGCTCATATCCTATTCTGAAGTAGAGTGGAGTTTTTTCAAAGGTTTCCGGGGTAAGTTCTTGAAAACATGCCATTATTAATCAAAATATTATTGTGCGAAAAGGGCATTGTGTGCAGCCACACCGAATGAATGAACTCTGATCAGAGTGAGAGTACAACTTGAAGTGGTAAGTATTACCGAGCCAAGCGAGAAGGGGATAGATCCATCTACAATCCTATAAGAGAGTCGATTGTGCACGCAGGAGATAGTCCTCCAACTACACCACCTTCAAGTTAGCATAAAGGTAAGAACTCACCCACACCTCTGCCACCACTAGAAGAAGATATGGCCACCCACATGAAGCTACCCACTTTCAAGGGTGTAGGGAATAAAGATATGGGGTTTGTAGCAGAATCAATATGGAATGCACAGAATGTGGTTACTGACGCTGTAAAGAGAGTGCAACTATCACTCACCTTTGAAGGGAGGGCCCTAGACTGGTATATGGGGTACGTAGGATAGCACGCAGACCTATCTATTCAACATATTAAGACAGATTTAAAACATCAGTTTCAGAAGTGTAAGTCCTACTCTAAAATAGTGGTTGACTAGAAGGACTTTAAACAAGGACCCACTGAATTGGTATGGGAAGCTGATCAATGATTAAAGAAGGTTATCGGAGATGGGGAATTTCAGTATGATGATATGCAACACGTGGAATGGTTTATTGCTATGTTTTTGCCTCGCCTGCATAGACTTATGGGTCAGCAGGTGATTGCAACGCAAGAGAAAGCCTTGGAGATTGCTATGAAACTAGAGGCTACGCCAAGAGACGATGTCAAGTTTGGGGTGCAACAAATCTAGGTACAGCTGGAGGAAATTCACATTGAAATACAGATTCTGCAAAAAGAACAGGAGAAAGAGGCTAGCCCTGACATATTGTGCATAAGATGCAGAGTGTCCAGACATACCAAGGATCAATGTCATCTACTGACAGATTACATGCAAGCTGGGGGACCCAGCCTATTTCACCCTAAGGAGGTTGCGGGGCCGAGTGGTCCAACATTATGGTGCATTGATTGTCATGTTGCTAGGCTACACAAAACTAACCACTATCCCCATATTTGTGCTTATTTTCTAGAATTGAAGCAACAATGGCGTCGATTTTTCTCCTCGATGGGACATGATGAGCATCATTGTCGGAACTATGACTTGATGATAGATCAAGGAAACTTATACAAGGTACAGGCTGACCCTTCTTCACCACTATCTCCCTCAAGCAGAGGAGGCTCCCCAGCAAGGGGTAGGGGAGGGGGAAGGGGTGGAGGCGTAGGTTGGGGAAGAGAAAAATTGATCTGTTACAACTGTGGAGAACTAGGGTACTTTGAGAAGCATTTTACGAACCCTGTGAGACAATCTTGTGGATATTGTCAACAATTGGACCATGAGATTGAAGACTGTCGAATCCTGATAGCAAAAATGGAGGAAAAATAGAAGACACCTACGTAAAGCATCCAGAGGGTTAAGGCGGAACTGTGTGATGAAGGACCAAGTATTAATGTCATAATGCACAGTGACATGGCTTCTGGGGGAGCTGAGGAGAAAGCCATGGCTGAATCTCTTATTCGAAAAGTAGCTGTCAAGAAGGAAAGCCTAGACCTACAGAAGGAGAAGGAAACCTTCGTCACAACTCGCAACGACTTTATTAAGGATGAGGCACCTACTTCCAAGGCTTTAGAAAACCTACAAATGGACAACGAAGTTAAACCATTTTTACAGGCATGTATGAAGCTGCTATGCAACCAAGAGGGGGGAGAAAATCTTCAAGCTCTAATAGACAGTTGCGCAGAAAGAACTAACCCTCTCATGAAAGTTAAGGATATTCATAAAATTTACAAGCATAAGAAGCGCATTGGTCGGGAGATGCGGCTAACAGCGCGAATTGGTGACAATGAAATGGATCAGGTTATCTTGGACTTGGGGTCAGATGTGAACGTACTGCCCAAGAAAACTTGGGAGCGGATGGGAGAGCCTAAGCTGGATTGGTCTACTATACAACTGTGCATGCTAACCAATAGAATATCATACCATTGGGGAGGCTGTCAAATATTATGGTAGACATCGCAGGAGTTAAGGTACATGCCGACTTTGAAGTAATTCAGATTGTGGAAGATGCAGACCCTTATCCTGCACTCTTAGGACTGAATTGGGCTATAGATATGGGAGGCATTATCAATCTAAAGAAAATAAGCATGGTATTTGAGAATTAGGGTATGAGGGTGATAGTCCCACTAGACCATGTCGAAGGAGAGTGGTATATAGAACCAGTACGTAAAGAAGAGGATGTGGATGACATCTATAAATTAACTGCTCTGGACAAATATTGGATCAATCCTGTCACTGATGGTGTGCTTTGCTGGGAGAACGATAGCAAATGCTTCTCTGACTCTGATGGGGTAACAAAAAATTGGCAGAATCGGTTACATGATGTATCTGCGCTACGATGTCTTAGAATCACAAAGAACTTTTGGTGTATCTCCTCATAGGTAAGAGACCTGCCCTACTTTGATGGCTCTGGTAGTATTAAGGAGTTTTTGCGAACATTTGAAGTTGAAGTCCCAGGGGAGCGAAGGATGTGGGCCCTTAATCTTGCCATGCGCGCAACCCCTGCGAGGTGGTGGGACACACATAAGGGTACATTCCAAGACTGGGAAGAGTGTCGTGATATTATGGTCCTATCGTTTGAACCTCTGGTTCACCTGTGCATAAAGAATTTCCTTGGCCTAGGGGACCCGCGCAAGCACTTGTCCACATGGATGGAGGAATGGTGTGGAAGAATTATGAATGAATGGGTCCACCTATTCATTCATGCCTTGGGGCCAATCCCCACCACATGGTATTTAGATGAAAAATTACACCAGCTCACCTGCGACAGGGACACCCTAAAGGACGAGTTCATAGGGACATTCAGTTTGGTAGGCGGAATGAAGGCACTTGATGAAGTTCTGCAGGATATAGATGCCTTAGCATTTGATGAATCACGACCCTATGTGACCCATGGGGCACCAACGTGGGAGAAACAGATGCAGGATATTGTCAATTGTCGCAATCTGTCAATGGAGGAATGTGAGGAAAAACCGCTAAATGTCTCTATCCCAGAGTCATAGGGAGAGCGCGCAGTTGCTGGACCCCCATTGTAGAATTTCGATGTCACTAAGCCTTTGAAGCTACTAGAATTCAACATTGGAACATAGGAGCAACCTAAGATAGCTAAAATAGGGGACTACTAGGATGATGATACTGTTGGGAGAGTCGCATAACTCCTCACTGAATACCAAGACCTATTTCCGATGAAATTATCAGAACTCAAAGGAATTATAGGGGACCTAGGGGTCATGCGCATCACCCTAAAACCAAATGCGTGCCCTGTGAAGCAGTGCCCTTATCAGTTGAACCCCAAGTATAAGCAGAAAGTCAAGGAAGAACTTGACAAAATGATAGCCATAGGTATCATCGATCCAGTCAAACAGTCAGATTGGGTAAGTCTTGTGGTGGTTCAAGAGAAAAAGACTAAAGGATAGATATGGATCTGTGTTGACCTGCCCAAATTGAATGACACCTCCATATAGGATCCCTTTCCTATGTTGTTCTCAAATGAAATCCTCGATACCGTGGGGAGGCAGCAAGCGTACTCATTTATGGATGGGTTCTTAGGCTACCATCAGATTAGGATCACACCTGAAGACTGTAGCAAGACTATGTTCACCACTGAATGGGGATCTTTCCAGTACAATGGCATGCCATTTGGGCTCAAGAATGCCCCTGCCATCTTCTCGTGGGTGGTGGTCGCAGTATTCAAGGAGTTCATCCACAAGTTTTTGGAGCTATAATTTGATGACTGGACCATCTTCAGGTTGGTAAAGAAGCATGTCTCAAACTTGCGCATGATGTTGGACACCTGTAGAAAGCACCAGATTTCCCCAAATATCAAGAAGTGCATATTTTGCATACCCTTTTGGATCTTGCTAGGTCACATAGTCTGTCGACAAGGATTGATGGTTGACCCTACCAAGATAGCAGCTATCATAAACCTGGCAATACGTACAACTGAGAAACAACTGTGCTCTATCCTCGGACACATAGGCTACTACAAGAAGTTCATTCAAGGGTACGCGTTGATCACAACACCTATGGAAAAGTTGTTAAATAAGTACATTTAATTTTTTTGGGACGATGAGTGTTAGAAGAGCTTCGAACTACTAAAGGAGAAGATGGTCTCTGCGCCTATACTCATATTTCCTTACTGGGAAAAGGTTTTCCATGTTCACGTATATGCATCAGGGATTGCCTTGGGAACTGTCCTTACACATCCTGGAGACAGAGACATTGACCATCTAGTTGCATTTGCTAGTAGGAAACTCTCTGGTGTAGAGCATAACTACTCCACCACTGAGCGTGAGGGGTTGGCCATGGTATACGCCCTGCAAAAATACCGGCACTATCTATTAAGAGGGCACTTCAAGATGTTTACAGATCACTTAGCTTTGAAGTACCTAATGAATAAGCTTGTGTTGGGGGGGAAAATCTGCTGATGGCTACTGTTGTTTCAAGAATATGACTTTGAGATCATCGTAAAGCTCGGGAAGTTGAATGCTGGGTTGGAACACCTATCCCGAATTAAAAGTGGCAAAGAACCAACCAACCTAGAAGAAGGAATTCCTGATGAACAACTATTTTCTATGAAGTTAGTTGATGCGCACTTCGCCGACATCATTCACTTCTTAACTACGGGGATGGAACCCACAAACTATTTAGTACAATAGAAGAAAGAGTTGGTAACCCGCGCAGCAGATTTTACCATCATTGCGGGCCATCTATATAAGATGGGAGATGATGAGGTGCTGTGAAGATACGTTTTGGAGCTTGAAAGGTATACCATCTTAGCAAATGCTCATGGGACCATGGCAGGAGGTCACTACACAGGAAAAGAAACAGTGCAGAAGATCTTGAGAGCTTGGCTATGGTGGCCCACGCTGCATAGCGACTCTCACGACTATTGCAAAGCCTGCGATACATGCCAAAGGACAGGAAATCCATCACGCAGAGATGAAATACCCTTGCAACTGCAAATCGCCCTGCAAGCATTTGAAAAATGGGCCATCGACTTCATTGGGCCCATCAACCCGCCAGGAAAGAAGACATGTATGCGATATATCATCACTGCGATTGATTATGTAACTAGATGGGTCGAACCAGAAGCTGTGAAATATTGCACTGCAGAAACCACTACACACTTTATCTTTGAACATATTCTAACTAGGTTTTGTTGTCCGAAGATCTTGATGAGCGATATAGATACGCATTTTGTTAATGAAATGATACAGGCTTTGACTGAAGAATTTTAGATCCACCATGCAAAGAGTACCCCTTATCACCCATAGGAAAATGGAGCAGTAGAATATTTTAATAAAATCTTGGAGCAGGAACTGACCAAGTTCTTTAATGTTGATCGCAGCAACTGGGACGTGTGCATCTCGTTAGTCCTTTGGGCCTATCGAACCACCTGCAAGAATCTGACTGGGAAAACACCATTTCGGATGGTTTATGGCGAGGAGGCCATTATGCCGATGGAGTATATTATTCCTAGCCTACACATCGCAACATTTAACAACATGGCTGAGCCTAATATCATGGAGGAACGGTTAGCGCAACTTCTGGCCTTGGAGGAATATCGTTTCATTGCCAACTTCCACAAGCAGGTTCAAAAGGCCTGGGATAAGGCATGGAATGATCAACATATTTGGCAAAAGACATTTGTGTAGGGAGAATTGGTCTTTCTATATGATAGCCAGCTTGAGAAACACGCGGGGAAGTTCCATCAGCACTGTCTAGGTCCCTATATGGTAAAGGAAATTACTGATGGAGAAGGAGTCCGGTTAACGACCCTATGTGGTGATATGGTACCAGGCTATTTCGATGGCAGCCAACTCAAATGATACTGGATCAAATTAATATATAGACGGAGTAGCTGTATGGGGCAGGATACACACAGGGAGAGGGACAAATGCAAGCAGGACCATGGTATGCGTAGGGATTGATCGTAGGTCTGGAGGCCCAGAGAGGTGCGCTGGGAGCGCATGGGTGCGCTTAGAGGACAGGAGGTGCGCTTGAAGTGCAGGGGTAATCTACAGCTGTGAAAACCTGTCGTTGGAACAATAAAACTGGGTAAAAAATATTTTTTACCATTGAAAGGAGTGGGAGGCCAAAAATTAATGAGGATATTTCCAAAGATTTTTTACTGTTTACTTGATGGTAAGTTTCTAATAAGCCTCATCCAATCGTTGGGTGATCTCCATGGCTATAAAAGAAGAAGGATAGCTCAGAAGATGGTTCCATGTATCTTGAATAGTTTGTGCTTTGCGACATTCTGGTATTATTGCGCTTTACTAATGTTTGGGTGGGCTACCCCCTGTGATAGTAGCCACCCTGAGTTCATTTTTCACACTATAATGACTGTGACTAATCCCACTGAATATTTCCAGACTGTGGCCTTGACGGAGAAAGAATCTGAGGAAGTAGAGGAAGTCACCCCTGAGGTTGAGGAGGTTATGTCCCCACCAAGCAAGGGAAAGCAGAAGGGGAAAGGAAAAGGCTAGGAGCAATGGTCGGGGAAACCTGCGAAGTGGGTTGGGGTGAAGCCCCGCACCATCACTCGAAATGTGAAATCCCCGCGAATGGTGCCTCAAGCATGTTCACCTAACCCCTTAAAAAGACCTTTGTCTGCTAAGGAGGAGGCCCGGCTCAATGAACCAATAAGATGGCTACCACCCTATGTGCAGCCTCATAGGCCCTCGGTGCACACACCCAAGAATCTCAATAGGATGCATGCCTATCAGCACATGCCTCTAATTCCAAGCAAGGTCCCCATCATTGGCGACTCCTTTGGTAAGCTCCAGACATTCAAATTTGATGATCATGACCTAGAAAACTTGGAGGCCTTCCCTGACCTGGCACCGAAATTGTATCTGGAGAGAGTGTTGGAGAATGACGTACTAAAGGTAATCCTTATGTCGTGGGCAAGTGGATTGGCTGGGTCCGAGCTATTAAATTTTCTTTGAATGCCTCATTCATCCACTACAATATCACTGACAGGATTGTGTGCTAGTTGCTCGCTCTGGTCCATGACAGCTGCTTATGGATTCAAGACCGCATCCCCATAGATGCAACACTCATTCACCATATCACTAGTCTACCCATGAAAGGGTTGAATCCCATGGAGTGCATCGAGAAGAAATAAGAACAAAAAATTGCTGACAATGTGCGTGATGATTATCACGTTGAACGAAACACCAGGGGGTTCATGATCAACACTATCAGCGACGCCGGTGCACGTATGGGAACCTTGTTGTTAGCCTAAAATATGATGCACAAGTGCCAGGTTATCACGATACCTGCATATGTAATCCAGTTGGCCGACCACTGTGAAAAGGGGGTTTGCTTCAACTGGTCCCAGTTCCTGTGCACTGAATTCTTGGAGAACGTGTGCAAAGCCCAAGATCAGGGAAGGGCATTCTACTATTCTTGGTTGCTGATCCTCATCACGCTGGTCACATGGGAAGCCCTGGAGGATTAGGTCCTCCCTGACCTAGAGCCAGATATGTGAGAAGGTGCACGGTATGTGAATATGTGGGATTCAAAGCATGAAAGGCGAATTGAAGATAATAAGGTCGTCTAGGTCCTCTTTAAGAGTGGGCTTGCAACTGCAATTTACTCTCGGCCGCGCTTGTCACTAGAAATTTATGATAAGTACAAAAGCATTGCAGCGTTTCAAGTAACAATGCACAATGTACAGATCAGGGGCCGCAAGGATCGAGCATGGGTATCACTCCCATACATGGTTGATGACGAGGAGATTGATCGCATTATTTCTACTTGGCATCCACACTGGAAACTTGGCTTCAAATAAGGTATGAAGGATAATGTAGGTATGAGCACCACGAAGGTCACCCCACCTGACACCACCAAAGAGACCGGAGGAAAGTGTAAGAGTACTGGGAAGGGAGTGGACCCGGAATCACAGAAGGATTCACAGAAGGTCTGGATGAGGGAGGTGCTAACTCCACTCGAGGTATGAAATGGATTGGTGACCCTGTTAAAGGAAAATGGAAGAAGAAACGAGCTCAATGGCTAGAATGGGATGCAGGAGTTACTCTGACAGAGGAGGACCTAGAGTAGATCTCAGACACAGTCACCCTCACCACAGAAGATAAATGCTGGCTCTGGAAGAGCTGCAAAAGGCCACGGTCACTACACTCTAGTCTGAGCTCTGAGCTTTGTAGCTCAAGACTGACACCCTACAAACAAGTATGATTTAGGCAAGACCATCCCCAGTGACAAGCAATGCATTGATCATTACAACAAAAATCCGCCTCTGCCCTCTGCCAAGTGCAGCCCTTATGCTGAGTCCACCCGACTTAGGAGTGCAAGTCTAGGCTTGTGTAGAGGTGCAATTGGATCTAGCATAACTACCACATGAACCATTACAGGTCCTCCACACATCCCTGTTCGAATAGATTCAACACAGAGATCGCCAAGTGCACCAGCAGCTCAGTACAACTGAGCAGATGATTTAGGAGAAAACCGCTGAGGTGTCCCAAGCACAAGCTGCATGTACCCTCGCTTCCGCGCAGCAGAAAGAGTTGGAACGCCTGATCAGTAGGCTTTGCACAGATGTCACTGAAGATATGTCGGTTTCTACCACCACCCAGGCCAAGATTGAGGGGCTTGTGGCAACGCTAAAGGCTTCAAGGACTGAGGTCCATGTGGTCAAGACAAAGTTGGAACAATATATTGCGACCTTGCAAGCTAAATTACAGTCAAAAACGCCACCTGAGGTAAGGGCCCAACGAGCTATGCTGGTCACAAAGGCTACCAATGTCATCATGGATCAGATTTCTCATGGCATAGGACTATTGGAGACAACTATTCAGCTATGGTATAAAGTGCAGTGTGATCCTCTCTTGTGCAAATTTACTCAAGAGCTATGCCAGAAGGAAGAAGAGTTTGAGTAGCTAGAAGCCACTATGCTTACTCTAATCCCCGCTCAATGCCTGGCATGACTGCATACCAGCCACACACTGAGATATGACATTGAGGAGCTCTGCCAAAAAAACAAGGTTCTTAGAAACCACCTTAAGCCTTGGGTCGATGAAGTCCTCAAGCTCTCTCAGGACGTCGATATCGCAGTTAAGCAACTCAACCAGACTTTGGAGAGCATCACTGCTACTACAGAAGGTCCAACTTCGTAAAATTTGGTGGATATTTCTCAGAATGCTATTTCACATAGTGAAGGAGTGATGCCCCCACTGGTTGATGCGATCAGGTTGCTGCAAGTGAAGATGGAAAACCCACGGCTGCAGTGACTCAGGATGAGTCACAAGATTATGTTGGTGGCCTGTTGGAACGGGGTTCCCTAACCTGCATTTTTGGTACAATTTTGTTAAATTCGGTCCTGCGTAGGGGTTTTAGTGTGGGTCAAAGCCCCTAATGTGTTGTAATGGATTAAAGGGTAGCTCTAGGGTCTGCAAACCACGGTTTTCGGACCATAGGATAGTGAAGGCTACGATATTATAAATAGATAGATAGTTGGGTCTAGTAAGGAAGTTGATAGATTGATGCTCCGTGCGAATTTTTAGAATCTATTCGGGTTGTTTGGGGTAAGGAATCTTGTTGGTTGTGTGCATGGATATCCTGAGTCCTGCTGTGTGCGGAACCCACTAGGCTGTGTGCGTGGGCTATGTTTTGGTTGTAAGTGGATCTTGCTGTCAATGAATGCGAAGTATAGTTGAATTATCTTTGTATCATCTGGATTGATTATGTTTACTGCTAAAGCACATCTGAGATGTTCATTTAAGCTGCGAATGTATCCGTGACTCGCACATTTATATATGTGATCTAAAAGTAGCTGCGATTAGAATACTCTGTAATGGTATTTGGTAATGCACACATGGATGCAAATACATTGATTAATATTTGTTGATGATAATAGCTTTGTTATGGTTATATGCTGCTTACACTATTAAAAGAGCTTTGCATAGACTCATTCTATGTGAACCTAGTAATCATACAGATATGCCTCACATTAGCTACTCTCTCCTAGGGTGTAGAAACCTAGTTCTAGCACCCTCCAATACTACTTAGGGTGAGACCTTGGCATGCACAAGCAGGTCATTAGCGAAAGGGCCAGTAGTATAGGGGTTTGTTGGCAAACCTTAACCTTTGAACCTGGGTCATGACCCCTCAAGACAACGGGAAGAAGTGCATAAACCAACATGGGTTTATGCAATGGTTGAGGAGTATGATTCCATTATCAGAAATAGTGCATGGGAAGTGGCCACAAGACCAGTGGGGAAGTTAGTGGTTGGATCCAAGTGGATCTACAAGATGAAGCAGGTAGCAGATGGGAGTGTGGATAAATACAACACTAGATCTGTGGCCCGGGTATTCTCACAGGTAGAGGGATTGAATATGAGGATAATTTTGTACTTGTTGTAAGGTACTCATCGATTAGATCTATCCTTTCACAGTCACCGTAGATGGGATGGTAGATACATCAGATGGATGTAAATAAAACCTTTCTCAATGGATTTATTGAGGAGGAAGTGTACATTAAACAACAAGAAGATTTTGAGACCTTTGACAGGGAGTCACATGTGTGCAGATTCAAGAGATCACTCTATGGGTTTAAGCAAGTGCCTCATGCTTGGTACACCAGGATCGAAAACTATTTCACCGGTTTGGGCTTCAGAAAGAGTGAAGCGGTTGCGAACCTATATCACATTGTGGTTGATGGTAAGCTTTTTATTATTGTATGTAGATGATATAATACTAACATGAGATGAGCATCTCATAACTTGTTGCAAAGAGGACATTGCAAGAGAGTTTGAGATGAAGGACATGGTGCTCTTGCATTATTTCCTAGGCTTGTAAATATGGAAAAGAGATGGGGAGATATTTGTATAGAGAAAGTATGCCAAGGATATTCTGAGGAAGTTCCACATGGAGGAAAACAAACCCATGGAGAGTCCTCTTGTAGGTAACTGGAGGAAGGAGGATGCTACTTCAAGTGAGGTAGTGGATGCTACTATTTATGGGAAGCTTGTGGGTTCACTTATGTATTTGGTGAACACACGACCAGACATATGCTTTGCAGTTAACCAACTTAGTCAAGCTATGGTTAAGCCTACCAAGCTCTTTTGGAAGGAGGGGAATCATGTGCTGAGATATCTCAGGGGCACTATATATTATGGATTATGGTATAGAAAGACAGAGGGAGTGAAGATTCAAGGCTTCACCGATGCAGATTGGGCAGGTATTCCATCAGATAGGAAGAGCACATAAGGGGGCATCTTCAGCATAGGATCAACAACAGTTTCTGGGTACAACAGGAAGCATATATCAATTGCACTTAGTTCATCCAAGGCAGAGTAAATGGCAGCTATGCATGCTGAATGTGAGGCCATATGGATGAGGAATATACTTGTTGGTTTTTTCGGTCATCAGATGGATCTGGCAGTGATACATTTTGATAACAAGAGTTGCATAAAAATATCAGTTAATCTATTATTCCATGGCAGGTCCAAGCATATTGACATTCAGTACCACCATCTCGGAGGTTGTGTTCAGAGGCGCATTATGTTTTTGCAGTACATTCCCATGGAGGATTAGGATGCAGATATATTGACGAAGGAGCTTACGAAGAGAAAATTTGACTACCATAGAGGCAGGATCGAGGTAGCAGATAATCCCTTTTTTGTTGAGAGGGAGTGTTGAAATTCAATAAGAAAATGCAAAACACACACTAGTGTGGGATCACAGGTCACACAGTGATGGATCATAGTGACACATTAGTGTGCAAGCCAATTCTTAAATAAATTGGAAAATTAATTGTAATCTTATCTCATAACAACTTGTAATAGTTAACTAAATGTGATAGACTTAGTTAGCTCAAGAATTTCGCATTGAGGGTCTAAGCATAGGCATGTAGAGTGATTATATTATTAGAAGGGTCCAGTTGCAGTTGTAGCACTAGTGTAGTGTGGGTGGGATAAATTACCTAACAATAATTGAGTTAAAATTAATTTAAATAGTTATAATTGTTTGATGAGCTAGTGGACGATCATGTGAATTCAAAAAAAAAAAATTCACCAGTAGTGATCTAATAAGTAACTGATGATTCACTATTTATAGCTGCATGCATGCTAATTCTGGTGGAAACCAGTTGACAAAGGTTCAAGGCTAGTAAACTATCACTTGTATTTTAGGCAAGTTGCATAGGTGTAGTTATAAAACCATGGGAAGCCCATGATGGATTTCACAATGAAGGAAGTCTAATTTTCCTATTTAATAGGGGTTTAATTCTCTAGAGATTGCATAAGCAAGGTAGACTATGGATAGGAGGATAATTAGCTATGTGTTTGTCCAAATTTTCCTAGATTAAGAAGCAATTGGTAGATTGTATGAGGTTGTGGTGATCACAAATACATTGTTTTGTTTCATGATTCATTAGTTGATTATACAATAACTATGGAGGGGTTTTTAGAAGTTTCTTTCCCCAGGAATATCTGGTGTTGTGTATTGATTTAATTCTTTCTTTTACTTGCATGTGATTGAGCGATTGTGTTTTATGTTTTGAAAATATTGTAGAAGGATTCATTATCTTTTTTTAGTACATTACATGATAGTATTAAATATAGTGGTGTAATTTCTACAACCCCCCCCCCCCTCCCCCTCCCAAGAAAAAAATTTAGAAGCCATGAAAAAAAAATTCTGAAGCTATAGCTTATGAACAAAAAATGTGAAGAAATACTAGTAAGAAGGATGGTTTTTCCTTTAATATGTTACCTTGGTGAAAATAACATGCCGTGTTTTTTAAGGCTAAGGCTAGAAATTTTTTCTTTTACGAAAAGAGAAATACCCATAGCTGCAAGCTCAGTAATAGAGGTGGGTACCCTCATACTACTATAGGAATGAGGTTCAAGTCCCTCACATGAACCCTAAATATATAGTCACAAGAAATCAGTTAACTACCATCCCAAGAAGACTCTAAGAGTAAAAAAAATGATATTAACATGAGTTCATAATCTGTGAAGGAAAATTGAAAATTGGTGATACCTGTGGCAAAGGTGACCATGTCGACACCTTGAAACCATCCAAGTTTACATAATAATATCCTCCAAAGAGGATAGAATCATAGTTTGGCAACGAGTGACTATAAATTTCCCCATCAAGGCTTAAGAATAAAGTAGGATACAAATCTTCAAACCCTCGCCTCTTGAATAACATAGATCTACCAATGTCACACATTGAGAGTGGTGTTCAGGATGAAGGTGGGAGAGGGAAAGGGTAGAAACCTAACTACAGCATGAGAACTTTCCCACTTTTATATTCTCCAACCTAATCCTGGTTGTCTCTTCTATAGAAAATCACATGGAAAAGTGAAGTGGAATGCCCAAACCAAGCCATGTAGCAATAGAAAACATGAGGCGAAGGAGAGGTAAATGTATCCATAATATAAACTTAGTAACTAAATGAGGATGATACATTGGTATATTTGTGAATGATACATTTATCAAGTTACTGTATCAATCACGAAGAAGGCACACTAGCATAGGTTATATATATATATATATATATATATATATATATATATATATATATATATATATATATATATATATATATATAAGTTTTGATGTTAAATACCCTAAGGGTACCCCCTTCTTATTTGTTTTCATTAAGTGTTAATAGCCCTAGGGGGCCAAGTATGCTAGGTAAGATGAATAATGACTTAGGAAGTTGGTTTAAAAAAAAAAAATTTAATGATATTAGAAAAGGTTACCTCTTAACAATTGACTGTACTATGCTAATGTAGAGATTAAATTGGATGTTTTCTAATAAGGGAAAATGTGGTTATGAGAACATAAACTTTGATAAATGATACCTTTTTTAGCCTTGTTTTATTAACAATATAATGAGACTGCTGAAATAGTAAAAGATTATAGTTTAAATATTTTTATATGGCATAAATAACTATTATATTATTTAATTTTGAGGTACATAACATATAGTCTTCGATCTATAGGTTACAACACTGAGGCCTATGAGTCGGTCACAACTAGAATTGAAACTAGTAATTTTTTCTTACATGATAAGGAACAAATCAAATTTTTGTGTTGCAAAACAAAGGAAAAGACAAGTAAAAGAGTATTGTACTATGAAGTGGATTATGTTTTTAAAATGACTAACCAACCATTTTCAGAATACCCATACCTAAAATAATATGCATGTTGGGCATCTAGGAGTGCAAGAAACTTTCTGATAAATCAATTAAATGATAATACATGATATAAATACTAAAATTTATTAAATACTTTTTTTATATTTAGTAGATAATGAAGCTAATACTAGATGTAATGAATAAAAACACTTACATAGTGAAGTCGAGAAATGCATAAATGTATATATATGTAAGATACAAATCGTAGAACAACTTATATTACTCTCTTAAAGAGTCTATAATAGTATATAGGTATTTTCAGGACATAAGTTGGGATGTTTATATGAAATTATTTTGGGAAACTATGAAATTACCTATATTCTCGTTACCTATTAGCATTGAAGGAGGTAATATATGTGGATGTAGTCATGGATGTTGTACATGAAATTTAATCTACACAGATGACCCTATGATCTATTGTTAATGTTTGCAATATCTATCTAACTTGCACAAAACTACTTTTGGTACATAAATTAGATGATTGATATGCATAGATGGATTATATTATATTATACATCTACTCCAGTCTTTCTAGAAGAAAGCTAGGAAAAACTTAAATAAGGTCATATTGATATTAAATAAGAAATATCCAATTGTTACATTAAATACTCATGGATATCAATTATAGAACTTTATGGGTATGGGTAGTCCATGATTACTTATTCATGCAAATTATATTTAGAAGGGATCCCAAGTGATGTATTTTGACCAAATGGTTTTACGCGCAGAAAGACATAAGTAAATATTAGGGATGAGGGAAATAATTATTGGTAAAATAAAAGTATCTGAATCTTATGGAAGAGTAATCTTGTATGTTTAAGACTAAGGAGAAATAACAAGTAGCCACAAAGAGATAGATCTTACAACAATTCGATGAAAAAAAAGAGTTTCTAAAAGTAAAACATAGATAATATAACAATTAGCAGAACTAGATATGTATATATCACATGAAAGGTTTTTGATAACAACTATCGAACTAGAATAATTTACAAGATTACATGTTTATATACTGAAGAGAAAAATCATATCATATGCACTAATAATATTTGGAAAAATTCACTATAAATAATTTGGTCTCATATTTATGTTTGAATTAAATGAAAACATAGAGATTATACACAGAATAAAGTGTCTACAAGACATTTTTAAGATATGTATGCACCGACATAAAAATGTGATTAAAAAAGAGGTTGAGAACCATGTATTATATGGAATACAGTATAACATAAAATATATGATGTACTCAAAAAGAGTCTATCTAGGCATACTCAATGATAAATTTGTTGAAACCTGTTTACATATACATAACACCTATATTACAAACAAATATATATATTAACAACATAACTCAAGTATGAGTATGCCAAATGTTGTAACATATGGATATAAATAAAGTTGCATGGTTGTCATGAGTAGGCCTTGGGTTTCATGAGTAAAGTGTTTATGGAGGAATTAATGAATTAAGAAATATTATTAACTGGAAGGTCTCCTTGTGAGGGAATCCACATAAAATTTATTAAAATTGTAGAATAGGTAGGAATCCTTGTAAGAAGCATCATAATGGAGATTGTGATAAGAATTAATTCCATCTAAAATCATTTCAAAACCATAACATATATTTTGTGTAGTAAGATTGTAGAGGAATTTTATAGCTTTTTTTAATTTAAAGAGAAATATTTTTGACCTCCTTGATTAAGGAATCACAAAGATCAACTCTTCGATAGGTTAAATTTCTTGAATCTTAGAGTACATGAATGTGTGATGGGGATTTCCTGGTAAAGATACATCTAAAGCTAAGAATTATGGCACAAAGAATGGATAATGATATTTCTAGAGAAAAATAAACATGATATGACAAGTAAATATAGGTTTAAGAGAAATTGTTGGTTAAAATTCTTGTTCAAAACCATTACAAACTTGGTAAGATGAGACAAAATATCACAATATTTCATGATTGAAAGACAACTAGTCTCGAAAATAACAAATCAAGTAAATAATTTTGATACTTTCAAATTGAAATTAACATGATGATGGAATCTCGGTTCCTCAAAGACCTCAGATAAGCATAAAGGCACTTAGGAATAATGTTGTAAATATGCAGCAGAATATAAGCTTTGTGCCAAATTTTGTAAGTTTGAATTAATCAAGACCAGAGTCAATTATGACAACATCTAAATTTGATTAGAAGGAATTTCAATGGGCCTTAAAGAGGTCAAAACAACCCTTTATTAGAATATACCTAAAATATGTGGTGGGCATCATATCTTTATTACTTTACAAACTCATATTGTGCATTCGTTGAATATTTCACTAACTAGCCTATTTTATAACATCTTTATAAAATAAAGGAGTTATGTTTGTTGGAAATAAAAATGACAAGTTTTGATTGGTTGAAATGGTTGTTAACTATAACTCCTATACTTAAAAAATGATTTTAGTTGATGCACCATGATAAACAGGAAGGGTTCCAACTAGATTACCTAGAGAATCCCAACAAAATTGTAAAATTTTATGGATGAATAATGTAGCCATAACTATAAGGGGGAAATATCTTCACCCGAATTTCGCTAGTTCGATTCATTTTCTTTAAAAACATTGAAAATATGATAAACAATATAAACATGCTAAAAATGTAAAATATGAAGTAGTGTAGAAATGGTTTTTCACAGAAAATAAATCAAGTAATGTGATGCTAGGTGCATTCATTAAGAATCCTAGGAGTCTATTGTCCTAACATGATTCAGATAACTAATAGTGGATAATGGTAAATCTGTGACTAGGAATAGGTTGACAACAAACTAAGGAGACAATGAAATTATTTTATGTAGTCTTAAGGAATCAAGGATATAAAAAATATGGTGTTGAATGGATGTCGACACATGTGACACCTATTCCTATAGACATGCATGTGGTTCCAATGTGGTAAGTGCACTAAGAAACAATGTTCTATTAGTCATTGTTTCTCCATATAAGTTTTCTAGACTTATTGATTATGAACCTTTGATTGTAGGCACATTTTAAGTTTTTGTGAATTATTTATTGAGTGTGTGATATGAATATGTTCTTACGAGATTAAAGGAGGTAATGATTATGTTTAAGACAATTATATTGACATGATGTGTGCTAATATAGTTGATATGCACATGTGTGCATGGGGATATGGTTTTTGCATAGCGGAAAGTGAATATAATCTCGAAAGACATTCTGCAATATAGATAGGGATGGAAACTCCATGAAATGAGTTTGTGGGAAATTCATGGATGATGTGTGCAACGAGGGAATGTTTTGCGTAATTGTTTTTGTGTAGTTTTCTTGTTGTATTTTGTTGAATTTGAGCATGGCCACACTTCTTCTAATTTATTCATTTGTGTTTCTATGGTGTTTTCATTTGTTTTTTTTTATTTAGTGGGTTGGTATTGATGGTTTTTGGGTGTGAGGAAGGAAAAATAAAAGGATCCATAGAAGAATAAATGCAAGACGTAATCAAACCTTATGCATAAAATAAATGGCACAAAGAGGAAAAAAAACATAAATGATGGATTAAATAAAGGGGACATGATTAAGTCCATTTGAGAAAAATAGATGGTGATATAACATCCATGAGAATGACATAGGGAGTAAATTGTCCTAATTTTTAATAATGCATGACTAATGTATATTTTAAAGAAAAATGATGTTGTCCGATGAGACAAGTCATTAGTTGTGAGTCATCATGAGTAGCAAGGTAAGTAATTAATCATTCCAAATATTATGATAATTTGTGTGAATGGTATGAAAACAAAATTGGTAATTATCATGTTTTGGTATTACACAATTAAGTTATTCAACAGATTCCATCTCACTTGGAATATCCATTCGATAAGTGTACAAAGTAATCTATTTTTGTTAATTACTATTAATGATGTGCTTATATTGATATTTCTTACCCTTGTTGGGTGCATGAATGAAAATTTTACAACGTCTGGTTATCATGTGCGAAGACATGCTATAATTTAATGTGAATTTTAAATAGGAGTGATATTTACTCCACAATCGAACCGTCGCAAGGTTAAACTGCAACAATTTTATTTTAGCACTATGGCGGCTATATAGGAAATGGAAGAAAAATGTGAGAAGCATTTTTTTCACTTTTCACAAATGATAAAGGTAGAGAAAATACAAAAGACGTTGTTTAATTAAAGGGGGACGTTGGAAGATGTGATACTCATGGTGAAATTTATTTTTAAAACATTATTATTTATATTTATTTGTAAATATTGTGGAAATTGTTGTTGTGGGACCAAGACCAAGTTGAATAAAAATGTAAATATTACTATATTGTTATGAATTAAATATTATTTAATCCACTTATTATTTACTTGAAAACATAAGAGGAGCAACCACATGATTATTCTATCTCAAAAATATTAGGAAGTGGTTATGAATCAGTTGTAGTCTAAGAAAAGACAATTTGGAAGTGATAGTTTTCACAGTTTAAAAAAAAAGGAAATCCTCCATGTTTAAAAGGATTCCTACGACCATAATGAACATAACAAGAGAAAAAGATCATGGGTGGATGATGAAGATTGATTATGGGATAAAAAGGAAATTTGAATAATGATGTTTCACATGGAGAGCTAGAGTGAGCCAACAAGAATAAAATAAATTTTGGACCTTGTACTTCCATACCATTTCTAGGGTTTAAGGAGGAATTGTTTTTATGAAATATCCTAATTTGATTCCTAACAAGAGGGTTTCCTAAATCATCGAGGGAATCGTTGAGGTAAAAATTCATTGGTTGGGTAAGGTATGGTTAATCCTATTATATTTTAGAAGAATCAGATAAGTGATGGGTTGTTTAATAATTTTCAAGATAAATTGTGTTTCGGATTTATTTCTTTAATATGCATAGAAATATTTTTATGTAATATATGTGTATGTTCGAAACCACTCTGTATATGAATTACGAATAAAGAAGGAAATTCTATTTAGTTAAATTTTAATAGATAATTATCACACACACACAACAAGATTAGCATGGCTATGGGTCAACACTGAGGAAAATTCATTAGGTTACCCCTCAACAACAACATGTAGTCCTTTTTTGAGTAAAATAATCCTTGAAGAAATAGAAGGAGAAAAATGAAAACCATGAATCATGCATTCTAGTTTCCAATATGGCAACTATTTCTCTTGGTTATCCTATATATTTAGATAGATAAGAGAGAAGAATAAAGTGTGTCAGGACCTAACTGTGCTCGGTATTAAACAACTAGAGAGAACACGCTAAAACATAATCATTCCTAAATTTAAAACTAAGGGGTTGGACACATAAACATGCATATTTTTTACAAGAGAAAAGTTTTAAAGATATGTGTTAAGTGAGAGATATAAACATGCATGTAAGAATCTATTTATTCATTATGAATAATATGTTTTGCTGGAAAATATTATCTATAATTACATAAAAAATTTTGAAAATTAATCTTAAAGAAAAAACCAAATCAAAGTCACACAATATTACTTATTTTTGAAGCAAGAAATTCCTTTTATGACATAAAATATAGAATGTGTATATATATCAAGTCTGATGTTGAACCTTGTTTGGCTCTAACCAGGGAAAAATAGTTTTATAGGAAAATTTAAGTAAGAATTACAAATATTATAGAAGAACTATTATATAAAATACTATTAATCCAATTTTTTCTCAAAACATAATAGTCTCAAACACAACTACCGAGAATTATAAAAAATTATATGCATAGATGTGAATTCCTAGTTGCAAGGGCATGTAAGCCAAAGCGTGGTTTTGGCCATATTTGGTCGAAGTTTCGCATACTATAACAATGGTTTTTCAATAGAGGAAACTTTAAAAATAAGTAATTTTATGGGTGCCTTAGGAGAACTAGAGTGTAGAAAACCTAACTCGTATCCTCTCGGTAGCCCCACAAATGGAAGACTTGAACTAACCTGCAACCCATTAAGAATTATATTAGAAGCATAGTTGAATAGAGAAACAAAATAATTTATTCTAACTCAGAGATAAAATGAGGATGTCTATAAATTGTATAAACTACCTCAGAGGAAATTCGTTATGGCCAAAAATCCTATGCTCATGACAGAGCCACTACTAGTGAGTAAAAGATGGTTTTTTTAATTTAACCTTGAAAGTAAAATTCTAACTCTAACTCTTTAACCCTAAATATGGTGGACGAAAAGGTAGAGGTTTATTACCAACAATATATATAAATAAAACAAGAAATAGTTTCCTCATTTAGAGTTAATGAAGTCAAGAAAAAAATTATGTTTAATTTTGTACTTGGAACACTGTAAAACCCCTCGTCCCAAACTTCAAAATCCATAACCAAAAAAAAATCTAAGCTCTTTCGTGTGAAGAGAAAAAAAGAGGAAATACTAGTAAGAAGGAGGGAATTTCCTTTAATATACTATGAGGAATCTCAAACATAAGGTAAGATAAAGAATATATGTACCCTGGTGAAAATTACATAAGGAATTTCCAAAGGCTGAGGCAACTAATTTTTTCTAGAAGGAAATATCAATACCCATAACTACAAGCTCAGTAACAAAGGCATATACCGTCATATAACTAAAGGAATCAGGGTCAAGTCCCTCACACAAACCCTAAATATATAGTCACTAAGAACTTAGTTGATTGTCTTCCCGAGAATATTCTTGGAGAAATACCATAAAAATAAAGAAATATATTAACATGAGTTCATAATTCATGAAGGAAAATGACAAATTGGTCATATCTGTGGCAAAGGTAACCATGTTGACACCTCAAAATCCTTCAATTTTACATAATAATATCCTCTAGACAGGATAAAATAATAATTTGGAAAGTAATGACTATAAATTTCCCTATTGAGGCTAAAGAATAAAGGAGGATACAAACCCTAAAACCATGTTCCCCTGTAGAGAATAAAGATACTAAAGTTGCACACTGCAAATGGAGACAGAGATGGAGGCAAGAAGGAGAAGGGGTAGTTACCCTAACCACACGAGGAGAAAAATACCACCACTAGATTCTTTAATATAATCATGATTTTCCCTTGTCTAGCGATGACATGGCCAGGTGAATGGGTTCACCCAAATCAAGCCACATAGAAATAGAATGCATGATACCAAGGAGAGATTAATGTATCTATAATAGAAGCTTAACAATTGAAGGATGATGTTACATTGGTAAATTTTTGAATAAGACAATTATCAAGTGATTATATCTATTGTAAGGAAGATGTGTTAGCATACGTTATATATATGTAATTATTTCAGGTTCGATGACAAATACCCTATGGGTGCCCCATTTTTATTAGTTGTAGTCAATTCTACTTAATAGGGTTAGGGGGCCTAGTAAGCTAGGTAAGATAAATAGTGACATAGGGAAGCTACGTTTGAAAGAAAATAAATTAATTATGTTAGCAAAGGTTACTTCCTATCAATTTAGAGTCATATAATAATATCAATATTAAATCATAGGTTTTCTAACGAAGGAAGATGTGGTTGTGAGACGAGAAATTTTGATAAATGATACCTTTGTTACACTTGTTTTTTTTTTAATAATATAACGAGATTGATGAATTAGTAAAAATATATAAGTTAATTTTTTTTTCCTTTATGGTACAAATCACTAATATTATCGTAAAGAATTTTGAGATACATAATAAAATTAAAAACACACTATTGATTAGTCAAACTATTTATAAGAAATGAACGTATATAATTTATTAAAACATGAAAGTTAAGAACATATATACTTCACAGTTTTAAATAGCCTACAATAGATAGTGATCTTGAACTAATGTTCTATATATTCATCATGTTGAGGAAGAAATTATTTAGGGAAAACATCGAAATATCAATATAAATGATGAGAAGTATTACATCGAGTATTAAAAAAAGATATTGAAGGTACAAAATAACGAAATCTCAATATAACTGTTGAGAAGTATTACATCGAGTATTAAACAAGGGAGGTTGCATGGAAGCTAGTCCTTGCCTTGTGCAGGGACTGAGTTCCTCAGTTGAGTTATTGAACTGTGTGAATTAGGTTAACTGAGCCTTTGAGATTAAATGATTCATGATTGTTGAATTTTTTATTAGCTTTACAATATTTTTTGTGATGCACGTTCCTCGTTTCTAATATGCAAAGTTGGGACTAGTATTAATAGTTGCGATCTAAATTCAAAGGGTGGGTTTCCACATACATAATAAGGCCATAAAATTAAATATATCACAAATAAAATTATGAAAGCATGATATTTAGTGGAGTGTACTTCTTCATGATCCAATTAGAAAATTTCTAAAAAATAATAAAAATACCACTATATGCATATATATAAAGGTCGTTTTATAAATGGATGATATTTTCCTTCTATTTATCATAGAAAAAGTTACCCAAAATAAAATATAAGAATAAACATAGTTCAAAATTCCTAGGGCTAGTAATTCGCTAATTCAATATAAATAGAAAAAAGGCATTTACATCTAAGGTTTATTTGTTGAAAAAAAAACCACGTATTCTTTAACAAACCCCTGGACTTCAAATTTTGCATTAATGCTAGTGCGAACGCTTGCATAAAAGGACACCACGTGTTGTCTTCAGTTGTGAACGTGTTGGGGTTCCAGTGTTTTGGCCAGATTGGCAAGAACAAAAGACCGGACAACATCACAACCACTTTGGGGCCCTAGGATCTAGCCCTCCTGAACCCGGAGAGGGATCTCTCCATAAATCAAAGAATAATATGTCTTTGAGGCTCAAAAACGAGATATTAGGCTAGTTATGAAGCACAATGGGGGGTTTTAAATGATTTGGTTGGTTGTTAGGTTGAGTCGGAGATCATTAATTGAGAAGGTAATGGGAGGAAAAGAGCAAAGTAGTAGGATGTTTTGGTAAAAGAGGATAGGTTAAGGCCATGCCATCCATTGGGCTATGGAGTCATGAAAGGAGAATACTTGCAAACAAATAGCCAAGGATTTCATAGGGCAAGTCATCTAAACTAAAGGATATTTAAGGTAGATGGTGGAATGGAACATTAAGGAGAGAAATGAAGAGACACAAAGGGCAGCTTGAGATCAGACCAGAGGTCATCTAACTCCAGATCTGCTTCAGCATACTCTTAAAGAGATAACATTTAAAATTGAAACATAGAACTAGGCCTGAGATCAGAGAAGGACTTTGAAACTTCAATGCTTCGACAATAGCTCACGGGATATTTGAAAGGCCAATCTGTTTGAAAAAGGACCCCAGTGGACAGGGCTCACACTAAATCCCCGGTATCCCAATTCTCGCAGCACAAACCCGACAAGAACAAATAAGAAGCAAACCCCAAATTCACACATCAGCTAGCAGTGAATAACAGCTACTACACTGGTTAAATTACATGAATTTGCACTTATATTCACGATCAACAGAAAAAATTAAAGGTAGGGAGAGCAGAAACATACGGTACCATGCAAGGTTATATCTTATGCCATATTTATGATGCGTACTAGAAGACCAATGAACAACATGAAAAATGTAATAAAACAATTTGATAAGAGAAACATCACCAGTAGTAATAGACCAGGATATTGTGAAATTTTCTTGATTAATTGATGCAAAAATAGTCACATACACTGAGCTCAAGGGCTGATTATAGTCCAAACTTTCTCCTCCCAGCCTACTACATTAAAAACTACTCTACTAATCTCTCCCAAAACTGTTCTAACAGTCAAAAAATGAATCCCTACAACTAACAACAACAATGCAACCGAACCCTTTACAATGTGTTCTTCGGGAATTATTATAGGAGAAAAGAATAACAGTAGCAGTAGATGTACATTAATTGGTTCATTAAGACAGATTGGGGGGAGTGTTTCGTGCCCACTCTGCTTAATGGCACCTGCATCGCTATAAGTACTCTTTGGTATGGACTGTGAGCCTTTGTCAGGTCGATTTTGACCTCAAATGTTTCTTTAAAGTCCTTTTTGGCTGTAAGGCTCTGTAATTGCCTTCTGAAGAAAGTAAGGTGACTAAAGGTCCTCTGGGCTTCCATACCTCCATTATTGTTGTCCTGAAAGTCTTTGGAAAATTTATGTTAGTGAAACAACCTTTCGGAGCTCGGGGAGGCATGGAGACTTCTGTCGGAGGTGTACTGTCTGAGAAAATTTACTGACGATGCTGGAAGTAGATATGACTTGTTTCATCTGCTCTTTAATCTTCGGACTATGCCTTAATTTTTTGAATACGGGATTAAAGCATTTAATCTTCGATTTCAGGCTCTAACACCCTTAATTCCTGCTACTGATACAATGGCCATTGCTGAAATAGCCTCTCTGTATTTCTGAATCACAGTGGCTATGATTACAGAAGACAAAGTGAATTTATCACTCTGTATACCCTGCAAAAATGAGATAAACCAATTATAAAAACCAGGGGTGGCGGAAGAAATGTTGTGAATTCTGGAAGAATAGTGGTGCAACTTTGGAAATAGTGGTTGTGGGGAAGAACAAGTGAAAAATGCCGTGTAACAGAGGTTTGGTGAAAATGCAATAGACTCCAATGTGAAACATTAAAGTTTAATGTAAGCGGAATGATATAAATTTTCAATGTAAAACATTTAAAATTCGACCTTTGAATGAAATACAAAGGGAATGGGTGAAAAATATATGAAACAGGCTTTGAATGGCGGGACCCAGTCATGGGTGGAGAGCGCTTTAATAAGGACCATCGGATCTTAGGAGGAGATCAATGGCGGAGGTCAAATGATGAAGTTCATAGAAGCTCCGATGAAGAAATCTGATCGAGGGCGCAATGCAACGCAGACCGTCGATCTAGATCAAACAGACGGTCACGATTGGATCGAAGGATCGCAATTGGGGGAGGCAGAGAGTGACACTATTAAGAACTTCTGATTGGTGATTAGCGATCAAGCGCCAACCGCTGGATCACATAGGGGATCAACGGTGGATATTCAATCAGTGGGGAGACGGATGGGGACAAAGGAGCGAAGCGGGAGAAATGGGGGCCATCAGATTAGACGAGATGTATGGCTCAGATCCAATCGAGGCTCGCCAATCGGGAGGGGTCGGTAACAAGGGATTGGTGCGGTTGGTGGTGGTGTGATTGAGTGATCACCATCCGATCTGGGGACAGATCGATCACTTATATGTAATCAGAGGGGTGAATGGGGAGAAACGATGGATGCATTGTAGAATTATTGCGGACCTTCAGATCTGTGTAGATTGTTGGCTTAGATCACGGCAGGAGTCTATGGACCAAATGCGCCATCGCAACGGAGAACTCCATGGTAACAAATAAACACGCTTATATGAATGATCCAATGCAATAAGCACCCATGGCCTTAGCGCCTGGTTCCGGTGCTTGATCACATGGTGGGGAAGTGGATGGGGACTAGCCGAAAGGGGCTTAGCCTGTACTAAAGTAAAAAGTGGGTTTTATAGCCAAAAAGGAGGTTTTTTAAGGCTAAAAAGAGGAATTCGGTAAAGGGAGAAAGGGACTTTTAAGCCAAAAAAATGGTATTTCTAAGGTTTAAAAGGGGTTTGGCATGATTTAGAAGGTTAAAAATGGAATTTGGATGACTTTGCATAAGGGAAAAAAGTGAAGAAAACAGAGGTATAATGGAGATGAGATAAGGGAAAAGGCCTTTTTGGGCATTCTTCTTTAGAACAGAGAGGCTTTAAACAGGGAACAATAGTGAACATTTATCAAAGGAAAAAAGGCATAAGGAGGCTTCAAGGATGATGCGTTTTCAGGGGAAATGCATTCCTTGAAGGCTCAAAAAACATTTTAGCCCCCTGTTTGCTTGTCAAAAAATTCATAGGGGGCTAACAGTGGCTCCACATGGGCATGGCTTCTTCTTGAAGGAGTCAAGAATTCAGAGAATGATCTTTGGTGTAGACCAGAGGCCTGGTACTTAACCCATCCTTTTTATTTCTTAGATCAGCTGCCACAAATCATGAAGACATTATATCAGCAGTAAAAATCTTTCAAACAACTACCTACCCAGACTACAGGCCTAACATTTTTTCTTCTGGGTGCATTTGGACTTGCAGACCCTTTACATCATCAATTTTTTCAAACAGGAAAAGAAGCCTATTCTATTTCTACCCTTATTTCTCCGTGAGACCAGATTAAACTGTTGGCCTCATAGTTTCTCTACCTAAACTAACGTTTGCCAGGATTAAACTGTCTAGCAGACTTCTTCTCTACATTCTAAGACAGAAATTGAAAAACAATCAAGCCAATATTAGACTGTCAGGCTTGCTGTGGATCATGGCATAAAGACAAAATTGCTCATGGACTGAAACTTTGCGAAAATTCAAAACTACTAATTGAATGCTCACAAGCTGAGCTTTATTGAGCTTTTCCTACCTACCCTACTCTAACTGGAAAATTTACATGTCTAGCTTACAAACATTGTCTTCCAATGCAACCAGTCTATCAAGTGATCCCATGACTGGTATTTCTTGCTCATCTCCTTGAACAGGCTGGATAGGCAAGGCCACTCCCATTCTTTTGGTTCCTCAACATCAGCCTTTAAAAATTTTCTTGTTGTCTGCAACATGCTGCTCAAAAATTCCTTTGATGTTTCTTCAAATGTTTGCAGGAAATGTACATAAGGATCATGAAATGATACCTAGTTATGAATATTTGGCAGGCAGGCTTCAACCAGGATTTCTTCTTCTTCCACTAGATCAAGAATAAGACTCTCTTAAGAAAGAGTGTCTCCTTCATCTTCTGAACTGGAGGACTCATCGTATATTGTAGCTGTGTCCTCTTGGAGCTCTGATGGGATGAGCTCCGTGAAAATATCTATGAACTCTTGAGCAGGGGTATTTTCCGTTGCTTCCTCTTTTTCAAGGGAAGGCTCCTTGCTTTCATCCTATTCAAGAATCTCTTCTTTTCCTTCCTCCTCATCTTTTAAGATGAAAGGCTTCTAATCGTGAAAATCATCATTGATGATCTATGGTGTAACAGAGTGAAAATTCCATGAATATTCACCTATCAGAAGGCTTTCATAGCTTTCTTCATCAGTGTCATAGACAGGCTGACTTGGTTCATTGCTTCTCTGGAGTTGCTGGCCATGATTTTCCTCCCATGAGTCTGCTGATGATGGTCCTGTGAGCTCAACTTCCCTCTGTAAACAATCATCATCAAACAGATCATAACTAGGAAAGTCATAATTGTAAGCAATGTCACCAGTCAAACCTGTCAGATTTTCAGTAGGTCTTTCTTCATTCTGATCCGCTGAAAAGTTCTTTGGATCTACATTCTCAAACTCTTTAGATGAATGAGCAAGCGCATTAGTTCTATAGAATATTTCAGAGGTGGACTGCACGTTTAATATTTGGTCCATCTCTTCTTCTATCAACGGAGAATTTTTTTTTTTAACACAGACAGTAGAAAAACAGTCCTCTGTTTCTTTTAAAAACTGATCCTGAGGCTAGATATCTTTGTGAGCCTCATATTGAATGTTTTCCAGAGCAAGAGAAAACTCCAGACCAAGATCATCATACATGTCTTGCTCCTTGTCTAGGTCTGGAGTTGGCCCTTGCTCTGGAAAATGCATGGGTTGTTCTAAATCATCAACATTTGCGTTTAAATTAGCCATATGCATTTCCAACACTTCACCAAACATGTTTGCTATTCTGTTTAATTGGTCTGCCAAAGCATCTAGCTTTGTGTCTCTGTCCATGTCTAGATCCATGTTTCTGCAAAGAAGTTCACTGCATCTTCTCAACCAGTTCAGAGTCTTCTACCAATGGAGTCATGTGGTCTTTTAGGAATTATAAGGTGTGGAGTCGCCAGGTGGTTGAATGTGAATGTTTGAAACAGGCCGTTGTCCACCATCAACATTTGATACCAATCTAAAGGCATTAGTATGAGTTGTTCCCCAGTGGAGTTGCCATTATGTTGGGGTTCCAGTGTTTTGGCTAGATTGGCAGGACCAAAAGACCGGAAAACATCACAACCACTTTAGGGCCCTAGGATCTAGCCCTCCTGAACCCGGAGAGGGATCTCTCCATAAAGAAAATAATGATATGTCTTTGAGGCTCAAAAACAAGATATTAGGCAAGTTATGAAGCACAATGGGGGGTTTTAAATGATTTGGTTGGTTGTTGGGTTGAGTCAGAGATCATTAACTGAGAAGGTAATGGGAGGAAAAGAGAAAAGTAGTAGGACGTTTTGGTAAAAGAGGATAGGTTAAGGTCATGCCATCCATTGGGCTATGGAGTCATGAAAGGAGATTACTTGCAAACAACTATCCAAGGCTTTCATAGGGCAAGTCATCTAAACTAAAGGATCTTTAAGGTAGATGGTGGAATGGAACATTAAGGAGAGAAATGAAGAGACACAAAGGGCAACTTGAGATCAGACCAAAGGTCATCTAACTCCAGATCTGCTTCAGCATACTCTTAAAGAGATAACATTTAAGATTGAAACATAGAACTAGGCCTGAGATCAGAGAAGGAATTTGAACCTTCAATGCTTCGACACTAGCTCACGGGATCTTTGAAAGGCCAATATGTTTGAAAAAGGACCCCAGTGGACGGGGCTCACACTAAATCCTCGGTATCCCAATTCTCACAGCTCAAACCTGACAAGAAAAAATAAGCAGCAAACCTTGAATTCACACATCATCTAGCAGTGAATAACAGCTACTACACTGGTTAAATTACATGAATTTTCCCTTAGATTTACTATCAGCAGAAAAAATTAAAGGTAGGGAGAGCAGAAACATAGGGTACCATGCAAGGGTATATCCTATGCCAGATTTTTTATGCGTACTAGAAGACCAATGAACAACATGAAAAAAGTAATAAAACAATGTGATAATAGAAACATCACCCGTAGTAATAGACTAGGATCTTGTGAAATTTGCTTGATTAATTGATGCAAAACCAGTCACATACACTGAGCTCAAGGGCTAATTATAGTCCAAAATTTCTCCTCCCAGCCTACTACATTACAAACTACTCTGCTACTCTCTCCCAAAACTATTCTAACAGTCAAAAAATGAATCCCTACAACTAACAACAACAACGCAACCGAACCCCTTATAATATGTTCTTCGGGAATTCTTATAGGAGAAAAGAATAACAGTAGTAGTAGATGTACATTAACTGGTTCATTAAGACAGATTGGCGGGAGTGTTTCGTGCCCACTTTGCTTAATGGCACATGCATCACTGTAAGTACTCTTTGGTATGGTCTGGGAGTCTTTTTCAGGTCAATTTTGACCTCAGATGTTTCTTTAAAGTCCTTTATGGCTGTAAGGCTTTTTAATTTCCTTCTGAAGCAAGTAAGGTTACTGAAGGTCCTCTGGGCTTCCATACCTCCATTATTTCCGTCTTGATAGTCTTGGGAAATTTTCTGTCAGTGAAACAGCCTTTCGGAGCTCGAGGAGGCATGGAGACTTCTGTCGGAGGTGTACTGTCTGAGAAAATGTACTGCCGAGGCTGAAAGCAGATATGGCTTGTTTCATGTGCTCTTTAATATTCAGACTATGCCTTAATTCTTTGAATAGGGGATTAAAGCATTTAATCTTAGATTTTGGGCTCTAACACCCTTAATTCCCGCTATTGATACAGCGGCCGCTGCTGAAATGGCCTCTCTGTATTTCCGAATCACAGTGGTTGTGATTACAGAAGACAAAGTGAATTTATCACTCTGTATACCCTGCAACAATGAAATAAACCAATTATAAAAATTAGGGGTGGCGGAGGAAATGCGGTGAAACCTAGAAGAATTGTGGCACAACTGTGGAAATAGCGGCTGTGGGAAATAACAGGCAAAAAATGTAGTGTAACGGAGGTTTGGTGAAAATGAAATAGACTCCAATGTGAAACATTAAAGTTTAATGTAAGCGGAATGATATAAATTTTCAATGAAAAACATTTAAAATTCGACCTTTGAACGAAATACAAAGGGAATGAGTGAAAAATAAATGAAACATGCTTTGAATGGTGGGACCCGATCATGGGTGGAGGGTGATTTAATAAGGACCATCGGATCTCTGGAGGAGATCAACGGCGGAGGTCAAATGATGAAGTTCATAGAAGCTCCGATGAAGAAATTTGATGGAGGGCGCGATGCAATGCAGACCGTCGATCTCGATCAAATGGATGGTCATGATTGGATCGGAGGATCACAATCAGGGGAGGCGGAGAGTGACACTATTAAGAACTTCCGATTGGCGATTAGCGATCAAGCGCCAACCGCTGGATCGCATAGGGGATCAACGGTGGATATTCAATCGGCGGGGAGATGGATGGGGGAAAAGGAGCGGAGCGGGATAGATGAGGGCCGTTGGATTATATGAGATGGATAGCTCAGATCCAATCAGGGCTTGCCAATTGGGAGGGGTTGGTAACACGGGATTGGTGCGATCGGCGGTGGTGCGATTGAGCGATCACTGTCCGATCTGGGGACAGATCGACGGCTTATATGTAATCAGAGGGGCGAATGGGGAGAAACGACAGGTGCATTGTAGAATTGGCACGTACTTTTGGATCTGTGTAGATCGATGGCTCAGATCGCGGCGAGAGTTTATGGACCAAACGCGCCATCGCATCGAAGAACTCCATGGTAACAAATAAACGCGCTTATATGAATGCTCCGATGCGATAAGCACCCAGGGCCTTAGTGCCTGGTTCTAGCACTTGATCACATGGTGGGGAAGTGGTTGGGGCTGGCCGAAAGGGGCTAAGCCTTTACTAAATTAAAAGTGGGGTTTTTACCCAAAAAGGATGGTTTTTAAGGCTAAAAAGAGGAATTCGATAAAGGGAAAAAGGGAATTTTAAGCCAAACAAAGGGTATTTGTAAGGTTTAAAAGGGGTTTGCGATGATTTAGAAGGTTAAAAAGGGAATTTGGATGACTTTGCATAAGGGAAAAAAGTGAAGAAAACAGAGGTATAATGGGGATGAGATAAGGGAAAAGGCCTTTTTGGGAATTCTTCTTTAGAACAGAGAGGCTTTACACTGGGAATGGCAGTGAGGATTTATCAAAGGAGAAAAGGCACAAGGAGGCTTCAAGGATGATGTGTTTTCAGGGGAAATGCATTCCTTGAAGGCTCAAAAAACATTTTAGCCCCCTGTTTTCTTGTCAAAAAATTCATAGGGGGCTAACAGAATGCACTTGCATAAACTGGAGAAAAAGGAAACCATGTGCTTTCTTCATTTCAATTCATTCGAGAATTGTTTTCCTAGGGAATATCCAGACAAGGTGAAAATACCACTGGTCGTTATTCAAGATCACTTATTGTTTCACACTGTTAACTAGAAAGTTTCCATGAATACCATTATCACACCCTTAACTGGAAAGGTGAAATGAATACCATTATCATAAATACCAGTGCTAAAACCTTAAACCTTCATGGAGTTCGTTATACTGAAGTAATAAATATTGTTGCACTTTCTTCACAAGCATTAATCGGGGCACATTTGGTGGAAATCAACCCAAATGGAGATAAGCTTGCATTATGGTATGACCCTGACCTTATAGGTTTTAAATGTTTTATAGAAAAAATTGATCAGATAAAATATTGATCAGAATTTTTCAAAGATAGCTCAATATGTCAGAATTGAGGCATGCGAGAACAAGGTAGAAAATAAGAAGTTAAGTGATATGCACAGTACTTTCTTTGGAGCTTTGTATTTAGTGTGCCCATGATCCTTCTTTCCATGGTTTTTATGTATATTCCTAGAGTTAAAGACATATTGGATGCAAAGTTATTAAATATGCTTACAACAAGGGCACTCTTGAGATGGATTTGGTGTACACCTGTACAATTCATAATTGGATGGAAATTTTACGTAGGTGCTTATAAATCCCTAAGAAATGGATCGACTAATATGGATGTTTTGGTAGCCCTAGGGACAAATGAAAATTATTTTTATTCATTTTATTCACTGGTTAGAGCTGCAACTTCAAATACCTTTAAATAAGGTAGAAAAAAAGGAGTTAAGCGATATGCACAGTGCTTTCTTTGGAGCTTTATATTTAGTGTGCCCATGTTCCTTATTTCCATGGTTTTTATGTATATTCATAGAGTTAAAGACATATTGGATGCAAAGTTATTAAATATTCTTACAATAGGTGCACTCTTGAGATGGATTTGGTGTACACCTATACAATTCATAATTGGATGGAAATTTTATGTTGGTTATTATAAATCCCTAAGACATGGATCGACTAATATGGATGTTTTGGAAGCCTTAGGGACAAATGAAAATTATTTTTATTCATTTTATTCATTGGTTAGAGTTGCAAGTTCAAATACATTTAAAGGTACAAACTTCTTTGAGAAAAGTTACATGCTAATCGCCTTCATTCTTCTAGGGAAGTTGTTGAAAGTTTTAGCCAAAGGAAAAAATTCATAAGCCATTGGAAAGTTGATGGAATTAGCTCCAGACACAACGATCTTGCTCACATTGGACGATGATGGAAAATTCAAAGCTGAAAGCGATATCAAGATTGAACTTAGTCAGATGAAAATATACCAATAGATGGGTTGGTGATTTGGGGTCAAAGTCATGTCAATGAAAGTATGCTGACAGGGGAGCCTAAACCTGTTACAAAAAGAATTGGTGATAAATTATTCAAAGGAAGCATGAATCAAGTAGGAGGGCTTCACATTAGATCTACTCGTGTAGGTTTCGAAACTACTCTTTTGTATATTATTAGGGTTGTTGAAGTTGCCCAGATGAATAAAGTTCCATCCTAAGAAGCAGAGCTCTTGTTGAAGTTGAGACCTCTGTCGGTTGGGTTTTGTTGGGCCTCGTATCCCTCCTCCCCTGCTACGCGTCATCTATATTCTCTGCATTCTATAAATATAATTCAAAGATGAATGGTGAAAAAGTGTTTGATAAATCTAATTCATAGAGGAATGGTGAAAAAGGTACATGCATTATCTTTAAAAAAGTAAAAAAAAAATTCTAAAAGTTCTTATTCCTAATTATGTAGAGAACAAGAAATATTAGCCTTATTTTCAAAACTAGAATGGTGAAAAACGACACCTATTTTCTCTTTAGAAAAAAAATTCTAATTCAATAATTTGTATTATGTATGTGCAGAATTGTATAAAAATAGGGGTGTTATCTAAACAAATAATGGTAGAAAAGACACATAAAATTTCTTAATAATACTTTACATATCAAAGTCATAGCGAAACCGTAAGGCAACATAGAGTGAAATACATAACAAGTGTCGATATTATAGAAAAATTCTACAAATAATAGGATGTTACTTTTGGTATCCAATTGAGAAGCATGTTATTGCATTAACTTGAAAGTAGAAAAGAAAAATATATCATGTTTTTTGTTGTGTTCATATTCTGTATCTATATGTTTGAAGGGATTCCTGCAATGTCATATTGAAATTGGTACATCTTTTTTGTTGATGTAAGCAGAGCATATTGGAAGAGAAACCAAATGTTGATCATGCAATATCGGATTGGATGAGATTTTGTTTCATGTGATAAGAACCAAATGTAATTGATTCCACCAGCTTCTTGCTTTCATTAACAAAACCCGAACACACCACCTTATTGTCATACGTTTCCTGCCCTATATTAAGTAAGAGTATTTCCTAAACCCATGAAGCTTCCTCAAGTAATTATCTAATTCTTTAATATACTTTGAACGAATAAATCTATGGCCAACAATACTGGCTTATGGAATGATTACATCATACAAAATTACTGGTTCTACAAATGCACACTAATAATATAGCTAAACATAACTGCAGCAACACTTACCTCATAGCAGAGGAACCACCAGCACCCATAGCAAAGGCATAAAAACCCGTGTATGCACTGAGCAAATAGAGATAGAGCTTGGGTTCGAGTAAAAGGTAGCAGAAGCAAATATAGCATCAAAACAACCAACAATTCTAACAATGAAAGTAGTTGAGCATAGAAGTATCTTGTCGAGATGAAGTACCTTGTCGGTGCAGAAGTAGCTTTTCCTAATGAAGTACCTTGTCGGTGCAGAAGTAGCTTTTCCAAATGAAGTTTCTTGTCGGCACAGGAACTCGACAAGAGTAAGGTTATCATCTGTGTAAATGCTTGGGATCCTAAGGTAGCCGCCTCACCAAAAATAATGTGGTCAAACAAAATTGTGTTATGAAAAGAGCCATGTGTAAACCTGGAATACTTCCATGCAAAGAACCATGTCTAAGCCTTTATCACCCTCATATACATGGTGTCCACATGCATCTCAACTATTAAGCTCACCTTTCCTAGCAAAACGTATCCCGTCTAGCATTTTATACACAAGACTAATGCTAGCATTAGTCTATGGATCTGAAAACATGAATGGAAAAAATAAATTTATCCTATTCTTACAGCCTCTCTGCTTAGGCAAGAGGCCAAAACCATGAAATTTCATCTAGAATATGCTTTAGAATATTTATCCAAGCACATACAAATAAAAAATGCAGAGCCAACTAAAAATGTAATGCTAAGATACACGCCTGGATCACTATAGTCCCATGCTGTGACGATGGGACTAAAAAGAGATTGAAGGTGTCAATTGATGTTCAATTTCACAATGTAAATATAAAAAATATTTAATTTCAATAACTAAATAAATTTCGGATTGTGTAATTAAAAATAATAAAATGCCATATAATTATGACAATATGATATTTAATATTATATTATATTAAGAAATACTAAAAAAGTATTTAATTTCAATAAATAAATAAATTTTGGATTGTGTAATTAACAATAATAAAATGCCGTATAATTATGGGAATATGATATATAATATTATATTATATTAAGAAATAGTAAAAAATATTATATGGAATGATATTTTATAAAGTAACAATATAACTTAAAATTTAATGATTAAAAGTTTTACGTTTATAAATATTTTTTTATTAAATATAAATTTACCACATATCTAGGCTTAAAATTTCTATTTTAATAATTATAACATAAAAACTATATATAATTTCATTTGTAACCACCGTTTTAGTGGAAAGGAATGGTTAGACTATTTTGTTTTATTAATTAAGACTTATGTTTATTTCAATTAGAATATTGAACAAAAAACCAAAATTTACATTAATAAAGATTTACTGTGAATTAGTTTCATGAGTAACAATGATGGTAAAAATAAAAGTAAAAGTAAATCAAGATCTGGTGTTAGTTGGAAAAACAGTTCCCACAGTTACCCATGGAACTCTGGAATAAATAGAAAATCCAGAGGAGAGTTTGAGGTTGGATCTGTGGAGGAAGGAAGAGAAACTCTGTTAGCCTGGAAAAGGTATTTTAGGACAAAGGGTGCACTGGGTTGGAGATTGGACCGGTTCATCCCGTGATCTCCCCAGAACTTCTTGTTTTTCCCTATAATGGAAGAACTGGACCGAATTGTCCTAAGTTTCTGTCCAGTACTCTGAGAATTTCAGAGACCCAGACTTGATGCACGGGGGGAGCTGCGTAACTGTTCATCAGATCATGGAAGGGAGGCACATTATTACCATCAGTTGATTCAGGAACCAGATGAGTAAAGAATAAGAAGAAGTAGAATGTTTAGTTTGCTATACTTCTGAATTTAATTCCTAAAGAATGCTGTAGTTAGAAAACTTAATTTGTTACCAAGAAGGATGAATCCTGTATTTCTTTCTCTGTTATCATTATCATAGGGTTGTTGGAAATAAGTATTATTTACTATATAGATAGTCTACAGATGAAAATTTACAGTAGCCAGAAAGAACAATGGTCTATTCAGTATTTCCTTCTTTTCTTACACTATTATGTCATGTACAGGCGTAGGTTAAATTCCTGTAGAAGAAGTATATATAACAGAGCCTGAAATTTAAATTTACTGGCCATATCTACTTCACTAGTTAAGACAGTTCTGTAGAGTATGATTAGTGGAAAGCAAACACAGACAGAGGAACGGGAGAACCGTTAACCCTTCAAGCCAAAAAATCTGTGCTAAAGGGCTGGTCGTTCTCCATCTTTGAAGGAACACGGACATAAATGGTGGTACGGACGCCTGTGTTATTTAGAAAAGATTTAAACAGAATAAGGAACCAGAAACAGTAAGAAAATGCAGAACGTTCTGGTACTAGTAACATAGAATAGTAACCCTCCAACAGATAAAATAACTCTTATCAGCAGATACAGGTAAATTCGAGAATCGAAGCAGAGAACAATGAAAAACCATTTTTGTGATACATAAGAACCCATAACTTGTGCAAAGCAATTGAAAATACTATTGGAAAGTTTAAAGACACAGTAAATAGCCTCACGGCGTATACACACAGTCTATTTCAAAACCATAACAAAACTCATTTGAGAATGTCGCGCTGCCATTACAACTGGCTTAATCATAACAAGGAACCACACATACATTATGTGCAAGAAGTTCAACTCAAAAGAGTAGCAGTCCGGCAAATAACTGTAAGATAGATTCACAGATTTCTTTCTTCAAAATAAACCCCATTAAGGAGTAGTCTAGCAACATACAACTGTCGGCTTGAGGCCGCAATTAATATCAAGAAAACCTGAACTAGAATCTATCCTACACGGCATAACTAAAATATATCAGGCTAAACCCTGAACTGGAATTAGACAGTAAACGTTTCGCCAAAGGAAAACCAAGGGTACAGTTCCTGTCGAAAACGGGTACCTGTGAGATGCATGCAGGGGTTAACCCTTTCTTCCGCGAGCAAGCATGGATAAATGACAATAAAATGCGAGCTGGAGCAGGAGGCAAGGCGATACCTGTCATAAGAGAGAGAGAGACCTTTAGTTATGCGAAAAGGAATTTTACAAGGGAAACAGAAGAACTAATCAACAATGCCGAAGGACAGGGTCTCCCCGGAACGGGGCAAGATTGTTTCTTAAAGAGAGATTACCTGTCGATTTTCCGAACCTGTGGGTTCTCTTTCAAACACCGGACCTCTACTGTCCAAAACCCCAAATCGAAAATGAAGTTAGCATGTTGAAAGAGTACATGAGCACAGCGGCCAGAAAAGAGTCGTAAGCCTCAGGGTTAAAATAATAACCAGACTTCTCCGTTATTTTCACACCAAAAACTCAACCCTGTTCCACGAAAACTGCAAAAAATTCTTATGAAATGTCAGAAGATGTTACCTGTGTTGAGCGGCTAGATCTCTGGTCGCAGCACTACCGCCATTGTCTCGGGAGGCATTGAAAACCAGTGAAGAAAACCCTGGCAGAGCCACACCGCCTCCAGAAACTCTCAGCGCGAGGAATGACAATGAGACCGAAGCGGTTAGAGCACCGAGGGTCATTGCGAACCCTAGGCACCAGAGCCGTAGATCATATGAAATCAACGGAGAGAGGCATGCCAAGTGTCGGGCCGATAGGCCAGTCGGACCATATAATAATCAAACCCAATTTCCAAAGTTGCCAAATGACATTTTAAATATGGAATGGATAACATAATTACCGGCCATAATAGTTCTGAGATTGTATTAATAATCCGAGCCATTATGATAAATGTAATCCACGAACAATCTATATATAAAATCCATAGTACAGCAATTCTATTATGTAGTACTGATGACACATTATTCCAAGAACTATGCCAGCAGTGCAATCATGTAGGACCATGTCAGATATTATTTCTATTTAATGTTGATTGAAATTCGTAATGGTAATTTTTTTTTTACTATGGTAATTTTATGTAATGTTAAGTGTTACAAGTGGTATCAAAGCTGGTTACAACTCTGGAGCCCTATTGGGCCAACTAACGTTAAAAATTTTATGTTACTCATGCACAGTTAGTTAATTAGTTGGAAGGACAGATGAGACGGACACCTTCACAATCATAATCGCTACAGCGAAATATCGGAGAAATGCAGCCTCCACCAGAGGGAAACCCCGAAATGTGGGTCCAGTTGGGGATAGAACAGCATCAGAGGTCTAATATATTGATGGAAGAACAACAACATCAGACTCGCATTTTACTACACACAGTACAACAGTTGCAGGAAGAGATGGAGAGGGTACGGAAGGAAAACGCTAGAATGATGCAGGAGCAAGAGAGGATCTTAAAAAGCCTATCCGACAAATAGAATCAGAGAAATGAGAATCCCAGTGCTGGTAGATAATTCCAGGAAAGGGACGATCAGCAAACAGGTGAACAAGATATGAACCAAAGAGAAAGAAGTATGTCGCAGCGAAGTAATCCTCATAGGAATTTTAATGAGGCTTAATCTGAAAATGAAAATGAATGGAAAACCAGTAAAAGGCAGAAGGTGGAATTACACGGAGAATTCAGAAAGATAAAGCCACCTACATTCGATGGGGAAAAAGAGGAGGTGGCGGAAGCCTGGATGATTAACATGAACAAATATTTCCAGGTGTATGATTACGACAGTGGACTTAAAGCACGGCTGGCCATTTATCAGTTAAAAGACAAAGCCACCTTATGGTGGGAAGAAGTGAAGAATGTGCGAGGATTTGAAGATCAAGATGTGACATGGGAAAAGTTCCAACAATACTTTAAGGATAAGTACCTGATTGAACGTTTTTATGATGAAAAAGCCCGAGAATTTCATGATTTAAGGCTAGGACAACTGACCATGGACGATTTCATCACCAAGTTTACTGCATTACTGCGCTATGTACCGTACTTAAGAGAAGAGAAGGCCAAATTTCAAAGATTTCTGAGCAGTTTACCTGTCCATATGAAGGAGCGTATCAAATTTGAAAATCCTAAGACAATGGATGACACTATCATAAAAGCAAGGCTGTGCTATCAGCAAGCGAAAAACAAGATAGATCCCAGAAAAGGATGGCAAACAAGGAAGGATAACAGAAACAATGCTGGTTCCAAAAGGGGAAAAACCAGTAATTTCCAAAATAACGCCAGAAATTCAATCAATAAACAATTCGGTAGGAATCATCAGTGGGTTAGATGGCCTGGGGAAGACAAAATGGTGGAAGCTTCAAGTAAACCTGAGCAACCACAAAATCAGAGGCCACCTCTGCAGTGTTGGGGCTGCGGGGCAGCGCACTACTATCGAGATTGCCCACAGCGGGGTAAAACTGAGGCAATAAATAACCTGCAGGAAGCCTCTACTGTGGGAGATGTGGCTCGGAGTATACCCAGAATTAATGCTGCATTGGAGGACCGACAAGCGGATTTTCAGCCTACCATGATAGAATTAGAAGGTAAATTGCTATCCCAAACTGTTTCTGTTTTAGTAGACCCGGGGGCAAGTCTAAGTTATATAAGTCCTAAACTAGTGGAAGTCTATAAACTGCCAAGTCAAAAGTTCAAAAAGACCTGGTTGGTCCAGTTAGCCACAGGAGCTAAAAGAAGGGTTAGTGCCAAAATACCGGAATGTGCACTGCTAATTGGCGGACAGCAGCTGGTAGTGGATTTAAATATTCTGCCGTTGGGGTCCTATGATATATTATTGGGTATGGACTGGTTGGAGAAGCATTGGACTCTTATAGACTGTAAGGAAAAGATAGTTTACTACAGAGATCATAATGGTATTCGCCAAGAGATTCAAGGCATAAAGAAGCCTGTAAATCTGCGCCCAATTACAGCTTCCCAGATGGGAAAATGTATCAGGAAGGGATGCCAACTATATGCCATACAAGTTGGATTATCTGAGTCTAAAAGTAAAGCTGCTGCGTTAGAAAATATACCAGTAGTTCAGGAATTTAAGGATATATTTCCTGAAGAAATACCAGGTTTACCACCAAAAAGAGAGGTTGATTTTACAATAGAACTGCTGCCAGGAGCCTCGCCAGTTTCACGGACTCCTTATCGAATGAGTGTACCAGAACTGACTGAACTGAAGATGCAGCTTCAGGAATTGCTGGATAAGGGGTATATTCGACCCAGTGTGTCACCTTGGGGAGCACCCGTATTGTTTGTTAAAAAGAAGGATGGAACCATGCGCATGTGCATGGATTACCGACAGTTAAATAAGCTAATTGTTAAGAACAGGTATCCTCTACCACGTATTGATGACTTGTTTGATCAAGTGAGAGGGGCCACGGTGTTCTCAAAGATCGATTTTCGATCCGGTTATCACCAGATCCGGATCAAAGATGAAGATATCTACAAAACTGCCTTTTGGGTTAACTAATGCACCAGCCACCTTTATGAGGCTGATGCATAGTGTTTTCCATCCTTATTTGGACAAATTTGTGTTAATTTTCATTGATGACATACTGATTTATTCTAAAAATGCGGAAGAACAAAAGGCACACTTGCGAATGGTGCTGGAAATGCTTAGGAAGAACCAACTGTATGCGAAATTCAGCAAATGTGACTTCTTTAAAGAAAAGATACAGTATCTTGGACACGTAATATCTGAAAAAGGCATAGCTGTAGACCCAGAGAAAATCAAGACTATTATGGAGTGGAAGGTGCCACAGAATGTGGCAGACATACGATCTTTTATGGGTCTCGCTGGCTATTATCGGCGATTTATAAAAGGATTCTCAAAGATAGCTTTTCCTATTACCTCCTTGCAAAGGAAAGGGAAAATATTTAAATGGACCAAAGAGTGCCAGGATAGTTTTGAAAGATTGAAGCAGTTGCTGACAACAGCACCTGTTAAGTGTGGCAGATCCAAGTAAAGAATTCGAGGTTTGTACAGATGCATGCAAGGAAGGTGTTGGGGCTGTTTTGTCACAAGAAGGAAAGGTAGTTGCGTACGAATCCCGCAAGTTAAAAGATCATGAACAACGGTATTCAGCTTATGATTTAGAGCTGACCGCAGTTGTGCACGCACTCCGGGTGTGGAGACATTATTTACTTGGGAAGAAATTTGTATTAAAGACAGATCATAGCAGCCTAACCAGCTATTTTAAACAAACTGATTTAAACTCCCGACAAGCAAGGTGGAATGCTTTTCTGAGTGAGTTTGAAATTGATCTGCAGCACGTGAAGGGAAAGGAGAACAAAGTTGCGGATGCATTGAGCAGGAAGGTGCATAGAATTTATGAATTATACGTTAACCAGGTGGAAACCAGATTTCTAGATCAAATCAGAAAAGAAGCAGACAAGGATCCAGAGTATAAATACTTGTGGCAGCAAACCCAAGAATCTGAAGGACAAGGGGGATATGAGATCAACCAGGACGGGTTGCTGGTTTTTAAGAAGAAAATAGTCATTCCGAATAGAGTGGAATTAAAAACTATGATACTGGATGAATATCATAGAAGAAATTATGCTGGTCATCCAGGATATCAAAAGATGCTGACAGCCATAAGAAAGGATTACTGTTGGCCAGGCATGAGGAAGGAAATAGCAAGTTATTTAACCAAGTGTTTAGAATGCCAACAAGTAAAAGTGGAGCATCGGCATCCAGCTAGATTAATGCAACCTATACCCATTCCTGAGTGGAAGTGGGAGGTGATTTCATTGGACTTTATCACTGGGTTACCAAAGTCAAAGCGAGGTAATGATTCCATAATGGTAGTTGTGGATAGACTAAGTAAGTCAGCACATTTCATACCTATCCAGTCCACCTATAAGACAGTACAAATAGCAGACTTATTTATGCAGGAGATCTTTAGACTCCATGGCATACCTAAGACTGTCATCTCAGACAGAGATGTAAAGTTCACATCAGCCTTTTGGAAGACACTGTTTACAGGACTAGGAACTCAAGTACATTTTAGTACTGCATACCACCCGCAAACAGACGGCCAGACTGAGCGGGTAAATCAGGTACTAGAAGACATGCTGAGAATGTATGTCATGCAACAACCAGTTAAATGGGAAGAGTATCTACATTTGATATAATTCGCCTACAACAACAGTTACCAAGAATCGTTAAGGATGAGTCCGTTCGAAGCGCTTTATGGACGGCAGTGCAGGACTCCCATCAACTGGAGCAGCCCAGAGAATAAACTCATGCTAGGACCAGACATGCTAGCAGAAATGGAAGCTGAAGTGAGGAAAATTCGAAAGAATTTGAAAGCAGCACAGGACAGGCAGAAAGTGTATGTGGATAAGAAAAGGTCTTATTGTGAATATGCAGTTGGAGATCATGTGTATGTCAGGATTAAACCAAAGAAAAGCACATTAAGATGGGCGTCTTGTGCAAAATTAGCACCCCGATTCTGTGGTCCTTTCCAAATTCTGGAGAGAGTGGGAACGGTGGCGTATCGTTTAGCTCTTCCTAGCCATATTCGGGTGCATAATGTTTTTCATGTATCGTTACTGAAACGATATGTCCATGATACAAGGCATATTATTCATTGGCAGAACATACAGGTAGTGAAAGAGTATGATCACTAAATGATAATGTGATATTATTAACTTATTTAATTAACATAAGTTTATTGTGTGCAGGTAGAACCAGACGGGGAATTTCTGGTCGAGCCACACAGTATAATCGACCGGAAAGAAATCATGCTCCAGAAACGAGTCATCGCCCAGGTTAAAGTGCAATGGAAGCACTTTGGACTTGACGAAGCTACCTGGGAAGACGAAATTTTTGTTCGTGAAGCTTATCCTGAGCTTTTTACTGAACCGGAATAGTAACACCGAGGACGGTGTTCTCATCCAGAGGGGGAAAACTGTAACCACCGTTTTAGTGGAAACGAATGGTTAGACTATTTTGTTTTATTAATTAAGACTTATGTTTATTTCAATTATAATATTGAACAAAAAACCAAAATTTACATTGATAAAGATTTACTGTGAATTAGTTTCATGAGTAACAATGATGGTAAAAATAAAAGTAAAAGTAAATCAAGATCTGGTGTTAGTTGGAAAAACAGTTCCCACAGTTACCCATGGAACTCTGGAATAAATAGAAAATCCAGAGGAGAGTTTGAGGTTGGATCTGTGGAGGAAGGAAGAGAAACTCTGTTAGCCTGGAAAAGGTATTTCAGGACAGAGGGTGCACTGGGTTGGAGATTGGACCGGTTCGTCCCGTGATCTCCCCAGAACTTCTTGTTTTTCCCTGTAATGGAAGAACTGGACCGGATTGTCCTAAGTTTCTGTCCATTGCTCTGAGAATTTCAGAGACCCAGACTTGATGCACGGGGGGAGCTGCATGACCGTTCGTCAGCTCATGGAAGGGAGGCACATTATTACCATCAGTTGATTCAGGAACCAGATGAGTAAAGAATAAGAAGAAGTAGAATGTTTAGTTTGCTATACTTGTGAATTTAATTCCTGAAGAATGCTGTAGTTAGAAAATTTAATTTGTTACCAAGAAGGATGAATCCTGTATTTCTTTCTCTGTTATCATTATCGTAGGGTTGTTGGAAATAAGTATTATTTACTATATAGACAGTCTACAGATGAAAATTTACAGTAGCCAGAAAGAACAATGGTCTATTCAATATTTCCTTCTTTTCTTACACTATTATGTCATGTACAGGCATAGGTTAAATTCCTGTAGAAGAAGTATATATAACAGAGCCTGAAATTTAAATTTACTGGCCATATCTACTTCACTAGTTAAGACAGTTCTGTAGAGTATGATTAGTGGAAAGCAAACACAGACAGAGGAAGGGGAGAATCGTTAACCCTTCAAGCCAGAAACTCTGTGCTAAAGGGCTGGTCGTTCTCCGTCTTTGAAGGAACACGGACATAAATGGCGGTCCAGACGCCTGTGTTATTTAGAAAATATTTAAACAGAATAAGGAACCAAAAACAGTAAGAAAATGCAGAACGTTCTGGTACTAGTAACATAGAATAGTAACCCTCCAACAGATAAAATAACTCTTATCAGCAGATACAGGTAAATTTGAGAATCGAAGCAGAGAACAATGAACAACCATTCTTGTGATACATAAGAACCCATAACTTGTGCAAAGAAATTGTAAAATACTATTGGAAAGTTTAAAGACACAGTAAATAGCCTCACGGCGTATACACACAGTCTATTTCAAAACCATAACAAAACTCATTTGAGAATGTCGCGCTGCCATTACAACTGGCTTAATCATAACAAGGAACCACACATACATTGTGTGCAAGAAGTTCAACTCAAAAGAGTAGCAGTCCGTCAAATAACTGTAAGATAGACTCACAGATATCTTTCTTCAAAATAAACCCCATTAAGGAGTAGTCTAGCAACATACAACCGTCGGCTTGAGGCCGCAATTAATATCAAGAAAACCTGAACTAGAATCTATCCTGCACGGCATAACTAAAATATATCAGGCTAAACCCTGAATTGGAATTAGACAGTAAACGTTTCGCCAAAGGAAAACCAACGGTACAGTTCCTGTCGAAGACGGGTACCTCTGAGATGCATGCAGGGGTTAGCCCTTTCTTCCGCGAGCAAGCATGGATAAATGACAATAAACTGCGAGCTGGAGCAGGAGGCAAGGCGATACCTGTCATAAGAGAGAGAGAGACCTTTAGTTATGCGAAAACGAATTTTACAAGGGAAACAGAAGAACTAATCAACAATGCCGAAGGACAGGGTCTCCCCGAAACGGGGCAAGATTGTTTCTTAAAGAGAGATTACCTGTCGATTTTCCGAACCTGTGGGTTCTCTTTCAAACACCGGACCTCTACTGTCCAAAACCCCAAATCGAAAATGAAGTTAGCATGTTGAAAGAGTACATGAGCACAGCGGCCAGAAAAGAGTCGTAAGCCTCAGGGTTAAAATAATAACCAGACTTCTTCGTTATTTTCACACCAAAAACTCAACCCTGTTCCACGAAAACTGCAGAAAATTCTTATGAAATGTCAGAAGATGTTACCTGTGTTGAGCGGCTAGCTCTCTGGTCGCAGCACTACCGCCATTGTCTCGGGAGGCATTGAAAACCAGTGAAGCAAACCCTGGTAGAGCCACACCGCCTCCAGAAACTCTCAGCACGAGGAATGACAATGAGACCGAAGCGGTTAGAGCGCCGAGGGTCATTGCGAACCCTAGGCACCAGAGCCGTAGATCATATGAAATCAACAGAGAGAGGCATGCCAAGTGTCGGACCGATAGGCCAGTCGGACCATATAATAATCAAACCCAATTTCCAAAGTTGCCAAATGACATTTTAAATATGGAATGGATAACATAATTACCGGCCATAATAGTTCTGAGATTGTATTAATAATCCGAGCCATTATGATAAATGTAATCCACGAACAATCTATATATAAAATCCATAGTACAGCAATTCTATTATGTAGTACTGATGACACGTTATTCCAAGAACTATGCCAGCAGTGCAATCATGTAGGACCATGTCAGATATTATTTCTATTTAATGTTGATTGAAATTCGTAATGGTAATTTTTTTTTTACTATGGTAAGTTTATGTAATGTTAAGTGTTACATCATTTCTTTTTTCCTTTTAGTTATTTTCCATTACACATTTAATTTTTTTTTTGGAATTTTTTATAAATTCTAAATATGAAAAATGACATTAAAAAATAAAATGGTTGAGATCGAAATATTATCAAATAATTCTTTTATGAAAAAACGAAATAATATCAAATAATTTTTTTATGAAAAAACGAAATAATATGTAGATTAATTTGATTTTTTTTTTTATTTAAGTAAAAAATTCTAGAAAAAAAAAATTGAAACTTTAATAAAATTATCAAAGAAACGTTACAATAAATTTTAAAAATAAAATAAAAATATATTTTATAATAAAATATAAAGTAATTATTGATTATAATTTTTATAAATTTGATAGTCATCGGCTTGAATCTCTTTTTCCCTGCGCAGCGCATTGGCTGGGAGGCGCGACGTACCGACACTGGGTTACTTGTGGGCGCGACGCACAGGGGTTGCGCGGCGCTTTGGCTCTTCTACGCGGCGCCTTCATCATTCGTATTTTCTGGCTTTTGAAGGGGTTCTCATCGGCGTTTCTGTGCTGCGCAGCTTCTCTGTGCAGCGTGGCTACCCTCTGAGGCGGCCTGCTTAAGGCCCGTTCTCATGGAGACGCAGGGCTCTCCCAAGGAGCCCTCTCTTTTGCCTTCTTCCCCTGCTGTTGAAGCATTCAATCAGCTTCTGGCAGGTTTTCCCCAGAAGCAGAAATGTGAAGCATCTAAATTTGTTAAGAAGCTCGAAGATATCCCAGAGATCTCTTTGCCTCCTGAGACCCCCATCCAAGTAGCTTTGTCTCTGGCTGATCGGGGTCTCATTGGCCAATTCACAGGTCTTTGGCCATCTCCGAAAACTACTGAGCAATGGGTTAACAGGAACTGGGCTCCTCTGATCAAGCAAAGTGTTACATCTTATTTTCTGGGGTGTGGATTCTTCCTCTTCGAATTCTCTTCCAAAGAAGACAAAGATTTGATCTTCCAAAATGGGCCCTATTTCATGGGTCCTCAGGGCCTTTATTTGAACAAATGGACTCTGGATTTTGATCCGGCTGTTGATGTTCCTAAGGCTGTCCCGGTGTGGGTTCGTCTCCCAAATCTTCCAGTTCATTGCTGGAACTGGGACTCCTTGAAACACATCGGCAATGCTCTTGGGAAATTCATCGATCGAGCAAACAACAAGGACCAGTATGACTGTGTCAGAATCTGCATAGAAGTAGATCTAGAGGTGGATCTCCCAGAGGCAATCAAAATCAATGTCGGCAGCTGGTCTCATGTGCAGATCTTGGACTACGAACAGCTGCCTTTCATTTCCTTATAATTCTATTCGATATTTCTAAATATTCTTCTATTCCGTTCAAGCCAGATCTACCAGAAAATTACCTTTGGGAGGACAGACCATGCAGCTTTGATAATCTGGTTTTTAGATGGAGAACCAGGATACCTGTTTGCCCATTTAGAGAACAGTTCAGCAGTGGAGTGAGGGAGCAAGAAGTTGGGATCCAGATTGTGAATGCAAATGGACCAAATCTGCATCGAAAATCTGCATTCAAGCATTAAATGAAACATTCAAGCATTTTCCTTACACATCAAACATTTGGAGGGGCTGTGAAACCCTTTCCTCTGCAGATTTTCATACGTGAGAAGTTCGCCATGGCATAGAAGCCAAGCAAAGAAGTCAACTTTAGGCCACGAAGGAACACGCCAAACACCATGCCAGGGTGAGGGGTCGGGAGGAATGAAGGGTCTTTCTCGCAGTTTAGCATATCCCTTGGAGACAGCGTACCCTCTGGTAATCGGCCCCCAGCCTCTCGAATCTCTTTTCCTTATGTGAGAAGGCACTAAACCATGTAGCAGATCGAGCAGCATGGTCCATTCGTGATGCAGGTGATCCATCACATCTATGCATTTCCAACCTGCCCAATCGGAATCGATCCACAGAGAAATATCCCAGAACGAGTGCAGTCCTTCACCATCCATCCAGCAGCGAAGCTCTCTAATGGAGCCTTTTTCTTCTATGGGATCCATATTCATAATTATGTCAGTCCATATGTTTATCTTCTTACCGTTTCCAGGAATCCAGAATGAATGCAAATTTATTAGAGGAGCAGCTTTAGCAAACAGTTTGAGGAAAGACGAGTTGGGTAGATGAATCATGTTGTTAAGACAATTAGTTCGAGGACCTCTGAAGTATTTTTTCCAGAGACCCAATTGAGCCCAGCCTGGCTTGGGCACAATGATCTTCCAAATTAGTTTTGCTCCCATAGCTATATTATGTTGACAGAGATTTTTGAAATTCAACCCGCCCTCCCACAAAGGCTTTGAGATGGTTTCCCAATTAACAAGGGGAAGTTTATTTTCATTTTGGTTGTCGCCCTTCCAAAAAAACCTCTGAATGTAATCCTCCATTTTTTTTATGATGCTTGCCGGAGCGAGAAGAACAACAAATTGAAAAAGTGGAAGACTTGTGAGCACAGATTTTATTAGGACAGATTTACCATCTATGTTGAGCCAAGAGTATCCCCAGGCTTGGATCTTGTTCTTGAATTTTTCAAGTTGAGGGAGCCAGTCCTTACTTACAGGTATTTTATGATAAACAGGGAGGCCCAAGTATTTGAAAGAAGTCCAAGAGGAGGAGGCGGAAAATCCCAAACATCTAGCAATAGCAGTTAGCAATCTGGGCGATGTGTTCCAGTTGTAGATATGGCATTTGTTCTTATTTAAGGCACTGCCTGAGGCCTCACAGAAATCATCCAGAACTTCTTTAAATTTGATGGCTAAGGAGAGAGTGGCAGCTCCCAATAACAGAGTATCATCTGCAAATAGGGCATGATTTATGTTTTTGACCCCTCTTGCTATACACAATCCATTAATATTTTGATCTTTCATCTTTTTGTCTAAAAGAAAACTTAGAATAGAGGCTTGTATGACAAAAAGTAGAGGGGAGAGTGGGCACCCCTGCCTAAGCCCTCTCGAAGCTTTAAAAAAATCAGTGGCTCTGCCATTTACAAGAGGTCCAATCCATGGCTCCGAGAAGCATGCCCAGGTCCATTTAATGAAGTTTGCTCCAAAACCCAACTTGCTCATGACTTTTAACAGAAAGATATGATTTACTCGATCAAAAGCATTTGCTAAGTCGAGTTTGATAACCATACCTTGTTATTTTCGAAGCAGACTTGAGTGAATTTCCTCTTGGATGAGGGTGAAGTTGTCCACAATCTGCCTGCCTTGGATGAAGCCTCCTTGATTTTTCGGAATGATTTTGGGAAGGATGAACTTCAATCTATTTGCAATAACTTTGGTGATTAGCTTGTACCCTGTATTGCATAAGGAAATCGGGTGGAATCTACTGAATTTATTGGCGCCTTTCTCCTTGGGAATGAGGGCTAAGAAGGCTGAGTTTGTGCTACCTCCGATTTTCTGACAATCTTGAGAATTTTGGACCATTTTGAAGAGGTCTTTCTCAACAATCGGCCAGCAAACTTGGAGGAACCTTGCAGAAAATCCATCCGGTCCAGGGGCCTTATCCGGATCCATGGCAAACAGATCATTTTTAACTTCTATTTTGGAGACTTTAGCCTCAAGGATCTCATTTAGACGAGAAGAGATTGAAGAAGGAACACTGTCTAAGAGGTCTGAATAATGGTCCAGCTCCGTGTCCCCACTATACAATTTTTGAAAATGAGAAAAGGCTGCTTTCTTCATGTCTTCAAAATCCTTGTGGGAGACATTGTCCTCCTTGATCTCAGAAATAGTGTTGAAGCATTTTCTAGCTTGGGCTTGTTTATGGAAAAAAGAAGAATTCATGTCCCCAGCTTTGAGCCAAATATTACGAGATTTTAATCTCCAGTATTCTTCTTCAGCTAAACAGGCTTTGTGATAACACTGCTGTAGCTGAACCTCTTTATTTAATAGCTCCTCTGTGACTATGGCGTTCTCCACATGAATTTGATGAGAGGCAAGAGAAGATTTGATGGTTTTCCTTTCTGTAGCAGGATTGGACAAGGTTTTGGCCCATCGTTTTAGGGCTCCTTCCACCCTTCTAAGCTTTTCCTCCCAGACAAAGAAAGGGGATCCTTTGACTGGCTGAGTCCAAAATTCCTTGACTGATTGCAGGAAATCTGGCTCCTTGACCCAAAGGGGACTAAATCTGAAAGGAATAGGGCCCAGATCTAGGTGGGACAGGAGTTCTAGCTTTATGGGCTTATGGTCCGAGATGTTATTTTTGAGGATATGCATTCTAGGTTCTAGTCCTAGTAACAGAAAGGAGCTTTGGATAAAAAATATATCTAATCTGGAAGCAATATGACCTGGACCAGCTCTTTTGTTAGACCAAGAGTACTTACCGGAGGAAGGTTTGGTATCCAGCAAGTCCCAGTCTTGCATAAGATCCTCTTCCCATTCCCTTGCCGGATCTCGGACTGTGCTACCTCCTCTTTTTTCAGACGAGTGAAGCGTGAGGTTGAGATCTCCAGCAATGATTATATTTTCCAGATTTTCTAAATCTGCTTGATGCCTTATTGAATCCCAACAGTCCTTTTTTTCCCCAACATTGACTGGGGAGTATACATTGAAAAGGCAAACAATTTCTTTGGTGACCAGATTCTGCATTTTAAGCAGCAACCAGTGAGTGTTGCTAGCTTCAGAGATGACTGAAAATTTGCCGGCATTCCATAGAGTGCCAAGCCCTCCCGAGGCTCCCCGGGAAGAGATTTCTCTTGCTTCGCTTTTGATCCAAAGTTTCTTACTTGCATGCAGGAAGACTGCGTCTTCCAGCTTGGTCTCCTGGATGAGAAGTATGTCTGGAGATTCTGTTCTTATTAAGCTTCTAATGGCTTCTTCCTTAATTTTTCTGCCCATACCCCTACAATTCCAGGAGATGACCTTCATTATTTATGTTTCTGATGGGCTCCCTTGGAGCCTTGAGGCTGATTTTTCAGTGTCCTTGGCTTTGAGGCTAGCAGTTTTTCCAGAGTAGGTTGGCTGCCCTGTAGCTTGTCTTTGTCAGTTTCCTACTCTCTTTTTTCCCTATCAGATTTGTGACCTCTTGTGGATCTCCTTATCGAGGTTTGAGACTCTCCTATTTCTCCTTCCTCCTCTGACTCGTCTGATTCATGTTCTTCTTCCTCATCTTCTATAGGCATGCCTTTTGGTTCTGCAGCACTTGTTCCTTTCAGGGAGGGAGAGGGAGTGCCTTTGCATGGAGGGTCTGGATTTTGAATCTCGATCTCCTGAATTGCTTCTGTTTGCTGACTTAGAGCATCAAACTTATTTTCATGTGCCTTTTTGGGAGGGGGTCGCTGAGCATAGGCCTGAAGAGGGCCTTTTCCGTTGGGGCCTCCCGGTTTCTGACCTTTGTGATTGATCTTTGTGCATTTAACTTGATTCCAGCCCTCTTCATTTCCTTTCTCTGGCTCAACATTGGAAGGACAGTTCCTGGCAAAGTGTCCATGAATATGGCATTTTCAGCACAATAATATTAAAAAAAAGAACTAAAGACAACTTCTTCAAATGCTGTGGATGTCCCTATCTCCGTCGCTAAAGTCCTCGGATTAAAAAAATCTTCTATACAAACCTAAATTTCAAAAAATTTTAAATAACTCAAAAGATAGATCTCTCTCTCTATATCTCAATTTTTTATGGAACTTTTTGAGGTAACATAAATTTTGAACTTGTGAAAAATTGTCCATACTTGGTCATCTCCCAATGAAGTAGAAGGTATATCTCCTAAAGAAGAAGAAGGTACCGGGATCCCAAAAACATCAGACGGAATCGGTACCTGTTAAAACATTTTATCTAATTATATATATACATACATGTACATGTGTGGCAACAATTATTTATTTTAGAGTCACTTAAAAAACACTAACATACATGTGCCAACATATCATGATGGGTAGACCCATCTGCATCGTTTGAGCCAGAGGTCCCGAACGTAATATTAACATTTTCATCACGCATCATGCCTGAGAACTGCAAATGGTGTTTTAACATATAATCATACCTTTTTATTAGATTAATGTACACATACAAATAAATGTATACATGTGTGCATACACATGTATTTATTACAAATTGTACACATGTATATGTAAATATAATTTCAAATCCTAAGGTCACTAACACATACCGTTCCGGTGCCCTCTTCCTCACGAAAAAATAGGTCTTGCAGACCATTGCGACAATTTATTGCGTATGTTCGGAGATCTTCAACATTCATGTTGTAAATCTCCTCATCTGTATGATAAACAAAATTGGCACGTGCATATTCACGTGCTCTTTGTCGATTTAAGCCAAGATCGACTCCACTCAATCCGCTATGAACATTTTCGATCATAACATCTCTCGCTTCACGACTTATTTGAGAAGTCGCATCCATCTCTGATCGCAAGGTTTCGACTCGAGACGGTCGACTCACCAATGGCGGCTCAGGGCGAGGCAACTCTACATCTCGCTTTGCGCCCTTACGTTGACATAATCGACCTCTCCCCGGGCCAAAAAATTCTGAAGGAAGATCATTGTAGTCGGGTTTCATACCCTTAAAAAATTCTGCATAAAACATTTGTGCAAAATAAAGAGGAACCTCATCGTTCCATGGAAGCCTTCCAAAGGCTGCAAGATGTCGACTATACAAATATTGTGCTTTGTCTGGGTGCTTGAAATACTGCACCTTCAACATCTTTCTTTTTGGCCCTTCCTTATAATTAAACATTGACTTAGCCTGCGCTCTTGAAACTTGTTTTTTTATGTCCTGCCATTTATCGGGACCTATCACTGTTTCTCTTCTCTTTCTCATCACTTCTACAAACGAATCAATGGTTGGCCCCAAATCTTTGTACACTTTTACCATTTCACTCAATGAATGTGTAACTATCTGTAGGCTTTGTCTACTCTCAGCAGGTAGAGTCAAATCCTGGAGATCTCTCTGCAATTTTGCATAAAGGCTTTGACACCTTTGTAAGGTGCATTCCGCCATGTTCGTTTCCCATGGTATATCAGTAATCTCAGCCGGATAAGTTGTACTAGGTTGACAGCCTTCTTCTTCAATGTAGCGCGCTGCCCTGCGTCTTTTTTGACCACTGGCTCGAACATTTTCAGCCTCTGCATCAATATATATATATAATTTCATATATTAGAAAAAACACGTGTAAAAAAAGTTGTAAAAATTTAATGAAAAAATATTGAAATTGATGGCAACCTTGATGTTGTTGGTTAACATCATCTCCAACATGATCCTGCTGAGAACCAGCCCCAGAATGATGATGCTGAGAACCAGACCCACAGTGACCCTGTTGAGAACCAGCAGCCGTTGATTGCTGGCTTTCGGGGGAATAAATATCACCCCCTTCCAGCACCCTGCTACCTCGACCAGTTGAACCTTGGCCACGCTCCATTGATGGAGTAGAAAGCCTTCTCCTCTTGCCTCCTAAAAATTAAAATATGAAACTTATTAACAACTAATTTCACTCACAAAGTTAATAAAAAAATCAATTCCATATGTACACACATGTATGAAGATTTAAGATTATATTTAAATACCGTGAACATCCTCCAATCCCTGAACCTCCATATGGGATTCGGCTGATCTTCGTCTTTCATCCTCCATGATATATATCTATTGGTCGACATTCAAAAAATAGATTTCAAAAAATCAATACCTCAGAGTAAAATCCAGTTTGGGGCTGTTAAATCCAGTATGTTCTATATTTCTTACATTTCTGCCCTCCTATTTTTCTTTCCAACCAAGGTTTATAAAATAACATGAGAAGCAACATGAGAATTAGAACAATCATTTTCATTATCTATATGGAAGGCAAGAATGATTATATCCCCTTGAGCTTAAGGGTATGTAGTTTGTCAATTTTTATCATATATTTTTTGGTAAGTGTAAATGTTTTTTTATCTATAGTACAAGTCATGAGTTCCCCACTTTTACCTTATGTAAAGCATGATTCTAGGATTACTAAAATTTGTACTTGGTTTTTTAAGAATATATCAAATAAAGTTTTTGAGAAGCAAATATGGCTTTTTCCTTAGAATTTGGCACTTTGAATTTCCTTACCCATATTTCTTGTTAATGATTATAACCTTAAAATGGTTAATATTGGTTTGTCATCATCATCTAAAAATGACTTGGCACATGAAAATTTACCATGTCCATCATCATCACTTCACACCATCTCATACATGACCCCTTCTACATATTATATGCATGAATTTTTGAAATGCCGTCCTCTCTACCTATCCCATGAATGATTGTGACAACAAGTGAATAAAATACAATTTATAAGCATAAGATAGTTTCTAGCTTGTCCTCCTCCATCCGCCCCATAGCTAGTGATTTCTCAATTTTCCACTTCCAACTTTCTATTCTCGAAATTCATTAGCAGCTAATTTTATCGATAGCCACACCAATATACATATAATTATCATATTATACACTACTACATTAATGAACTCTAAGTTGTTTGTTATTGTAAATTCCAATAACAAACAATTTTAATTGAGTTTAGTAGTGTATATAACAATTTCTTTGACTTCCAAGTGTGTTGTGACTAAATAGTAGAATTAACTACCAAAATGAATTTCCAAAATAAAATGCTGGAAGAGAAAAATAGGCAATCATTAGATATGGAGTGCGTGGAGGAGGACAAACTTATACTGATCATTTCCTTATCAAATTTCCTTTATTCACCTAATGTCACAATCAATCGTGGTCTATATAGAAGGGATGACCTACCATAAATTCAATCATATAATGTGTAGAAGGGTCATATGTAGATGGTGTGAAACGATGATTACAAACATGATAATTTTTCATCTACTAGGCCATTTTGAGATGATGATTACAAACTAGTGCTAGCCCATTGAAGGTTATAATCATTGGTGCCTAATGTGGGGTGGACAATTTAAATCAAGTTCGTATCAAAGTACAATTTAGCTCATTTTAGTCAAGGTTAGTTAGAAGAATTAGCTATTGGTTTCTACCTTCAATTTCCTCGAAAAATAGAATGTACTGCTTTTTTTTGAGAGACATTAGGATATTAGGAGGAACAAGGGGTAAATTATTCATGAAAATGTGCTACAAAGTAAAGGGTTTTAAAGGCAGTACAAAATAAGGTGCATGGGTTGAGCCAAATGTTCTTCAAGGGCCTTAATTATTCGGGTCTGGTTGCGGGAAAGATGTAGGGCGTTCTGCTGCCAAAGAGTTGCAGGTTTGTGTTCAGATGAACAACATGTACATAGTTTACCTTAAAGTTGTTGTGTTTACTTAATATTAAAACAGAACTTCTATTTATCCATTCCGTCGAATGACTTGTGGGCATTTACTAGATGTCACCTTTATAAAAGAGATCCAGAGGCTACTCCGTCCTTTGCTGTAGCATCACGCCATAGAACTTGTATTAAACACTAGAAAAGGGCTAACAACATCAAAGAACTAGACATGGGAATGTGTCTCTTTCCCTACGCAAAAAAATAATTCTTGAGGTAGTTAATCTTCATAGACAGGTCATCAAGCAAGTCAATGTGATCATCCCTCCTTCCCTCCCTTCTAAAATAATTATGTTTTGCGGGTCAGACAGCCAAAATATGGAGACAATTATCACCAAATCCAACGTACGATTATGCATGATGGAGAATATCTAGCGCTTTCCCTTGTTAAATATATTAACAAGGGAAAGCGCTAGAGATTCTCCATCATGCATAATCGTACGTCGATGCTTATAGAGTGAAAAACTAAAAGAATCAACTTGTAGGGTCATTTTAATGGGGGGTGGAGAATTCCTGGGTCTTTGCAAATTCAAAGTATGGTGCATGTTGCATGAAGCAAGATGTTGAAAGTAGAGTTATGTTAGACACACATAAATGCAACAAATATGGAAATTTTTACATGAGCTCTATTATTTGACTGAAGAGTCAGTTGTTTGAATTTAGGCATGTTTTGTCAACTTGTGTTTGGTTGATGGTTTTGTACACCAATATGTAAGAGTACACGGACATATTCACATGATGTGAATTTTTTTTTTCTTTGAAGGAGAAAAATGACGTGTTTTCAGTTTGATGGTTTTGCTTGTGACAAGACATCACAAGATTTTGCGTAGGTCCACTCTTTAGCGAGAGCCTCATGATTACAACCTATCCGTGAGAATAAAATGGGAGTGCATCCTTATTTTGAAAACAAGTAGGATTCTAAGCTACCTAGGACTCAAACCATCATTTTTAAATTTGAAATATAATGGTGTTGTTTGAATGCCTGAATCCACAACCCTAACACATGAAATCACTAATCTAATTACACATGAAATAAATAGTTATTTTCTTCAAAATTAAAAATATAACTAAAAACTAAATTCAACATAGTTGAAAGAAAAAGAAGAGCCATTGAAATGGTTTGCTGACAAATGGTTAGATTTCTTATCCAATTAAGGCCTAGCATGTATTTTGATGTTTCATTAATTTCTTTGCAAATTCAAAGTATCCAGTGCATGTTGCATGAAGCAAGATGTTGAAAGTACATGAGCTCTATTATTTGTCTTCAGAGTCAGTCGTTTGAAGAGGCATGTTTTGTCAACTTGTTTGGTTGATGGTTTTGTACACCAATATGTAAGAGTACATGGATATATTCACATGATGTGAATTTTTTTTTCTTTGAAGGAGAAAATGATGTGTTTTCAGTTTGATGGTTTTTTTTGTGACAAGACGTCACAAGATTTTGCGAAGGTCCACTCTTGAGCGAGAGCCTCATGATTACAACCTATCTGTGAGAATCAAATGGGAGTGCATCCTTATTTTGAAGGATAAATTTCAATAGGCTTTAGGAAATTTAATTTCAAGTCATTTAATTTCACTAGAAATAATTCAGAGGTACATGAAATGAATAGTATTTAGGAAGAACAATAGTCCCTCATGGAATATGAAGAAAGTAGCCACTTCATTTTGTATATATGCATGCTTTGAGTTACTCCTCAAAAAATTTCAAAATATGTGTATTTATTACTCTACCCATCCCGATTTTCATAGGATCCATAGCACATACATTTCTATATGCCCTAGTTGTTGTAAGGCCTAATTATTTCATCACTTTCAAAGGAATTACATCAGTTGTTTCTCCTAAATCTAGCATATAGTTGTGTAATAATATTTTATTTATAAATAGGAATATATGAAAATGTATAGCTCATATAGAAACAAATTCTGATATTTTAGTTGGTTTAGAATTCTGCTATCAAACTGTATAGCTCATAGAGAAACAAATTCTGAAATAGAAATTAATATTAAGATATGGAATAAGTAGATAATTTATAGCCATAGATATGTTGTATTGTACGGTTACACATTCTGTACTAACTATAGACAAATAATTCAGAACTGAAACTAAGGTAGACAGACATATCTCTAAAATGTATATTTATGCTAAAAGTAGAAATTCAATATCTCTAAAATGTATATTTATGCTAAAAGTAGAAATTCAAAGCATCTTTGTAGAGAGAAAACATTCTAATATTTGATACTGAATTACATCTGAGCAACAGTTAGTTATACATGAATGAAAATAAAAAGTACAGTATTGTAAATAGTTACTAGTCCATAATAGAGATGTCTGACGGATAAATAAAGGTATCGCATAGTTAAGAAATATTCATATACTGTCGTATATTTGGATGTAACAAATTATGATCTAAAATATATGCAAGAAATAGTATGTGCATAATTTCAAGATGCATTCAGGACATGTTACTGTGGACAAAACACTGACTATAAATAAGTCATGGTATAGAAAATATAAAATATCTTCATTTAAACCAAATAGAGCCTTATATTTAGAAGCTAGAAACATATTTGTAAACTGTCCAGCCCTAAGAGTTATAGGATTACATATAATATGTTTATAATAAATAAAATTACAATGAAACACTCTGTCTCCTTTTCACAAATTTGTAATAGTTCTTAGAAATTCTACGCAGAACTACATGTAAGAAAACCAGTAGGTGTCCAACCAACCTCTGAAAAGAAATAGCCCTGTATTTTGAGGGGCGAAATAAAGATATAAAACGTGTACCAATCCCAATGGGAATAATATTGAAATTTTACCTGAAATCAACAGAATCATTTCTAATATAGAAGGGTTTGAAATAAACATGATTAAATATAAAAATTTATGTAGCAAATTGGTGCAGAAGCAGTATATGACAGATTACTGGAAATCAGTGAAAACGTTACAACAGCATCGCAGAGCCTAAGAAGTACACATATGGTGGAGATATATATACACATATATTGCGTACAAGGGGAAAACTTATTCGTTTACATAGTTGTCAAAAAGTAATAATATTCTAGCAAACGATAAAGTAACCAGAGAGAAAAAGGGCTTGGGACTTCAACCACATGGATGTGTTGAAATCCAGGAACCATGACACAACAAACCCAAACGAAAAGGGAAAAATAGGGAATAACATACTTAAAAACAAACTAAGTCAGTTATGTATGCTAATAGTCTTAAGAGAAGCCAACGATATAAATAAATCACCTGTAGAATACCAAAGCTCCAAAAATGCAATAGCAGAAGTCTGAGGATTGTTCCACCATTCACCGGGGGTTCAGAAAATGCGGTGATAAAATGAAAACATAGACAAATTCCAAAATTCAACAACACCCTATTTAAAATAAAATTGGAATAGGTAGAAAATATGGAAATTTCATTTCACATTTCAGAATTTACGCCTAGGCATTGTCTGTGAGGAAATATCCTCTCAAGAACAGTGAAACAGACTTCCAAATCAGTGAGTATTGGAGTCAGGAAAATAGTGAAACCCAACGAGAACATTGTGGGCAACCTTGTAATTAAAATAGAAGAGAAAAGTGGATAGACAACTTAGCTGTTTTCTAAGTTTTCGTTTTCCAAGGAATACGTGCGTGGGTACGTAATGACTCCTACGTATTTTAAAGGGATATCACAAAATAGTAATCCCCACCGCCGTAACCTCAACGTTGCAACTCTCAAATGGTAACTCGCCACAGAACCTCGACCACCGTAACCCGCCTACCTCGTAATCCCAACCAAGAATCAACGACAGTAACATGGTGTCGCGTTGAATGCGTGCAACAGAATCAATCTTACATAAATAAAAAGTCGCGCGAAAACAATGAAAACAGTAAACTGAGACCCTTCGCGGGCGATTTATTTATAAAAACGTAGTTCGGCCGAACTACCATTGCCGGTTTTCCAAACCTCTGGAAAAAATTCTGTTTGCTGGGCCGTCACTGTGCCGTCAATATAAACGGACTCAAAAGTTCGGCCGAACGTACTAAAACAGTTCGGTCGAACTATTGTAAAGTTCGGCCGAACTTTATAAAATGTTCGGCCGAACTATTGCCGAAAATTTTTTTTTGCCCCCGATTCTCACAAAAGTGTAACCCAGCTTCACGTTTCCGCCCGCATTAGAAATCAAGATCAAATGCCACCTAAAAGAGTGTTTGGTTGATTTAAAATATTACTCTAATCTCAGCCAACAGGATATTGCTTGGGGTTCATTCCTGGATCTACAATTTCAACCAGCAATAAGGAACGCCCCTCCTCCTAAAGACTGGAAAATAAGGAAAACTGAAATAGATTTTCAAAACTGGCTTACAGCTCAGCCAGGACACTCCCTTTTCATTGATGGGGCAGCTAAGGACAATCCGGGCAAAGCTGGTGCAAGAGGCGTTGTTGTTAATCCAGATGGGGAAAAAATTCATTCGTTTGCTTGGGGGCTTGTCCATTCAACCAGCATTCAAGCTGAGGCTTTGGCTCTATTTCAAGGTCTCAAGTTGCTCAAAGACTTAAACATAAGAGAAGAGAATGTTATTGGCGATTCCCAGGTCATCATCAATGCAATGGTGTCCAACTCTCCAACTTTGGACCTTAAACTTGCAAGGCTGATAGCTAGAATTAAGAGCTTGGGAAAATATTTTCGGAAGCTGAACTACTATCATGTGCTGAGAATTCATAATAAAGAGGCGGAAACTGAATCCAACAAATCTGCCCTCCTCTCTGTTGGGACCAAGATGAAAGATGATGAAGAATCATGGGACCCCATCCCATAAGCTATCTTGTTGCCATCTTGGGTCCAGTGAGGCACTTCTTTTGCAAATGTAGCCACACTTTGTCGCCCACTTGGAAGTTTTATGGCACCCGATGTTGATCATGTCGTTGCTTGTACTTAGCATTAGTTCCGTCCAATATGTCATGAAACTATTGGCATATGTGTTGAATGCACTCGATGAAGTTGTTTGTTTTGTTAGCTTGAGACTAGACATGCGCTGAATCAGCCTGAGTAGCCGCAAATGGCATGGCTACATCAATGGGACATAGTGGCTGGAATCCCAAGTCCACCTAAAAGGGGTTGTGGCTGGTTGAGTTGTGGAGAGCCTGGTTATAATTATGTTGTACATAGGGGAGGCTCTCATCCCATGTGCGTGGATGCTTTGAATTGTACATGTGCAGAATGTGTACAATCATCTTGATGATGGCCTCTGCCTGGCCATCAGTTTGGGGATGGAAAGCTATGGACTTGGTGAACTTGGTATCCAGCATTGAACAGAGGCTGGACCAAAATTTGTTGAGGAACCTACTGTCCTGATCTGATATGATAGAATGTGGAATCCTAAAGTGCACCCACACTCGTTCAAAGAAGAGTTTAGCAGTGGATTCTGTTGTGATTTTCTTATTATAGGCCACCATAACGGTCATCTTCGAGAATCTCTCAACAACCACGAAAGCAAAGTCATTTCCATGCTTAGTAGAAGGAAGGCTTGACATGTAATCCATGGAGATGGATTCCCAAGGTCGACTAGGGGTAGGTAGCAGAGTATATAGGCCTTGCTTCTTGATGGTTGGTTTGGCAATGGCGCAAGAAGTGCAGGATTTGCTTCTTGGGTCCAGTGAGGCACTTCTTTTGCAAATGTAGCCACACTTTGTTGCCCACTTGGAAGTTTTGTGGAACTCGATGTTGATCATGTCGTTGCTTGTACTTAGCATTAGTTCTGTCCAATATGTCATGAACCTATTGGCAGATGTGCTGAATGCACTCGATGAAGTTGTTTGCTTTGTCAGCTTCGGACTAGACATGAGCTGAATCGGCCTGAGTAGCCACAAATGGCATGGCTACATCAATGGGACATAGTGGCTGGAATCCCAAGTCCACCTAAAAGGGGTTGTGGCTGGTTGAGTTGTGGAGAGCCTGGTTATAACTATGTTGTACATAGGGGAGGCTCTCATCCCATGTGCGTGGATGCTTTGAATTGTACATGCGTAGAATGTGTACAATCATCTTGATGATGGCCTTTACCTGGCCATCAGTTTGGGGATGGAAAGCTATGGACTTGGTGAACTTGGTATCCAGCATTGACCAGAGGCTGGACCAAAATTTGTTGAGGAACCTACTATCCTGATCTGATATGATAGAATGTGGGAACCGAAAGTGCACCCACACTCGTTCAAAGAAGAGTTTAGCAGTGGATTCTGTTGTGATTTTCTTATTATAGGCCACCATAACAGTCATCTTCGATAATCTCTCAACAACCATGAAAGCAAAGTCATTTCCATGCTTAATAGAAGGAAGGCTTGACATGTAATCCATGGAGATGGATTCCCAAGGTCGACTAGGGGTAGGTAGCAGATTATATAGGCCTTGCTTCTTGATGGTTGGTTTGGCAATGGTGCAAGCAATGCAGGATTTGATTTACTTACCGACATCCTGTTGAAGGTTCAGCCAATAGAAATACTTCTGCAGTAGTGCCACTGTTTTCTCGACCCCGAAATTCCCAGCAACTCGACTGTAGTGCACTTCCCATATCATCTTGGCACGTTCGCTTGAAGGAACAAAAAGGTGTCCCAGGTGACATAACAATGCATCTTGGAGGTGAAAATTTGGAACTTGTGTACCCTCCAACAGTGCCTTGTATGTGTGGCTGAATTTTGGATCGCTCTTGTAGAGAAGAGGCCAATCAGAAGTCTTGTGTCCACAAGAGTTTAGAACGGTGATTAGCACCATGATCAGTGGTCAACTGAGGTAGTCTGCAACATTATTGGTGTTACCCTTCTTTTACTTGATGTTTAAATGAAACTATTGAAGATATGTGGACCACTTTTGATGGAAATCTTTCTACAACTTCCCTTGTGTTTGTATGAACTGCAGGGGTTGGTGGTCTGTGTGGATGATTGTTTCCTTCCCCAAAATGTAATGGTTCCATTGTCGACAAGCTTGCACATTGGAATAATTCTTTGTCATAAGTGGGATACTTGCAAACTGTGTCGGACAATTTCTAACTGTAATATGCCATTGGATGCCCCTGTTGAGTAAGAACTGCACCAATAGCATAGTCAGAGGCATCTGTCTTGCTCTCAAATGGTTGTTGCAAGTCTGGTAATGTGAGCACCGGGGCAAAACAGAGGTGATGTTTCAATTCTGTGAACGCCTTCTGTTCAGATTCCGAGCAAAAGCATTTTTCTTTCGCTCCTCCCTTGGTGACTTGACTTAAGGGCCAAGTGATATGAGAGAATCCCAACACGAACCTGTGGTAAAAATTAGCAAGGCCCAAAAAGCTACAAAGATCTGTTAGAGTGGTTGGGGCTGGCCAATCCCGAATGACTTGGATCTTGGTTGGATCCACATGCACCCCCCTTTAATCAATTATGTATCCCAGATATTGAACCTGGGTCATGCCAAAAGTGCATTTCTCCAAATTGGCACACAACTTGTGTTGCCGCAGTGTTTGGAGGACTTGTCAAATGTGGTGGAGGTGCTCTTCCCAAGTCTGGCTGAAGATCAGAATGTCATCCAAGTACACCACTACAAATGAGTTGGTGAATGGCCACAAGATGTCGTCCATCAACTTCATGAAGGTTGCGGGAGCATTCATCAACCCGAAATGCATGACCAACCATTCGAAAAGGCCCTCCTTGGCTTTGAAGGCAGTCTTCCACACATCAGAGGGTTTGATTGGTACCTGGTGATACCCAGACTTCAAGTCAATCTTGCTGAAATATTTCACCCCTTTGAGCTCATCCAAAAGGTCATCAATTCGTGGGATCGAGTACCTTTTCTGGACAGTGATCTTGTTCGGCGCCCAATAGTCAATACAAAGTCTCCAAGTCCCATCCTTATTATGTACCAACACGATCGAGCTCCCATAGGGTGATCAACTTGGTCATATGTGACCTTTCTGTAGCACCTCCTGAATCTGCCTCTTGATTTCATCATTCTCCAAAACATAGCACCGATAGATCGGTCCACTGGGTAGCAGCACACCTGGGGTCAGATCAATGGGATGCTTGACCTGACATTGCAAAGGCACCCTTGTGGGTGAGGTGAATATGTCCCCGTACTCCTCTACAATCTTGTCCATTTGTTGTTGTCGTGCAGAGGAGCCCTGTCTGGAGGTCGTGGCCACAATCTTCTTCTTGCCATGGGGGCGGATCATCAGGAAAAAAAAATTCCTAGTTTGGGAAATGATCTTACTACATTGTTTTGTAGTAACCAAAGAGATAGCGGTAGGTGGTGGTACCTCTGGTATCCTGTACAACTTATTTCCAAAAGTAACAATAACAGCACGGGGTCGAGACTCATACACAGTATGTCACTTCCATAAGTATGGTTGGCCTAATAAATCATCAGAAACATCAAGAGGAGAAATGTCACATAATACCTCATCCGTGAAGGGCTTGATGTTATAGGGAAGGCGACACTATTGGCTGATGCAGAGATTTTTCCTTGATGAAGCCACCTGATGGTGTATCACTGTGGGTGTGTTGTGGCCGGCAAGTCAAACCACTTCATGGAATCTGCTAAAATGAGGTTCTTTTGGCTCCCATTGTCAACAATGAAATGTAGCAGGGAACCCTTTACCCACATCTGGGAGTGGAAGTGACACTCCACCTCCCCTGGATCTTCCGGTTCCTCCTTCTGGATCCTCGCAGTAGCAAAAGTGGTGTTTGGCTCCGCATCAATAATCTGCTTCCCTTTGTCATTCCCCTTATCAGGTTCTAATTCAGAGTTGGAGCATGCATCTGATTTAGAAGCCCTCATCTCAGCCACCAGCGACTGCTTGGCCCAACACTCACTTGTGTTGTGAGTGGAGCTCTTATGGAACTCACACCTCTTTCCTATGTCCTTCTTTAGCTTCTTGGTGTTGTTCTTTGCTTTTGGCTTTGGCAGGGTGTCTTGGGTTGCCATGCATTGGATTTTTCATTTGTTCTATAGTTTGGGGGCACCTTTCCCTCGCTTTTGATTCACAGATCCAATGTCTCACTTCTTCTGTTTGAATTTCTGCTTAATATTGGCAGCATACCATTATGTCATACCAAGCGAGGAGATGTCGAGGAACTCCATTTCCTCCTGAATGTATCTATGCATACAACTATGATAATTTAGCACCCAATGTTTCTCTAAATCTTTGATACCCAATTTTGTGCGCAGGGTATGGAACAGATTCTTCAGCTCATGCAAATCTTGATCCCTTTGTTGCCGTATTGTAGTCCATTGTATGTACTTGTCCTCATAGCTCCCCATGGGATAATATTGTTCCTTTTTGTCTCAAAAATAATTCCAAGTAGGTACGACTGAGAACAGAGAGTTTTCTGTCTCGTCCTTTTTCTCACAGTAGGTTTCCCACCAGTCCTTGACATGGGGGATAGCTTTGAGGAGTGCAAAAATAATCTTCTCTCGGTCAGAAAATTCATGAACCGAGAAATATACTTTTAATAGATTCAACCATTTATCTACGACATCTAAATCTATTTGACCCTCAAATATGGGAATGTCAAAGTTTAATTCTACCTTAAAGGGAGTCACGCCTCCAAAGTGGCTGCTTAATGCAGATGCACCGCCAGTGGGCAGTCGTTGAAGGATTTGGGAAAAGTTATCCATCATCACATTCCTTTGTTTTTCGAGGGCCTCCTCGAGCAATATTTTGATAGGATCTCCTACTCCCTCATCTTTCTTTTCACCCCCCATGGGCAACTGTTGGGGTTTGCGAGGCTGCTCTTGCAAATTTTCAACCAGATCGAGTCCTAACTCCTTATACCCCGACCTCGTTGGGGACATGCAAAGAAGGATTGGGAAAAGACATACCACTTTGATAACACTGATTCAGATTTATGCAGGAACACAATAGAATACACATATAATCATAAATACAAAGATGCAGTGGAAATAAAACTGCATTTCATTAATATCAAAAGAACTAAAATTTGCTTACACAGAGAATGGAAATAAACTAGCTAGGGCATTGGTAGCTTATCTCTAAGAATATATGTGGTAGCTAAAGGCCTCTGAACTGTGTTAAAATGAGGCTCGAGGGCCTATTTATTATTTAGAAACAATGGAAAACCCTAAACATCCAAAACCCTAACCGTAGGAGATGAACAGCCAAAACTATGGGCCCTGTTTGGATAAATTGGTGCTTCAACTTCCCGGGGACGTAACTTTGGCACACGATCTCCTTTTGATGCGCACCATACCTTGTTAGAAATATTTATCCTATGAATACAACTTTTCATGTGAGAAACATTGATCTATGGCCCCATGTTGCTCTAGTTTTCCCAAAAAACCATCGTTTATGGCCTCAAAACGGCTCCAGAAGTTTAGGACCTGAAAAACTGCTAAAAATAGTAAGTTGTGCCGAAACTGAAAAACTGAAAGAGACAATGGTATTAAGATTTTTGAGATATAAAGTATGGTTCTCCAATGGAATCACATTATTTTCTTTAGTTTTAACAATTACAATTTTTTTGAAAAGTTGTATAGGATTAGATTTAGATAGGTGTGACATGTGCTCTTTCTTTTTATTTATACATTGTCTTTTATTTATTTATTTTATTATTTTATTTGTATGACTTTTCTATGCATTTATTAGGATTTAAATATTTGTTAGGGGAATTCTTAGTCACATTTTTAGTAGTTTTACAATCATTAGAATACCATGGATTAGTGGTTCTATTAGTCTTTTTATGTGACAGGTTGATAAACTCGAGAAGGTCGTGGTAAATTATTATAGATCTTTTTGATGTTACCATTATAACCTAAAAAGTGTAGTTACCTATTTAAATCCTTCAAGAGAGAGCCATATTGCTTTTTTTTTTTTTAAACAAGTGCCTTTAATTCTCATATTTCTCCTGCATTAGGGTTAAAGATATAAGTCAAAGTAAAGCTCATAGTCATCTAGGTGGTCAAAATTTACAATTTGGTTGGAAATAGGGATATTATATGTCTATGATCAACATGAGTACTACCAAACTTATGAATACAAGTCATATGATTGAAATTCTTCTACTTAATTATGCCATTGCAAATTATAAGGGCTTAAAAACTTTAAAGTTTGACAAAAACAATATAGAATAAATTATGGACCAAGGCTTCATATTCTCTTTTTGTATCTGTGTTTAACTTTCCAAGAAAAATCGATCATTGTTTAGAAAAATAACTTGATTAGTTACAATTGTAATATTAAATTGTAATATTAATATGAAAAAGAATGACATATTATCTTATTTATAACCATTACCCTACACACATATATTAATATAAAATTAAACCTTTTATATTATTAATTTTAAATGATAGAAAAGATCATATAAACAATAAATAACATGGTTCTTAATTGGGTTTATTGTGGGTACCTTACTGAAGGAAAAGTGATTGGGATGCCCCAGTCAAATTCAATTACAGAAAATTGTATGATGAATAAAATTCAGTTATAGCACATTGCATGATGAACTATTGTTGTAATAAGTTCAAGTATTGTTATTGAACCTGAATTTGTTACAGTATTACATTGATTTTTGTAGATATGATCTTAAAGGTTATATCAAAATTTATTTATATTCCACTTAGACACCTTTAATAGGGAGCCTAGTTGATTATGTTTGACCTTCACCAATAGTGACACAATCTTCTTTGGTTTTATTTTATTTTTTCTCTCTATCTTAGATGAAATATAAAACCTAAATAAAAATATGAATAAATAACACAGAAATACAATGCTTATATCTATATGATAAACAAAGTGTCAAGCATCTTACATCTATCTTTTATTGTAACACAAGTAGTTTTAACTAATTACAGTCTATCCTATTTTAATAAGCTCAAGTTCAACTGGACGAGAGCAGTGTCGACCAGACCTACACACATCCAACCTCCAAAACAAAACCAAATAGTTATATCCAGACATTCCCATCGTGTAAATGTCAAGATAGTTACGGGTAAAACGCCTACAATATATCATATACAATGGCAGATTTTCAATCCTGATATTTAAACTCCAGTCCGAGCTCGAAAGCGAAGATTCCTGTCTCAAAAACCTAGCTTCAAATGACAGATTTTGACTCCTCAACTTTTGGGCTCCGACTCGAGCTGGAAAACGAAGATGCCCGTCTGAGAGAAATAGCCTGCAAAGGCTTGTCTGTGAGGCGTATGATACTATATGAACATGCACCCATTAGTGTCCCGGCAATGGGACCAACGAGGTATACCCATATAGCTTTATAATTATTGCTCACTATTGCTGGACCGAGAGACCTAGCCGGATTCATCGATCCTCCAGATATTGGTCTGCCAACAACAGTAATTTTACTCAGTACCTTCCTTTGCAAAAAAATTAAAATAGATTTGCTTCATAATAATACTGAAACAAAGGTTGAGGCGAAGCAGCTCACCCTGCAAAAATAGAGCTTATAATCACCATCGAGCCAACTGCCATCCCTGCAAGCTCTCCTTTCTGCATGGTTTACAATCAAAACAGCGGTTCGGTCATTATTGAACGTTTAATTGTCGAGTGTGGACACATTAAAGCCTCTGAAGTGGACTGCACATTTGCATGGCATCCAGAACATAAATTCATGCGCATGCAGTACATTGGGTAATCTGCTATTTGATGTGATTTAAGGCCAAATTATTAAGTTATGACGTTAAAATGAAATTATTACTCTTAATACTATATATTATAAAAATAATCTTAATACTATATATTATAAAAAAGGTAAAAACTATAATGAATAGTCAATTTAAAAATATATTAAACTTATTAAATGGTAAACAAATATATTATTTTTAATGAGGTTAATAATACCTAATTAAAAGTAATTTTCTAATAAAATATATTATTTTTATAATGTTTTTTTTTTCTAAGTTGGACTAATCTATTAATATGAAACATAGTTTACAAAGCTAGACTTACCTCCAGAATTTCATAACTATCCAATTCCGGAGGTAGTCTTGAGCAAAAAATAAAAAAAGAGACTGCCCCTAGCGGGGAAACCAACCCAGAAAATGCTGCCCATAGATGGAAAACCAGCTATCAAAGAGTTATACAAAAATACAGATTTTACAACCAACTTGTCCCAAAAATATAGCAAAGCATTAAAATAGACCAAAACAAGGTAAGAAGACCTGTCAATGCCATGGATGCCCATCAGGCTAGTTGTCGAGTTGTGTTGGAGGAGGCTCCTCCACTATAGGACATCTGTGCTCCTCATCATAATCATCACCGTCTCCCTTGGACTGCTGAGCAGTATGCTCAGGAGAGGAAGTTGAGCGACCTTTCTTCAGCTGCCTGTCCGAATGCGCAAAACTCCCACTCCCATTGCCTGTGCTGCTAGAGGACTGCGAACCAGATTTGACGGGTAGGGCAACAGATTTTCTGGAATCCTGAGGAGGCCCCATGGAGATGGTGGATTTCCTCATGCGCTTTTTGGAGCCTGAGCTAGTGTCGTCGCGCTGCACCTCCTGAAACAAAACAAAAGTAGTAGCAGTTATTCTTGGATTCTACAAGACGCTGCTATAGTGGAATTGAGCCACATTGTCAGCTGAAGACATGGCGTTGTGATCTTTGTGGATGGAAAGAGGCGGACGAGAGCCAGCACCTCTGCCACTGCCTCGCCTACAACTCATATGGTGCAGTCTCGACACACTAAGGATGGAGGGGGAATGAAGAGACTGGGAGGGTGAACACGAGGGCAAGTGTGGGAGATGGGAAGGCAAGCACGACAAATTCACGAAATGGCCAGGCCCCTTAAAGTCTGCACCAGAGGGATGGTGAGTGCAGAGTAGAGGCGTGGGGTGAACAACACAATGAAAAGACATAGGGCTTTCAACGATGGACGACTGCTTGGCGAGCTGAAGACGGAGATGGAGCGGTGGATCAGTGGAGCTCAAGAGCCGAGCAGAGGTGAAAGACATAGACAAAGAATGTCGAGCAAAAGAAGTAGTTATGGAGGTGGGATGCGGCTCCATTGAAGGATGGACGGAGCAAGTTGTAGAGCGAGAGTTAAGGCAGAGTGTGGGAGCATTGAATGCCGAACGCGCCTCGCAAAGAAGATTTAATGCCATGGTACAGTCCGCCGGGGTGGCCAAGTGTCAAGCCTTGGGCCAGCCACTGCTACATTTTCATAACTCACCCACATTCAGGATTATTTTTATAACGTTAATAATACCAAATTAAAAGTAATTTTCTAAACTTAAATTATTATAAAATAAGTTTATTTTAAATTTAAATTTATACATATTGAATAACCAAGACATTATTTATGTGCTATTTAAATTAATTTTGTTTTTCCTTTTAAATTACTAGTAGTTATTATGTTCGTTATTTTCAATCAATTTCTCAATCATTAGAAGGGGAGCTAGTTATTAGCTTCCTTATTTTCAATCAAATTGTCAATGATATTGTAAAGGGAGCTCGTTGGATTAATTATATTTTTCATGTTGAATTTTGTTTAGTTAGTTTGTTTATTTTCAATCAAATTGTCAATGATATTGTAAGGGAGTTGGTTGGTAGGAGATAGGGTTCAAAGCATTTCACACTTTCAAATTACGTTGCATAATTCTCTCGTTTAATTATATTTTTTATATTGAATTTGGTTTCGTTTGTTTGGTAATTTTTTTATGTTCAATAATAATAATGTTAATTTGTTTTTTTTAATAATGGTAGGTTATAATTCCTAGTAAAGAAGTTCGAAGCAATATACACTACATTAGAATTATTACCTCTTTTCTCTTTAGCATTTCTAGTCTTTTGGTTGTAGTAGTTTCCTTAAATTAATATAAGTTTACACTGAGAAAGGGTCATAATGTGTCACTCTTTTTAAGTCTCTAGTCATTATAATGTGTCACTCTTTGGATGTTATTTAGAAACTCTTTTTTAAAGACGATTTCCTGTTCTATATTTAACTTCCCTCGAATCTTTGAGTTCACTCTTGTCCATTGGGAGCAAGGGTAGAATACGCTCACAACCTCGTCCTTTTTTCATAGTCCAATTGGCTGTAGAAAGTGTTGCCAATTTGTTTTTAATAACCCTCTAAGGATTAGTAAGAAAGCAAAATGAGTTTTTTCATAGTCCAATTGGCTGTAGAAAGTGTTGCCAATTTGTTTTTAATAACCCTCTAAGGATTAGTAAGAAAGCAAAATGAGTTTAGAGGAATTGGCGGTAGAAAGTGTTGGCAGTTTATTTCTAATAACCCTTTAAGGATTAGTAATAAAGCAAAATGAGTTTAGGAGAAATTGGATGTAGAAAGTGTTGGCAATTTGTTTCTAATAAGGAGGATGAAACGCAAGTTTATATTTAATAGAAGAGGATGGATACTAAAAAATTTACAAACAAATACACTAAACATAGAAAATACATCAAGTAAACCTTTATTGGCAACTCAATGGGTAATATGCTTGTGGCCCAAAGGGGAAACAAAACATAAAATTGTTACGAGCATAAAGTGTGGGTAACTGCAATTAAGGAAACTCAACGAAAATTTTTCCATACTAATTAAGGGAATAGTTGATTTAGAATTCTCGAACTCTGAAAGACACTTTAGGGCATCTGATACTCTACAAGTGGACTCTCCATAAAACTAAATATTCATTATGTGTATTTTTATTTCCTAAATAAAACTCAGTAATATAACAAATTTATAAACAAAATCAGAATTTATATTACTTTTAAAAACACAATATCATATATATTGTTAGTATGTTCAAAAGTGACTCCTTTAATTTGGGGTTCTATGTACACTATTTTATACAAAGTAAGTAATTACCGCACTGCTATCGGTTGCAACTGCCGAGGTGACGAACATGAGCACAAAGGAAACCACGACTTCCATTGCCAAGGCCTGCAGAGCTGTCCCGGAAGGAATAGTTATACCCGTGTTTGTTACAGGTTTAAACATAACACGGAGTGCAAAAGAAGCTGTTATTGACCCGCCCAATTGAGCTATAATGTAAGCCGGTACCTGCACATCACTGACCTACTGAGATCTGTGTATTGAAATTCTTGACCCGGACCAAAGGATCTACTCAGATTGTGAGAAAATAGTCACCTGCTTCAAAGGAAAATGCCTTACTGTTGCAAATGCAATGGTAACTGCAGGATTCATGTGAGCTCCAGAAATGTGGCCAACTGAATATATCAGGACCGTTACTATCAAACCAGAAGCCATAGAACCCGCAAGCTCTGAGATTAATGGACGACTACCGTGATCCAATATTGAGGAACCACATGTTACAAAAACCAGAATAAAGGTTGAAATTATTTCTGCTGTTATCTGCAAATGGATTCCATGGTCAAGAACTAATCAGACAGTGTGTTTTTAAGGTTTAGTTAAATTAAAATTGGTTTGCAAAGGGAGTAAAGGGTTAGAAGATAGGCAGATGAAGTTGCCATAGTGAGATAAGCAGAAGAAGATGAAGAAAATAATTCTATGTGATTAATCAGAAGGTCGTTTCAAATTAAAAATTATTATGGATTACAAAAGTTTGAAATAAAACACATGTATTATATTATACAGAGTGTTGGGTTTACAAAAGTTTGAGATAAAAAACATGTATATAAAGATTATACAGAGTGTTGGATTTGAACTGAACTGTTTGTATGACGGTCCTTAATCCCAACCATTAAAGTACAGTTTCACAAATAATTTGCTTATAAAAACATTGGGAAAAATGGTATTAGAGAAAAAAAGAAAAAGAAAATGGCTACGGAAAATTTATCGAAAATTTATCAAATTTTTCAATGGGAGATTTTTCTTCAGGATTCAAAACATAATAATTTCACCCATGGCGTTAGAAAAGAATTACATGATTTTATTCCGGATTCAAATCTTAATAATCTCATAGTTAGATTAATATATATGATAGGGTAAATGAAATGGAATAGCATAATATGGAACTATAAGGCATACCTTTCGAAGGAGAGTAGGCGGAACAAAATCCATGCAGCCGTTGGGGCAGTGTTTAACCTTTTTATATAACAGGGAGTCTTCTTTCAAGTTTCCAGCCTCCTGGCCTTCCATTTCGTGGCCAGAAATGTTCATTAGCTGACTTGTGCCGTTCTCGGCATCCATTTCTCTGATATTATGAATGTATGTATAAGTAAATAAAAAGCTTATATCATATTATGTCAATATCCAGGAGAAGGAAATGATAAAAACCGACTACGAAGTACGAACAACATATCACATTCAAAAAAATTAAAAAAATCTCCGAACATACAAATCATGAATCATGGGGAGAAATTACGATCAGAGAAGCTGTGAGATCATCACCGCAGAAGTTGTATTGCAAAAATTAATATATTGAAGTCCAGTTGCACGATGGAGTTTGAAGGAGGAAGAGAGCTCTCCTAATTGCAGCTATATAGGACGAGAGGATGCGCTCGTGGGATCAGAAGCTGGGGACCGGTATGTCTATTTCAGGGAACTTGAGAATTTCGCAGTGAACACGCATCTGCCATTTACAACTATTCACTGATAAAGTTAATTATTCAACAAAAGGGCCAAACATGCCCGGGATAAAGTATCGTCCGATGTTGATTATTATAATATATATATGATGCATGTCGTGCATCATACATTCTCCATTTCATCCATGTGCCCGCATACAAACATGTTCTGCTATTGCCAGTTGTGCCCACAGTGAGAAGAGATCCAATTATGTACATATGACTAAACCCTAACATGAAGTCAAGGACTATTATACTGTATATATGCGACTAAACCCTAACAATGAAGTCAAGGACTATTATACTGTATATATGATGCATATCGTGCATCATACATTCTCCATTTCATCCATGTTTCAGGATACAAACATGTTCTGCTATTGCCATTTGTGCCCACAGTGGGAAGAGATCCAATTACGTACATATGACTAAACCCTAACAATGAAGTCAAGGAATGCTATACTGTATCTATGATGCATATCATGCATCATACATTCTCCAGTCCATCCATGTACCAGGATACAAACATGTTCTGCTATTGCCATTTGTGCCCACGGTGGGAAGAGATCCAATTATGTACATATGACTAAACCCTAACAATGAAGTCAAGGAATATTATACTTATACTGTATATATGATGCATATCGTGCATCATACATTCATCATTTCATCCATGTACCAGGATACAAACATGTTCTGCTATTGACATTTGTGCCCACAGTGGGAAGAGATCCAATTATGTACATATCAGTAAACCGTAACAATGAAGTAAGAAGTCAAGGAATATTATACTGTATATATGATGCATATCGTGCATCATACATTCTCCATTTCATCCATGTACCAGGATACAAACATTTTATGCTACCGCCATTCGTGCCCACAGTGGGAAGATATCCAATTATGTACATATGACCAAACTCTAACGATGAAGTCAAGGAAAATTATACATTTTGGAAAAAAAAGTTTATACTTTTAAAGGAATAGATTGTGCAACACCATATCATTTTAATTAATCAAGATCATGGGAAATCATTTGGGTAAAAAAAGTTTATACTTTTATAGAAATAGATTGTGCAACAGCATATTATTTAATTAGTCAAGATTATGGAAAGTTATTTGGGTTTTAAAGAAATAGATTGTGCAACACCATATCATTTTAATTAATTAATATCATGGAAAGTCATTTAGCTGGAGAAGATTAAATTATGTTATTATTATTATTATTTAATTTTAAGATTTTTTTGTTTGTGGGGCAAGAGATCTATTTTCTGACAAAGATTTGATTGATAAGTCTAAAAAAGTAGTTTTAAACTTATGACTTTTTCAGAAGAAACAGACCCTCTTAATCATTAAACCCACTCAAACTATATTCAACTATGATATTTTGAATATAAACTATTATATGATATTTTGTATAGTTTCAAATAAGTTTCTGAGTCAATTGCTGAAGTGATGATGCACAACTATGATATTGCGGATATAAAGTAACCTCAGTCTAGGGGCACTAATCTAGGATAAAAACAAAAAGTTCTATGGTTGTTTTAATATAACGCAATAATATATGAAAACACCATGATGCACAACTATAATATTTTGGACATAAAGTGACAGTCTAGAGGCACTAATCTAGGAGGAAAACAAAAGGTTCAAAGGTTTTTTTAATATAATGCAATAATGTGTGAAAACACCATCCACACATATTAAAAACTCTTTCTGAGTTATTATACAAAAATATCTTTTAAAACATTATTTCATTCATAATGAAGACATAACGTACCAACAACATAAATCAAATCTTGACACGATATAAAATGAAATTTAACCCTATACGAGCATTTCTGTAGTGACATGGAATCTCTCATTGCGTGGGTGTTCCCACTAGATAAAAACTGGCTTCAAAATATTATTTCCTGCTTTGTTGGAGTATAATTAAACTATAATTTACTGTTTATTTAAATTATCGGGTCAGTGATAAACCGAGCTTCCCTTATGAGATATTTAACGTAATTTCCAACGATTATTAAGTTTGATATAAACGTCGAAACAGTCCAACCTCGTCGCTCCATATTCTTCGCTATCAATGGTTACTTAGGCAGACAATCTTCTCCACTCTGCTATTAAAATTATTCCACCGACTGAACAGTGGCATTTTACTGGTGTGGTTACTTTTAAATAGCGTGAGGGAAATCTTCTTTCAGTCGGTGGGCGGGTACTGCTTTTTCATGAATCCGACAAGCAAACGGACTCAAGAAACGTGGCTCGACCAAATGAATCCTAGTTTCAGAAATGTACGAAGATTGTTCAGAAAGTGAAGCACATGGGTCACTTTTCACCTTTCAATTATCGTAATTATTCTTCTTTCCATATTCATTTAGTATAATTTAATGATGTCAAGCATATCGTTAATGCTAATATTATTCCACATTAATTTTCTTAGAATTTAAGATGTCGAATTCCATATTAATTTTACGTAATTAAATCTAGTCAAGGATATTGATGTTGGTATTAGAGTCAATATTGTCGATAATGGTGTTATCAATGTTATCCATTATGTCTTTTTCTAAAACATCAATCATACACAAAATTGTTGACCTTGCCAAAATTGTCTTGTAAGGTTAGATATAACCATTAATATTTTTATAAATGTAAATATTCATATATTCATGATGATGATGATGATGGGTAACGTCCATTGAGACCAAACTTTGGTCTATCGGACTTATAATTTTCTTAGTTCTTAGTTCTTAATTGTCTCGCTTCTCCTCTTTGTTAGCGAGATTGGTGTTGTAGCTTTCTTTTTCTTCTCTATAGTCTTCCAAGTTTCTTTATTTTGCACCTCCTTCATCTCTTCTGAATCTTGGGACACTGGTGTCTTATCTTCGGGATCTAGAAGATCTGCTTTGCTGCGAAATGAAGATTTCTTTTGCGCGGTATTCAAATCCTCATAATTGTTGATGCTTGAGGGGCTGTCGAGTTCATTTTTTTGTTGTTCTTGAAGGTTGTTTCTTTCTTGCCTGATTTCTTGCGATTCAGAGTTTTCTGGAGAGCATTATTCCTTGATGACAGTGTAATGTTCCTTTTGTGCTCCTTCCCACCATGTAGATCTATGGTGATTCTTTATAACAAAATTTTTCTGGGAGACTTTTGGGCAATTTTTGGCTAGATGGTCTATCTCAAAGCACGATCGACATCTGAAGAGGACACTTTCATAGTCGAGTTTCTAGCTCCATACATAGTCTTCGCTTGTTAGGATTATTTTAGCTGGGAATCTGGCGCTGAAGTCCATTTCTACACAGATGCATGCATAGGTGGTTTTAACATATTCCTCTGTTTCTGGGCACCTGTAGTAAAATTTCCCAATTGCATTTCTAATGGCTTTTAGCGAGGAGAGATTCCAAAGATGCAAAGGTAGGTTTGGAAATCTGACCCAAACTGGTGTTGAGGTTATGACTGTTGTTGAGGGATCGAATGACAGGTTTGATGGCTTCGTGAATAGGCCCGAATTTTCCAAAAACCAAGGGTCAGAATCTAAAATGCATTGTATGCTTTCAGATTTTTCAAAATCTGCTATAAAGAAACCCTTAGCATAGGGGTAGATATTAATTTCATCAGAAATGACAGGCTTTCATACCTCCGAGATCCAACTGTGGAGAGCTCTCAGCCGCGACCAAAAGCCATCAAACCGACAGATTAAGACACTTTCAAAAAACTTCAAGGCCTCATCCAGTGAGGCCTTAACCACTTGCACAGTGGGCGCTGGGGCTTCACTGACAATGTGGGCAGGATCTTGAATCTTAGAGGTGGACGGAACTGGGCTGGCAATTATCTTCGTGAAGCGGGGAGCCATACTAAACCCAAAGGTGAAAAAGTTGGAATGCAAGGGCGAGAAACTGCTGATAAGGACTTTCGTTCTGCGAGTATCGATGTTGGAATCGATCGAGTTTGCCGAGCATCCGAGCCTTCTATTGAAACTTTTTCAAAGCATTCGCGGGAGACGATCAAACTGTCAAACTTCATATTTTCAAATGAATCTAATCAGCAACAACACCTGCCTACAAAATCAAGTAAATCATTTGGACTGTATTTGCTGATATGAGAAAACTGGACTGCAAACCTGGAATGTAAGGGCGAGAAATTGCGGAAAAAGACTTTCGTTATGCGGGTATCGATGTTGGAATCGATCTAGTTTGCCCAGCATCCGAGCCTGCAGAACCGGATCACTGGAGAATCGGATCACCGCCCCATAGAACTGGAGAGAAGAAGTCATCGGAGAACCAAAGTGAAGAAGTTATCGCACTGCTGTGGATTTTAAACTACCCGCGAATTTAATCTTCAATCTTCGATCTCTGCTCGGATCTTTGTCACCGCAGAACTGGATCACCGCACCGCAGAACTGGAGTGAAGAAGTCACCACAGAAATAGAGTGAAGAAGTTACCGCACCACTATGGAGTTCAAACTGCCCGCGAATTGAATTGAATCTTCAATCTTCGATCTCTTCTCGGATCAATACAATTTTCATTATAATTTAAATATAATTATTCAATTTTCTTGTAAAATCATAACAAGTTATAAGGATTAATGCTAATCAAAAGTAGAGTTTGATTTATATACAAAAAAATTTAAATTTAATTATTTTAATTTTCTTTTAAGAATCATATTAAATTATGAGGGTTAAAGTTATGTGGCTAACCAAAAGTAGGGTTTGATTTATATGCAAAGAGTCCACATAGGGTATTTTATGTGGTATTTTTTGTTCGCAAGTGTTGTCCTTGATGGCAACCCACTTGACGAAGATGATGGCAACCTACTTAATGAAGTTGTTCTTGATGCATTAATGATGTAAATCTGATGTTCTACAAAGAAATGCAGAAGTACCAGAAAAATAAATATCAGCAGGTGCAAGAATAATGATGAAAAGTGTGTGTCTTAAGGCATACGCGGATCTGTCTAGGAGAAGTAGCGTATGCATGCGGAAAAGTACATGCCAAGTCGCGTATGCTCAATTGCGCTCTAAATTTGTAAAACCAAGGGTTACTACCATGGTATTGACCCATTGTATTGAATGATGGTTCGCCTATGTGATCCCGTCCAGGAATACCATAGGGAGTTATGTGGTTTTGACTCATGGTATTATGAGGGGTAACCCTATATAAGGAGAAGAAAATCATTGTGCAAGGGGTGCAAGAGTTTGGGCTTTGATGAATACTTCACTCTGAAGTATATTTGTATGGGTGAACTCTGTTCCTAATTGATAGATCTGAATCTATGATGCTCCTATGAACATGATGAAGGCTCAAGATCTCTAAATCTAGAAATGGTGAATGTCAAGGATGATATGAAAAGAAGTGAAGAAGACTTGGCACAATCATGTTGAAGAGATTGAATAAATCTGGGTAAGTTTATAGATCTAGTCTATACTGCAAAGTTTATCTTTTATAGATCTATACGCAAGTTCGTTTCATGAAAAGCGCGTGTATACGTGGGTATGTGGAAAGAAAAGCCTGTATGCCCAGTTAGGGTTTTCTTTGGAAAATTTACTGAAGTATACGCGGGTTCGTCTTCTGAAAGGCGCGTATATACGCGGGTCTTATTAAATAAAAGAGCGTATGATTTCTGATCTGATGGTTGCTGAAGGTTGAATGTGTTTCTGCATATCTATTTTGAAGTCTGGGTTATATCTGATATTCTGGTTAGAGTGGTTTCACTGTTCTGTTTGATGCTTTGGGCAAAGGTTGTTTATTGACAAGTAAAGGGTTGTGTTGGAGCTGTTTGATCCAGTTTGAAAATTGATGAAACGTGGTCTGCAGTGGATCTGAAGGTTGTAGCCTTTCTGCAGGTGGGTGCCTGCGTGTTGGTATGAGTTTGCACCAGTACATGTTGTAAGAAGTTTTCTTAATAATAAAATTTTGAAGGCTGAGACAACGACAACGGTGGTTTTCTCCCGACTTGGGTTTCCACCAAAAATCCTGGTGTTCATGTGTGTTGCCTATGTGTGATGATTATTCTGTTCTTTCTGTATCTGTTTACTGCTTTATGAAATATCTGATGAATGAATAAAGTAATGATCTGAGTTAAGAATTGAATGCATAATTAGATCTCTGAGCATACGCGAGTTCAATAAAGGATATCCGTGTATATACGCTAGTCTCTTTCAGGAAAGTAGCATATTGGTTTTATGAAAGAAAAAGAAAAGTTTCATTGTCTGCCCTGAATAATGATTCACCCCCCCCCCCCCTCTCAGTATTCTTCTCAACAATTGGTATCGAAGCAGGTCCTTCTGAAAAGGCTTAACCGCTAGAAGGAAGATGAAGCAAGATGAGCAATCTTGAGGGAACATCGTCTATCAAGCATCCACTCTTCAATGGAAGCAATTTAATCTTTTGGAAAATAAGGATGAGATCCTATCTTCAGTCTATGGGAGCAGATATATGGGCCATTGTTGAACAAGGGTATCAATATCCAGCCTCGGTACCAACAGATAAGACAGAAAAGAAGAATTATGAAACTAATGCAAAGGCGGTCAATGCTCTATTGGGGAGTCTAACTGAATCAGAGTTTGTCAAGGTCATGCAGCTGAATACAGCAAAGGCAATATGGGACAAAATCATTCTAAGTTATGAAGGTGATGCAAAGGTAAAAAGTGCAAAACTCCAAACTCTCATAATAGAATATGAAAAGTTAAAAATGCATAGTGATGAGAGTATTGCTAGTTTCTTTTTACGTCTTGATGACATTGTAAATCATATGAGAAATCTGGGAGAAACAATAACTGAATCTACTTTGGTTGAGAAAATCTTAAGATCACTAACGACAAAATTTGAGTCAAAATTTTCTGCACTTGAAGAAAAACAGGATCTCCAAAACCTTACTGTGGTGCAACTTCATGGGATACTAACTGCTTATGAAATGAGAAGGGGAGGATCATCGGATGTCAAAGAAGCCGTCTTTAGAGATTCTACAAAAGGGAATGATGTACAAGAAATAGAAGGACCAGGATATGTCTCAGAAGAAGAGGAGGTAAATTTTGTAAAGAAACTTCAACTTGGCATAGGACGATTCAGAGGTAAACTTCCTTTCAAATGTTTTAATTGTGGAAGAGTTGGTCATTATGCTGCTAAATGTCCTCATAAAGAAACTTTTGCAAAAGGAAAGGAAGTAACAAGAAGAAATAAGAACCGGTCTAGCACTAGAAAAAGTTACTATACTCATGAAGACAGTGATGGGTTATCTGATAGTGAGGAAGAAGGTGAACAAAATCTTAGACTTCTTATGGCATTTGAAAATTATTCTAAAGAAGATAAGGATACTATTATGGATGCCCTAGAGGAAAATTATTTTCTTAATGAGAACAATCAACTCAAAATATGCTTAGAGGAAAGTAAAATAATTATAGAGACTCTAAAAAATCAGATTGAAGAAGAGAAGAAGCACAATGAAAAATTAGAATGTGAAGTGGTAAGTCTAAGAAAAGAACTTGAGAAAGTAAAGACTCTGAATCTTAGATTTGCTAAAGGATCTGAAACCTTAGATGAGATTATCAAGGTACAACGTTCTCCTCTTGTAAAGATGGGTCTTGGATATACCGGAGAATCTTCTCAAGCTTCAGCACCAAATTATCTAAAAGCAGCTACAACTGGTCTACAACTTTCTGCCACTCAGAAAGGGGATAAAGAGTCTTCACAGGTAAAGCATGAGCAGTTCAAGTCAAGAAAATTCAGCACTAATACTTTTCAAAAGAACACCAATCAGCAGGTAAATTCAAATAGAAGATTTCCTGATCGCAGAAATTTCTACTTCAATGGACAGTGTTTCTCATGTCACAATTTTGGTCATAAAGTTGTTCAATGTGTTGCATATAAAACTATCATGACAAGAGAAGCAAGAAAGAAAAGGATTGATATCGGAACAAAGAAGAATACCTATAACAACTTTTCTCCTCTTCAAAATGAAGTTGAATGTACTTATTGCAATAACTTTGGCCATGAAGAATCTGAATGCAGGAGCAAAGTCTAGCCAAAAGAACATGTTCCTTCCAACACCAAAGTATGGAAAAAGAAGGATGTACAGGTTGAGAATTGTGGTATAGCTTTATTTGTAGAAGGAGAAGAAAATCAATGGTACATTGATAGTGGATGCTCAAAACATATGACAGGTGACAAAGACAAACTCCATGCTTATAATGCCCTAGAAAAGGAAAAGAATGTTACTTTTGGAAATGATACACCCATTGTCATTAAAGGAAAAGGATCTGTTTTTCTAAAAGAAAAAGTGAAAGCTAACAATGTCATGTATGTGGATGGATTGAGACATAACCTGTTAAGCGTAAGTCAAATGTGTGATCAAGGAACTGAGGTTGTCTTTAGTTCAAAAGAATGTGTGGTACGTGATCTTGATACAAGTAAAACAATTATAAAAGGAAAAAGGACTCCAAACAACCTGTATGTATTAAAGAACTGCAAAGATCAATGTTACTTGAGAAAATCTTCAGAAAATTGGCTGTGGCATAGACGGCTGGGGCATCTGAGCTTCTCTCAAATCAACAAATCAAGCAAACTTAAAGCTGTTCATGGTCTTCCCAATATTACTCTTCCTGAAAATATCATATGTAAATCTTGCCAATTCGTTAAGCAGACCAGAGTTCAATTTAATGCCAAGGAAGGATCATCAAATGGGCCCCTTGAACTTATTCATACAGATATATGTGGACCTATGAGGAAAAAGTCACCACGTGGTGAAGAATAGTATATCTTATTTATTGATGACTTCTCTAGAATGTGTTGCTTAAACACAAGGATGAAGCATTTGAGAAATTACAGATATTCAAAGCTTTGGTTGAAAATGAATTAGATCTAAAAATCAAATGTCTTAGATCTGATCAAGGAGGTGAATAAACATCAAATGAATTCCTTGAATTTTGTGAACAACATGGCATAAAAAGACAGTTTTCGGTAGCAGGCACTCCTCAACAGAATGGTGTAGCAGAAAGAATGAATAGAACAGTTCAAAAAATGGCTAGAGCCATGCTTGATGATTCCAGAACACCTAACACATTTTGGGGGGAAGCAGCTCACACAGCGGTCAATATTCTCAACAAGGCACATGTTCGTGTAAATAGTGACAAAACGCCATATGAACTCTGGTATGGTAATCCTCCCTCTGTGAAGCATTTTAAAGTTTTTGGGAGCAAATGCTTTATCAAAAATAATGATGAAAATCTTGGCAAGTTTGAACCAAGAGCAAATGAAGGTATACTCGGCTATTCTTCTCAAAGTAAAGCATACAAATGTTACAATAGAAGACTTCGAAAGATTGTTGAATCTATTTATGTTTTTATTGATGAGTCTCCTGCAGCTTCAAAAGAAGAAAAACAAGCAACAGATGAAGGTGATGATGACGTATATCCTTCTGCATCAAATAGAAATTATACAGATAGTGAACCCAATGAAGAATCTGGAGATGATTTATCTGGAAAAGCTCCATCTAGATATGTTTAAAAGAACCATCCAGAATCTCAAATTTTGGGTGACAAAGTGTCTGGTGTACAAACAAGAAGGACTCTTGTAGGATCTTCTAGCTATCTGGCATTTCTGTCCACTATTGAACCACACAATGTCAATCAAGCTAGCAAAGATGAATGTTGGATACAAGCCATGAATGAAGAACTTGATCAAATTGAAAAGAATCACACTTGGGAATTAGTTCCAAGGCCTCATAACAAAAATGTTATTGGAACTAAATGGATATTCAAAAACAAGTTAAATGAAAATGGGGATGTTATAAGGAACAAAGCTAGACTTGTTTGCAAAGGATACACTCAACAAGAAGGTATAGACTTTGAAGAAACTTTTGCTCCTGTAGCTAGACTTGAAGCCATAAGAATGTTTCTTGCTTTTTCAAGTTCTCAACAAATCAAAGTCTATCAAATGGATGTTAAATATGCATTTCTCAATGGTGATCTAGAAGAAGAAGTTTATATAGAACAACCAAAACGATTCATTTTGGGAAATGATGAAAATCTTGTTTGTAGACTTAAAAAGGATCTATATGGTCTCAAACAAGCTCCAAGGGCATGGTATTATCGTCTTGACAAATATCTTCATCAACAAGGATTTTCAAAGGGGTCCGCTAATAGCAACTTATACACAAAGGTTGAAAAAGATAAACTATTGATTGTGGTTGTATATGTTGATGACATCATTTTTGGGAATAATGAAGAATCTATGAGTAAGAAATTTGCTTCTGTCATGCAGCAAGAATTTGAAATGTCCTTACTTGGAGAACTGACATTATTTCTTGGGTTGCAAGTGCATCAAACTATAGATGGAATATTCTTATCACAAGCAAAATATCTGAAGCAAATTTTGAAGAAGTATGGCATGGAAGAATGCAAACCTGTAAGTACACCAATGATAACCGGATGTAACCTCAGTTCTCATGATGATTCTCCCGCAGTGAATCAACCAGAATATAGATCAATGATAGGAAGCCTACTTTATCTCACTGGGACTAGACCAGAAATTATGCATGCAGTTGGGATTGTTGGACGATTCCAAGCTAATCCAAAAGAGTCTCACCTTCAGGCTGTCAAAAGAATATTCAAATATCTACAAGGAACTCAATACTTTGGACTATGGTATCCAAAGAATGCTGATCTTAATCTTCATGCTTACACGGATGCAGATTGGGCTGGAAATGTTGATGATCGGAAAAGCACTAGTGGTGGTGCATTCTATATGGGGTCGCGGTTGGTATCTTGGTTCAGCGGTTGGTATCTTGGTTCAGCAAGAAGCAAAATTCTATTGCCTTATCTACAGCAGAAGTAGAATATGTGGCTACCGCGTCTTGTTGCACTCAACTCCTTTGGATGATGCAAACCTTGCAAGATTTTCAAATCAAATGTACACCTCCTATCTCCATTATGTGTGATAATACAAGTGCCATCAATATCTCAAAGAATCCTATTATTCATTCAAAGACCAAGCACATTCCCATCAAGTATCACTTCTTACGTGAACAAGTGCTTGAACAAAAGGTGAAGTTGGAGTATGTTCCCTCCAAAGAACAAGTTGGTGATATATTTACCAAACCTCTGCCCAGGGAAGCGTTCGAATATCTCAGACAGAAGCTGGGAGTAGTCTCTGCTGTGAAGAAAATCAGAACTGCTTAAATTTATAAGATCAAATTGGATACGCGGTTTTCCTAAAATACAGTCGCGTATATATGCAAGTTTATCCACAGAAAGCCGCGTATGATCAGTTGCTGACAATTTTTGGTTGGGGTCAGCATTTTACAGCACATCTGCAACACTGATTGATTTCTCTGATGCTGTATGGTATCTCTGGTGAAGTTTTATCTCATATATTTCTGTCTCATTCTTTGATATTGGGTAAAGATGCCTTGATGATCTTCTGTTGAAAAGTGTTCAGGATGCACAAGCTAAGGGGGAGATGAAGGAGTAAACTGATGTACAGGTTCAGGGGGAGCAATAGCCTTGCTGGGTATTATGCATTGTTGGCTTATGATTATGAAATATGATCTCTCTTGACGCCCTTCTGATATTGGTCATGAAACATCATATTTGCAATTTGATGAAACGTGGTCATGTTGAGACCTATGATGTAAATTTGTAATATTCAGTCATGTAAGGACTTGTTCAAATTTGTAAACCCACTTGGTTGGGTATTTGAGTCTCTTATGAAAGTCCAATTGGTTGGATATTTGTTGTATGTATGATTCCTTGGTAATAGGAAGGTCATAGAGTCATGTACTTCATTGAAAAATATGTTTGAACTTTCAGAATGAACTCAGGGGGAGCATGGTAAATTCAATGCACATCAGATCTGATTCTACATGAGGAGAAAAACCTTGTGTTGGTTTTGATCCACCCTTTGCCCTTGATGTCAAAGGGGGAGAGTGACATGATGTTTGAATAAGGGGAGAGTAACATGGTTATTGTGTAATGATTATAATCAATGTATCTATCTGTTATGGTGATCAAACACCTTCGTGGTTGCCATCAAGTCCAAAGGGGGAGATAGTTGGCAAGTGTTGTCCTTGATGGAAACCCACTTGATGAAGATGATGGCAACCTACTTAATGAAGTTGTTCTTGATGCATTAATGATGTAAATATGATGTTCTACAAAGAAACGTAGAAGTACCAGAAAAATAAATATCAGCAGGTGCAAGAGTAATGATGAAAAGTGTGTGTCTTAAGGCATATGCGGGTTTGTCTAGGAGAAGTAGCGTATGCACGCGGAAAAGTACGTGCCAAGTCGCGTATTCTCAATTGCGCTCTAAATTTGTAAAACCAAGGGTTACTACCATGGTATTAACCCATTGTATTGAATGATGGTTCACCTATGTGATCCCGTCCAGGAATACCATTGGGAGTTATGTGGTTTTGACTCATGGTATTGATGAGGGGTAACCCTATATAAGGAGAAGAAAATCATTGTGCAAGGGGTGCAAGAGTTTGGGCTTTGATGAATACTTCACTCTAAAGTATATTGGTATGGGTGAACTCTATTCCTAATTGATAGATCTGAATCTATGATGCTTCTATGAACATGATGAAGGCTCAAGATCTCTAAATCTAGAAATGGTGAATGTCAAGGATGATCTGAAAATAAGTGAAGAAGACTTGGCGCAATCCTGTTCAAGAGATTTAATAAATTTGGGTAAGTTTATAGATCTCGTCTGTACTGAAAAGTTTATCTTTTAAAGATCTATACGCAGGTTCGTTTCATGAAAAGCGCGTGTATACGCGGGTATGTGGAAAGAAAAGTGTGTATGCCCAGTTAGGGTTTTATTTGGAAAATGTACTTAAGTATACGCGGGTTCGTCTTCTGAAAGGCGCGTATATACGTGGGTCTTATTAAATAAAAGAGCGTATTATTTCTGATCTGATGGTTTCTGAAGGTTGAATGTGTTTCTGCATATCTATTCTGAAGTCTGGGTTATATCTGATATTCTGGTTAGAGTGGTTTCACTGTTCTGTTTGATGCTTTGGGCAAAGGTTGTTTATTGACAAGTAAAGGGTTGTGTTGGAGCTGTTTGATCCAGTTTGAAAATTGATGAAACGTGGTCTGCAGTGGATCTGAAGGTTGTAGCCTTTCTGCAGGTGGGTGCCTGCGTGCTGCTATGAGTCTGCACCAGTACATGTTGTAAGAAGTTTTCTTAATAATAAAATTTTGAAGGTTGAGACGACGGCAGTGGTGGTTTTCTCCCGAATTGGGTTTCCACCTAAAAATCCTGGTGTTCATGTGTGTTGCCTATGTGTGATGATTATTTTGTTCTTTCTGTATCTGTTTACTGCTTTCTGAAATATCTGATGAATGAATAAAGTAATGATCTGAGTTAAGAATTGAATGCATAATTAGATCTCTGAGCATACGCGAGTTCAATAAAGGATATCCGCGTATATACGCTAGTTTCTTTCAGGAAAGTAGCGTATTGGTTTTATGAAAGAAAAAGAAAAGTTTCATTGTACGCATGGGTTAAATGAATACGATTCACCCCCCCCTCTCAGTATTCTTCTCAACATTTTTATGTTTCTAACCATTAACGAATTCACACAAATTTGGAGGATGTTTAGATACTTTGGCATAACAATAATTTTTTGCAAAATCTCTAATGTGATATGGTATAAAGAAATACTATAAGATATGCAAGAGAATTAGGTAATATTTAAAAGACATAATTGGGTAATATCTGAGACTTAGGTTTAACTACTAAGTCTATAAAGGAATACATACTCTACATCCTCTAGTTTTGATCATGTGACGTTTTAGGAGGAAACACATGCTCTTAACCATTAGGCTCACTGAAGCTGTATAGGTAATACAAGCTTGCATAAATAGGTAATATTAATTTTGAAAATGTTTCTGATTTTTCTCTAAAGGAGACCTTGAGAATATGAATTTAGAAGCATTTCCATGTTTGTAACAAAGGTATTCCTCGCTATGAATCTTGTTATAAGGAAATTTTGAAGGAAGAGGGAACATTTATGGGTTACGAGTCGTTAATGAAGTATTAATTGATCGTCTATTGCTAAGGGGAAAAGGAAGCATAAATTCATTAAGCCAAAGAAGGGACATGGAAAGATGGTGATTGGAGGCAACATTGGAATTGATGAAGTCAAAGGGATTTTGGAAAAAAGTAGTGGTGAAGAGGTATATGAGAAAGAAAGTTAAAGGAAGCTCTCTAGAAGTCAATTAGAAATAGTTTTTAGGGTACATTTTAATTTTTCATGTACTTATAAATGGTTAGGTTTATTCTGAGCTAAGGTTAACAACTCATGTAGTAGGAATTCTTAGTCGCAATTGGATGTCGGGTCCTCAATCCTACGAACTCATGAAAATTATGGTTTGATGAAAGATTTAAATAATTTTCATCCAAAAAATTTGGTCCATGTAGTTATATTTATTAATTGGCCTAAGAAAGATATTGAAGCATTTAGAGAATTCATTGGGTGAATTCAAAACTCCAAAAGGAAATTATTTTGAATTTTGAGGATGAAAGGACTATTGAGATCTCGAAAGAGGTTGATCCAAGAGATTTATTAAATATAAATATAGATATAATGGGTTCCAAAGAAATATATGTGAAACATTGATTATTACACAATTACTTTCATTATGTATGCTATCATGAGGTAGGGAGTTTGTGTAAGGATTTTTTTCAAAAAGAGGAGGGATGGTCTACGAGGTGAATAGTATGGATTAAAATGGAAGGTTAAGTCATGAGAAATATGGAAGTTCAAAAGGCTTATTCAAGATAGAATTCCCATATTCTATGGTTGAGGAGACACTTTTGGAAGTAAGTGTTAGCCTCAATAAACCTAATGTGACCATGATGAAGGGACAATAAAGTTGTTTGAAGATAATGTTGAAGTGTTTTTATTAGAAAAGGAATTTTAGAGGGGAAAGTGACTAAATAAAAGAAAAGAAGATAATTTAAAAAAAAAAAGAGATTTAATGGAAGCTTAAGAGAAGAGCTAATGGTTAGTCGAATGGGATGATAGTACTATCTTTTCCTAGAATCTACCAAAAAATCTAGAATTGTTAATATAGTTTGGGGATTGGATATACACAATGATCAATGGTTGTATGTGTTCCTAGATTCAAAAAATTAATAAGGAGGTTTTTAAGTATTTCGTTGAAGAGCCTAATGAGGATCATACCTGATAAATTATTAAAATACTAAGTTTATGTCTAGATATTGCCGACCAAATGAAAGAGGATTTTAAGGAAAAGGTGTCAAATTGGGAGATAAAGGTAACATTAAACTCATTCAAGTGAGAAGAGTGTCATTGAACACATGAGTATATGGCTAAATTATTTTTTCATTTTTTTTCCAAGTTTTTGAAAGATGAAATGCTAAGAATAGTGGAGAAATAAAATATATTTGTTAGTAATTTTTTGAATATTTCATAGATATGAAGTTAAAAAAAATTAAATTAGTATATGGTGCCAAATTGGGAGATAAAGGTAACATTAAAGTCATTCAAGTGAGAAGAGTGTCGTTGAACACATGATTATATGGCTAAATTGTTTTTTCATTTTTTTCCAATTTTTTGAAAGATGAAATGCTCAGAATAGTGGAGAAATAAAATATATTTGCTAGGAATCTTTTGAATATTTCATAGATATAAAGTTAAAAAAAAATTAAATTAGTATATATATATATCTATCTGAAATCTATTCCAAACATTGAAACATCTAATTATTTAGAAGTAGCGAACTAATATATAAGAAGCATATTAGAGGACATAGGTGACTCATTTAATTTTAATACAATGAGTTAGATTAGATACTAAAAAATGTGATCCAATTTTATGCATCACCCCTATAAAACACAAAATTCCCTCCGTTATCCACTATTTACCAACTTGGAAATTTTAATCCTATCCATTGATCCAGGAGATTCCAAAAAGGATAAAAAATAAATATCCCAAAATCTCATAAAAAATGGCACCAAGTCATAGAGCTTGTCAAGACATTTCTAACAACACAAATGGAACCTCAAAAGGCCTCCATGTGAGGAACTTATGGCCTTCTAAATGGGCTCCCACACTACCATGTGGCACCCTAGAAGATAACACATGGCACCGTCCTTGTGACAAGTGCCACCCTTCTTACCCATGCATGAGGCATCTCATTGGTACAACCAACATAGATGTGGAATATCATCGCCATTTTTCACAATAGAATTGGCATTATAAAGTCCAATTCAGGGCTACCACACAACTACACCTACATGGCTGGGGTAATTTGGCAAAGAAACAAATTTGGATGGTCCATGTGGTGGTATCACAATGTACTACATATATATGCATGTTAAAATGGGTATATATATACATATATACATACAACCAAATATTACATAAAATAAAACCCAAGTGAGGAGCTCAGTCGGCTTGACCTCTATAACTCCCCCAAAAAATCACTATTTTAAAACTCCACCAACCAATATGCCAACAAGAAACATTGGAGTTTCTTCCCTCCAAAAAATTTAAACCAATGTGCATTTGAATGTCAGAGAAAGCGACTTGAGCCCAGCCACGAGCATCGATTTCTAGTCAGTCTGGCATTAATGCAGAATGGGTGTGTCAACATGGCATGAAGTTCAAGACAAAGGATATCAGAGGGATATAGAGGTGAAGGTGACAAAAGCCTCTGATGTTAATAGCCATTTTTCATGATTTTTCAAGATTATTATACAAATGCAGACATAATTTGGATCCATGTAGTGGACTTTTGGGTCATCTATAGATTTGAGGTATCACCATGTATTTTTCAAATGTTTTGTTGAGATAATATAAAAGACCTCTCCAAGAGAAGTGGGCTTGGAGATGTAGTCCCTCTATTAGACAAACTTTGTTATCAAGTTGTAGTTAAATCTTCCATATTGTCATTTATTCACGTGTTTGTTTCTTCATTTATGTTTAACATATGGTTATTTCATTCTCTTTATGAAAATCATATAAAGTAATCAAATAAAATATCCTGAATCATTTTGGGAATAGAGTGGTGTTATTGGACATGAATTATGAGTGTGGATGCTTACCAAGGTCAAGTTCAAAGATGGTGAAGGAAAAATTAAGACTTCCAACCCTAAGGTCGTACATGCAACTCCAAGAAAGGAAATGGGGAATGAATACATTCATATAGATAATGAGAATAATTTCCACAAATATTTCTATTAGATGTCATATACGAGATAAAATTTATTTTCAGGTTATCAAGAGACGACAATAAAGAAGGAAAAGAAGAAGGAAGATAAAACAAGGGATAATGCTTTAGTGAATTGAAGAATTAGAGGAGACCCTATTGAACCTCCATCTTCATCTTCAAGTTTGATCTCTTCTTCTTCCTCTCATTATTTAAGTTCTAGTTGAAGTTCAAGGAAATCCATCTTGCACTCATTGCAAGAAACATGGGCATTCTAAGGAGAATTGTTGGAAACTACATATTTATGTAAAACCTAAGAAATATGGTTGAAAAGGAAGCAATAATAAAACTATTACTACAATGCATCAAGACCTAGGTTCTAATTCAAGTGATGAGATGAAGATCACAACTGTTGGGATACAAGGTAAATATTCCTTTTATTCTAGTTCATATTTCAAAAATTTATCTCATGATAATGAAAGAATAAAAAGTGAATTATTTCATATAAGATTTGTATCTAAACACACAAATATATATACTATATTTGATCCGGGTTCTCAAGTTAATTTGATATCAACAGAAATTGTTAAGAAGTTGGGTTCTAAAATAAGACTTCATATCAAATCTTACCCTATTGGATGGGTTTGTGACAATGAAAAAATAAATGTCACCAAGTAGTGTAATGTTATAATTCTATTGATTCAAAGTTTATAGATGAGGTGGATTTTGATATTGTCCCACCTAAAATTTATGGCATAGATTTACGAAGCTAGTACTTATATGATAGAAACGAAGTCTTCTTTAGATATGGTGGAAAATAACATCTCACCAAAGATGGCACTAAATGGATTTTAAGAGCTTAGCGTATGGAAGCTAGCATAACTTTTGTTAGTGCAGGAAAAATGAAGTGAATCGTCAACTCTAGAAAGAAATATTTTCTGATGGTTGTGAGAGAAAAAGATGTTGAGATATGTGAGGATATCCAAGGGTGTGATCCTTATCACAGGAAATAAATATTTAATATTTTTTCTAAAAATAATGAGATTTTTTAGGAACCAGGAGGATTTCCTCCTAAGAAAGAAATTCATAATGAGATCCATCTTCAACAAGATGCCCCTCTTCCAAATTCGGTCATGTACAGTGTGAAAGAATCCTTTCAGTGGGGAGGAAAGCAAGAAAGTTCTTTATAAATATTTAAATATAATATTATCACAACGCTATTGCTAGCCTTGCCACACCTTTAGCAACCATTAGAGATCGATATTGATTCCAGTGGATATTCCATGGGTACATTATTTATGCAACATGGTCAGCATATTTGTTACAACTCACAAATGTTTTCTCAAGTTCTTGTTAATTCTCCCACATATGAAAAAGTTTTGTATTCCTTGGATGAAAGTGTCATGAAATGGAAGCAATACTTAATAGGTAAGGATACCATCATGCATATGAAGCATCATCTCTTATAGTAACTCTAGTCATAGACCATGCTGCAGTAAGCTCACCATTTCAAATCAATGGGTTTTGTGCAATATTTTTGTTTGGTAATCAAGTATAAAAAGGGTACAAGTGACAAAGGGGTAGATATTCTCTCTATGCCTACTGTTCCATTTGGTAATCAAGTACAAAAAGGGTACAAGTGACAAAGTGGTAGATATGATCTCTATGCCTCCTATTTCTGCTTCTATTTTTTTTAAGAATGCTTCTTTGTATCATGATATCTATGTTGAATAATATGCTACATGTGAGGATTTTAGAGATGTTTATGAGAGGCTAACTCATGGTTCACAGATGGAGAGCTATTATTTGAAGGGAAATGTACTCTACCATATTGGAAAGTTATGTATTCCTACACATGAAAGAGTCCATGTAGTTCGAGAGCTAACACTTCTCTTGTATCTAAGAATTTTGGGGTAGGAAAAAATATCACTCATTTGCAGAGGTTTTGTTATTGGCCTTGAATGAAAAAAATTATAGTGAATTATGTAAACGGGTGCATGATGTGTTGTACTTGTAATCACATTGATAGAAAATTGGGGATATACACACCACTACTTATTCCTTCTCATCCTTTTGAAAGTATATCCATGGATTTTTTAGGTGGGTTACCTATGTAAAAAAGGGGTCATGACTAGAAAGTATTCGATAGGCTTATATATATGTGCATCTTGATTCCATGTAGAAAGTATATTATGGTTGAGAAAAATTTTCACCTTTTCTTTCAACATGTATGGGTCCATTTTGGATGACCCACATATATTGTGTTGGATCAGAGATCTGAATTCGTTTGCGAGTTTTGGACCAAATTGTGGAGAATGATGGATACCAAGCTGAAGAGAAGTAATGTTTTCCATCCACATATTTTCTTTAGAATGATAGACACCAATCTGAAGAGAAGTAATTCTTTCCATCCACGTACTTTCCTTAAAGTGATGGACACCAAGATGAAGAGAATTAATGATTTCCACGGACAAAGGTGATCAATAGAAGAATGGTTCATTTGTTATGATGGTACTGTAGTAAGAATCCTAAGTTATGCAATGAAATGTTACATTATGTATATTGTGCATACAGTCAAGCCTTTCACTCTTCTACCCAAATCTCATCTTTTTAGACAAGATTTTGGTATCTACCAAAATAACCATTGGGTCTGATATTTGGAAAAGATGTGGATTCTAATGAAGGTAGTTGTTGAGCCTTGCAATAGGTATGAATTTACTCTTGATTATTATCGTTTTTCCTTTTCCTTATCCATCTCGTGCCATGATATAATAATATAATGAAAGGATTTTGATGAAGAATGAATGAAAAATTATCCTAATACGATTTCACCGTCCAAACTAATTCTCATTGATTTTTATGCTCGAAATAACAGAAGGAACAACAAGACTTAATCATGGCAAAGAGGACGCATTAAATGTGGTCGAATCGAAGATATCAGTAAGGATAGCACAGAGACGAATGAACTGTCCAAGGATAGCATTTTGTCGTGGATCCCTAAGGATCTCCTGATCGTGAGGGATCACATTTATCTTTCCTTTTTAGCTATAAAGGGACAGGGAGAGCTAGTTCTCGGGGAGGAGGAACGATGTATCTTTCATTTTTTCATAATTTGTAATTGTAATTCATAGAATGTAGTTCTGAACGACAAGATCGTATTGTAATGTCAATTGACTATGATGATTAATACATAATTTGCGCTGCTATTTATTCAACTATTCTGGAGTAGTTATCCAGTATTCGCCGGTGGCTAAGGGCCCGGTCTCTGGTGAATTTCACTGCTGTTCTTTGTGTTATACTTTTCTGTTTATTGCAACTATATTCTACATTTCGCTTTACAGTTGCAGTACTTTTGATAATTCGCATTTTTGGTATTTATTTCCATTGAATATGCACGTCCAATTTATTTCTTTGAATACACATTTCTAATTTATTTCTTTAAGGAATTAGTTGCTAAGAAAACCGAATTGGTTTTGATTACTTAAAGCATAGACAGTTATTTATAATAATTTCCTTCTATTCAATAGTTTAGATCCAGCTGAAAGAGCTCTGTTAATGCTTCAGTGCTCTCGGTTGATTATCATTTGAATTAGTTGAATTAGGAATGAATTACAGTTTTGTGTTCTAATGTGTAGATGAATCACTTCCTTTCAAGCTTCAAGATTTATTATTGTATCTATATTAAATGATTGGTTTTTGCATTACTCTTTGTATGAATAGCTTGCACATACTGTGTACACATTTGAGATAAAAGGACTTACCCTGGTTGATAATTAATGTGAGGCAATTAGGATTTTTTAAAGACACCTGTTAGCACCCAACATTTTGGCGCCGTTTTTAGGGAGCGTGTTGCCACTCTGTAAAGAGTAATGTCTGATTGATGTTTTTTCTACGGAGGGAGAATTGGGTATTAAAAAAGGAAGGTAAGAACCTGCGTAAAGAATGAGTAAAATGCTTGCTCACCTGCCCTCTTTCTAGCAGAATTGCGTAAGAGTTTAAGGTAGGAATGAATGTTTGTATTTTTTCATGAATGACTAAGAAGGAAAGACCTGGAAAAAAAAATTCCTGTTTCTAAACTTGAAAAAACTAAGGGACCGATGACCCTTGGACGATCAAATTTTATTGACGAAATCTTAAGAAAAGATGAGTCTCAGTCATCGGTAGGACCCCGAATTATTGCTGCCAAACATCTTACTGACTTCCTTCAAGCCGCAGGATCACCACCTATAGCTAACGCTGAGATTCATAGTAAGACTAAAGGGATTGATCAGATTTTTCAAGATACTGAGAATTCACAAACTCACCCTTTACAAGAAGAAAATTCTTGCAACCTTCGTGAAGGAGAAGGAGAAACATGCAATCTTGAAATTAAATTATCAGAACCTAGATCTCCTGAAGTAGTGACTGAGCAGAGGACACCCTGTATTCTAGATCAAGGTAGTGCTGTTAGAACTATTCTAGCCTCTTGTAGACATCCTATGAATAACTCTCCAGCTCCGGAGATCCCTGAAGAATATTGGCATATTTTTGACCAAATGGCTAATAAACAGCAACCTCAAACTTCTACATTGCAATACCCTATTTTTGACACAACTGTCAATGCCCCCATGAAGGCTATCCCATTACAGAACATTCCCACCTTTCATGAGCTAAATTTAGAAGATCCCGATGCATTCCTTTTTGAATTTGATGTCTTATGCAGGGGTTATGATTACACTACCGACCCTTAGAAGTTGAAGTTATTCCCCTCTACTCTGAAGGGAGTAGCTCTGCGTTGGTTCATGGGACTTGGTGGAGGCACCATCAATGACTGGGACCAAATGAAAACATCTTTCCTTAAAAAATACCAAGATTATTGCTGAACTAGAGAATTAAAAGATGAAAATTTTCAAATGGTAGCTAAGCCTAGCGAGACTATGGAAGAATATGTAGAGCGTTTTCAATATAATATGCAAAGATCTCCTTACATAAATCTGCCTGATAATGTTTTAAAAACCACGATGATTAGAGGTATGAAAGACCAATGGTTAGAGACACTAAATATAATGGGTAAGGGTGACATTTATTAAGAAAAATATAATGATATTATAGATTTGTGCATCAAGTGTTCCAAGGGCAGTACAAGGCTGAAACCAGTCAGACGTGATGCAAGCCCTAGAGACAGCAAAGCCTTAGGAGGAAGCATTACACGAAGTGAAATTGGCAATATGTTGGAATATTTCAAGACTAATATCCTGGGGACCCTGGCGACACAATTGGATGTCATGCAAGCTAAGCAAAAGCAGGCTATATAAAAATAGAACTTGGCTATTTTCTGCCCTCGTTGTAGACAGAAGCACAGTCATAAATAATGCCCCCTAGATGCGATACGAACATGTGCCATATGCACTAAAGAGCACGCCACGGAAAGCTGCCCATCACTCCCAGGATTAAAAGAAATTTTCAAGGAAGCAGAAGAAGAAGTAGAACCAGTATATCTATTGAACCAACATCGTCAATGGAAAGCACATGAGATAGGTATGCCTACCGATCCATCTTCATTCTTTCCTTCCTCACAATATAATTCTCAACAATATTCAGGGGAAGCATGGAAGAATCAACCACCTTTTTTGCCACCTCAAGCATTTTTTATGCCACCATGGCCCAATCAGTCAAATCCAAATAATAATAATTGGCCAAATTCCCTTTACCCACCACCATTCTGGTAGAACAACCCTTATTCCTCCCAATGGTCCCCTTCCACCTCACAATATTAGAATTGGCAATCAAATTGGAAAAGATCTACAAACCAGCCTATGGGGACAGTTCCTTTGCCTCAAAAAACTTTACCAGCACCTTACACGTTGCAGCAGAATCCTCAATATAATATACGACCGCAACTTCCAGCTCAACCCAACCCAAATCCTAACAACATACCAGTTCAGTCAATACAAATCATTGAGGGTCTGGACCCTGAGGATGAGTTGAAAGAATGTAACGAGCTTAAGTTGAGATCTGGATGCATAATCACTCTAGATAAGGATAAAGATTTGCAACTAGAAGAACTGCACACCAATAAGCCTCTGACTGTAGATGATCAACAAATAAAACAAGGGGAAGATACAGTCAGACGAAAAAATCCTGAACAAATCATAACCACTTCCCCCCCATTCCCAGAAATATTGCTGATACCACGCCCGATTGAATATCCTGACTTTGATCTTCTATGTGAAATTAAGAACATTTGTTTAAAAATTCCCCTCCTCCAGGCTATCCAAGATATTCCAATATATGCCAAAACTATTAAAGAATTGTGTATAAAGAAGTCTGTGAGGAAAACAAAAACAATCCCTATTGTCCATGTTGTCGGGAATTTGTCTGATTTATTACTAGGCAATGAGACTCTTGTAAAATATGAGGATCCCAGAAACCCCATTGTCACAGTCTAGATAAATGGCCATTCTTTTCCCAATTCTTTAGTTGACTTAGAGGCAGCCATTAATATTCTCACAACTACAACTTGCAACATTCTTGGCATCACAGCCTTGGAACCAACAACTACCTTACTGGAACTAGCTGACCACTCAGTGATTAGCCCAAAAGGAACATTACAAGATGTGATGGTCTCTGTAGACACTTGGGAATACCTGGAAAATTTCTTGATTATTAATCCTAGGAACCAGCTAGATGGGCATCCCTTAATATTAGGAAGGCCTTGGGTAGCGATTTTTTATGCTTATATTAGCTTCCAGACAGGAAGTATGACTATAACCAGGGGGAATTATGTGAAAAATTTAGCTTTATACCCTCCTGCACCGCCAATCTTGACTATTATGAAAACCAGAAAGCAACCTGTAACATACTTAACAGAAAATATTCGGTCACCATTAACTGTGGTAGATGCCCTTGAATTCAAAAACCAAACTGAAGACGATGTCATTAATACTTTTATCAATCATCCTACCACAATATCAAGTTCGAAATGCCACATGATTAAATTATTCCTTGACAATGAAATCAAAGAAGATCCCCTAAGAGATATCAATGATCAAACAATACCGACAACCACTGTTTATAATAGCAAACCTATCGAAATTGAGCCAGATTACATTAATAGTAATCTGAGTGATGACCAGCAACGGAAACTTATTCAAGTCCTTATGTTACACCATTTTTTTGGTCATCTAACCTATTATCATTAGATGAACCCAAGTACACCATGTAAGACCAATTTTACCCTAAGTAAAATTGCTTTCACTATGTGAAATAACTTAGTAAAACACCTTTATTAAGTTGTTTATGGTCTAAACAGGAAACCCCAAATGGAAATAATAAACAAATCTATATTTGTTTATATTTCCTGGTCATATTTAACCCAAAACAAGGAAATCAATTAAATAAATCCTTATTTATTTGATTATTTCCTAGGAATAATTATTTAAACCTTATTTAAATAATATTCCTTGTTAAATATGACTAACTACCCATAAATAATTAAATAAACTATTATTTATTTGATTATCTTTTAACTACCTCCTTAAAATGATAAATAAATCATTTATTTATTTATTATTCAAAAAATAAAGGGATTTGACCCAAGTCAAATATTTTTTCCTCCAACAAATATAAAATATTCCATAAAAGGTGGATCTAGATTTGGTTAATGTTATTTTAATCATGCCTCAAGATCTAGAATGACCCAATATTTTATTATAAATAGGAGGGTTTTTCCTACCATTCATCACCTTTTGTTGCCTATTAGATCACTCGGGATCTAAACTCTTGGTCTGATTTTGATCCATTATCATTGTCATATTTTCCATTATTTTCTGTGTGAGCTCCCTTTGAGTTCTATCTTTGTCTGGGTTTTCTACACCAACAGGAGAGAGAAATGCTAGATCTGAAGTGTCGAGGACTTCCAAGAACCCATCCCATTGAGGAGAATTGGAAACACCTTCTTTTTTTCCTCCTAGGTGCCCTTAATACAAAAAATTCTTTCAAAAATTGTTCTTGTCTTGTCTATTGGATATATGGAGCAAAACCTTCTTTTTACTGCGTAATGTCTTTCTATGCATAGATCCGGTTTTTGCAGCTCTTGTCTTGATCAACTAACTGCAGATATGAAGATATTGGCAGCCACATTTGATGTTAGGGCTATTAGTTATGCGTAGCTAAAGTGGTCTTTTTTCGTACACTTCGACAAAAGATTCATACTAACAATTGGCGACTCCACACGGGTTTTCAATTACGACCGCCGTCGTTTTTCATATTCCTGCATATCCAGCTACTTCAAACCCTAGGGTTTCTTTTCAGCTTTTTGTTTTTCCTATTTTCATGTGGTTTTTCACCTATAAAACCCTAAAACATTAAAATTTCTAACTTCTGCGTGTTTCTGGCCCTATTGCACAGGTGACAGACATTAGCCGCAACTGAGACGACAACTTTTCCGGAAATCTGTAGCCGGGACACCAGGAGCTTCAGGTCGCACTTTTCAGCCCAGAAACTGCGACTCGATCTTCCGTGTCGCACTTTTCAAATTCTGATTTTCCCGTAATTCGCATAGAAAATAGGCTCAACAACTCCTGACCTCGCCACTTTTTCCGATGTTTTTCTCAGCTTTTCTCGGGTTTTTCCGAAGCTTCTCGTCGGGTTTTTCTGTACCCCTCTGTCTCAGACCGTTTCGACTTGTTTCTCGATCTTTTTTCATCTAAGTGGGAACATAGCCCCTAGGGCTTCGGCGCATCTTCTCCACTTTTGGTGGAAGAGTTTTAGCTACTTCAGGTGTCTGATTTTTCAGAGTTTCAGCCTCCCCTTGTCCAGATCTGATACCTCCTTTTCAGATCCCTTTTAATCAGCTCTTCTCCCTCTCAAATCACCTCCTGAAGATTTGTTTGGATCTACTTTTAGGGCCTCCTCCTTGCCCCTTCTGTTTTTTGTTGATTTCCTCCTTTTTTCCAGCCACCTTGCCTCTGCCTCTTGACTGTGATCTGCACCTCTTTTCAGCAACTTTATCCTTTAGATCCCTGTCCCTTTTGACCCTAGATCTATTGCCCTCTTTTTAAGTGTGTTTTAACTAGATTTTTTCCCTCTTTTAGATTAGTTTTGAGAGACCCGCCTTTTTGGGTTGAATCGATGCATTAGTAGCTGTTAATTTTATGTTATTTCAGCATTATATATTGTTCTCTGCAGATTTATTTTCAGTTACGCAGCACACTTTTTCTCTTGCTCTCAAAACGAAAAGGGTTTAAAAAATTAAAATTAACGCACACCACACACCACCCCAGTGAAGAAGAGCCTGGTTTACACCGTACAAAGACTTTAAAATCACGACCCGGCACCGCACCTCTCCGCTCTTGTTTCGACATTGTAATCACTTGATTCTGCACCTCCCTGCCTTTGTCGGTCGTTCTTCTTCCCCTCGTGCCGTGTTTGTGTTGTCACCATTGCGCCCCCAAAGCACACATCTCGGAGACTTCTTGGCCTTCATCCTCAGTTTCCGGTCGGTCGACCTACTCCTTCCCGTCGCCGTCGAGTTAGTCCTCCTTCGAGTCTGCACTCCGACTCCTCTTCTGATTCATTGGGTTCTCCTTTTACTTCCGGTTCTCAACCTATCACCTTCACTATGTCTGGTCCAGGGCCTAACGCTAGCGGTAATCCCGGCCCTAATGCCGGGACTACTACTAGCGGAACCACCACAGGAACTACCTCGGCTGCACCTTTGCTCCCTTACATGGCAGGCCTCAGCCTCCCCTATTTCAATCAGTTGATCAATGACCCTATCCGCCACGATGTTGGTTGGCCTGCTATGCCAACCAAGCTCCCCTCCGACATCCCTAAGTTCGAAGGCCTCGCCGGAGAAGATCCAACCAACCATGTCTGATCTTTCCACATGTGGTGTTCCTCCAATTCCATTACCGATGATTCCATCTGTCTTCGGTTGTTCCAACGCACGCTTACCAGCGAAGCTTCTAAATGGTATGTTGACCAAGCCACCTCTTCCCATACCACCTTTACGACCATTGCCCAAGCCTTTTTATCCTATTTCCAGCTCCCTCTCTGATACGATAGTGGTACAGAGCTTTTGACTTCTTTCAAGCAAACCTCTTCGACCTGCCTTTCCACTCATGTCCAGGAATGGCGAAGACGATGAAGCTTATGTCGAGCTCCCCCCTTCAAAGATCGGGTTTATATGGACTGGTTCCTTCACACTCTCTTACCTCCCATTGGCAAAGATTTTGCCTCCCATTTCCCTCAAACCGAAGAAGCCACCCTCCAAGTAGCCTTGAAATATGACCTGATCTACGCTCAGTATGGTTATGTTTATACCGTCCTTCCTGACCTCCCCATGCCCGGTGGCGCTAACGCCCCGGGGGCATCTCATTCCGCCGACGGTATCGTTGGAGCCCTCTCTCATCCGTATGCTCAACCTCCTATGGTCTATGGTCTCCCTCCAGGAGGGGCCAGCACCTCTAGCATTTTTCCCCCTCCAGGTAACATGTATCCAGGATACGGCATGCCTCATCCTTTTTCCCAACCTCTTTCTTACCTCAATGTTTCCCAACCTAACCATTATCCTTATCCGCAGCCTGGTGCGCTAGCTCCTCCAGCATATGTGTTTCCACCTCTGTTGCCTCCTCCACCCCGGCAACAGCACCTACAGCCCCCTCCAGGGCAAGTCTTTGCACAACAGGGCACAACTAATCCCCCTTCTTCTCGAAGAAGGCAGAGAGGCAATCCAAATAAATCTGCCCCTGGTACTCATGGACCCAATCCTCAAGGTATTGACCCTAACACTGCTAACCAACAACAGGGCACACAGCCCAAGCCAGACAGGCCTCTTCGCACAAATAAGCCTTGTTCGTGTTGCGGTGTTTACAGTCATTACACCCACGATTTTCCCCTCTTACCACAGATGCGGCAGATGTGGGAGTCTCAAGCCACATTGCGAGGACAACATGCCTCCCCTCATGCTCCCCCTAATGTAACCACTACTCAACCAGCTGTGTTTACTGATCCTTTCCCTCAGCAAAAATTCATGGCTACCCAACCACCTGATGGACAGGTCGCCACTCAACCTTCCCCTTCTGGTTCCTCCGATTACCAGATCCTCATGATGAACTCTGATCCATCCCCAACTGTCGACCTTCACCTTCAAACTCGGTCTCGCCAGTACCCCAAGCCTTCCGCTCATTCTGCCCCCGAGTCCCCTTCTTCCGGTTCTACAGAGCCTCTTTCGACATCCAATGGTCCCTTACATATCCCTACCCCCAAAGTTGAGGTCCATACCAAGATTCCTAAAGGACTGTTACGTCGAAATGCTGCTTCTAGTCGAGCTGCTCATTCGTATAGCATAGTAGATGATTTGGCGCAATCTCCTGCTACCATTTCCACATTGGAACTCCTCCAGTCGTGCCCTTTCCAAAAGAAGGCTCTGCTATCTGCCGTGGGCGCTGTAGATCCTGCTGATGACCAAATGATTTTTTTCGATGCCCATCAATCAGAAAATCCTCCTCTTCCTGCTTCCGTCGCCTTCCAAATCCTAGTCAAAATCCGGAATGCCAACGTTTATCGATGTATAATTGATGAGGGGGCATCCACCTGTGTGATGTCCGCTTCGGTTTGGAAGCAACTCGGATCTCCTTAGTTGGCCCCTTCCACGATCACCCTTTGAGTGTGGGACGGCCACGCCTCCCAGCCCATTAGCCTTTTTCGTAATTGTCCTATCACCCTTGCCGGTAAGACTATTTGCGTTGACGTCGAAGTCATCGACGCCCCTCTAGACTACAACATTCTATTGGGGTGAAGCTACACCTATGCCATGTCTGCTGTCCCATCCGCGGTTTTCCGCAAGATGTCTTTTCCTCACAATGGAAATATAGTCACCATCGACTAGTTGACTTATCATGAGCCACCGTCTCAGACCTCCCCAGAGACGACCATCTCTTCTGTAGCCAATAAGAAAACCATCGATTCCTTGACCAGTGTCTCTCCCGGCGTCTACAAAGACTCCTCCCTGCTTGGAAATTTCCCTGGTCTCCCTCCTCCTCATATCTCTGATCCCAGCTTATCGAATGTTTACATGATGCAATCGTCTCGGGCTGCCCTTAAGCGACCCTCTTCGGCTAGTCAGCAACCTCACACTCAACCTCGCCCACCGCAACCCGCTCCTAGCCATTCATCTCAGCCAGCTGGACCTCCTCCTTCTGGCCCTTCTCCTACAGCTGGTATCTCTGAACCCCTCTATCCTCCCGGGTCGGTTCCCCCAGGCCTCAACCAGCTCGGAGCTGTACCTCCTGGTCATTATCCCGCCGATCAGATACCTTTCCTGGCTCCCCCTCCCGGAGTCTATACGATCCCTATCATGGCCACCCTCTCTCTCCCTAACCTAACCCTGGGCATACCCGTCTGGTACCTTGACCCTCCAGCCGCTACCCCACCTGGTCACCCCAAACCCTATCTTGCTTTGACACCATTTCAACCGGTCCCCCTCGCTTCTTCTGTTGCTACCATGCCCCCCGCACCTCCCCAGGACCCTACCCCTGTGGTGACAGCTCCAGGAAAGAAAGGCAAAGCTCGCAAGGGGGCATCCAAAGACAAGGCCACCCCGACTGACCCATCTCCTCCTCCGCCCGCAAAGCCTTGCGCCTTGTGTGATGTCGTCGGTCATGCCACCCATATGTGTCCTGAGTTGCCCCGCATTCAACCCATGGTTAAATTCGCGTTCCCTGAGTCTACGGTCTCCGACCCTTCTCTTCTGTCCTCATCCGTAACTAAGAACCCAAAAACTATTCACACTAGCAAACCCTGTGCTTTGTGTGGTGTCCATGGCCATTACTCCCACCATTTTCCTCACCTGACGCATTACCACGCCTCTTTAGAAGTAGTCCGAGAGTATGAGGTTGAACAAAATCAGTCCGCCTCTCCCATACTTGCGCAGTATGCTTCAGGTCAACTTGAGGATCCCCCCGCTCCCATTGACATTCCCCCCCCTGATATCCAGATGACGGAGTCTACTACCACCATTCTCTACCTTCATCCTCCGTGAGACCCTTGGAGCACATTCCCCTTGAATCCTCCCCTGTTGTTTCGCTTGACCCCCCTTCAGCGACCACCCTGGGCTCCACATCCTTTAACCATTTGTTTCCCTGTTCTTCTGTCATTCCCCGTGACGATCCATATGCGAGCCTTTCTTCCCCTACGGATGATTTAAGTAACTTTTCCGCGTCATGTGGTTTCCCTTCCACTCTTCCTCCCCTCTTTTTCCGTCCAGATGCCTCCTTAGGAACCTTTTCCACCCTTGACCTCCTCCTTTCCGCCCATACACGAGATAACACCACCCGTATCTCTGTTGACCTCCGCAGCCCGAGTCCGAGCCACCCCTCCTCTAGCCCCCATATACCACCATCCAGTTTGTATATGTGTCATAGCCATCTTGCCCATCACACTCCCTCCCGCAGTTGCCGCTCGATGTCTACTATACACTCACGCTGCCGTCATTGTCCCTCCTCCCCCCATTTGTTGTCTTGTAACACTATTCTGCAGGACCTCCCGTCCCCACCCTATATCGGTACGCCGATGGTGCAAGTCGTTACTCCCAGAATCTAGCCTCAGCAGGCTGGGCCATTTTCACCCCCTTGCATGCCCTCGTGCTCTCAAACGGGGTCTGCATTGGTACTACCACCAACAATCAGGCCGAATATGATGCAGTACGTGGTCTCTTAGCCGATGCCCTCTTTCATCACATCCTCCATCTGCATGTTCGTTTATATTCCCTACTTCTTGTCATGCAACTAAATGGTGTCTATCATGTGCATAATCTTGTGCTGTTTAGACGATATTTATGAGTGAAACTCTTGATACGTGAATTCGAAACCATAACTTTCAACCATGTACCTCGAGAACAGAATCACTATGTAGATAGTATTGCAAACCATGTTCTAGATTGGCATTTATCACACACATTTCATACAAGACAATAACATTCATAATCATTAAAAAAGATGCATATCCATAATATGTGTCGCAAAACATGTGTTTTAGAGTCCATCTACTCTGATACATTTGACATGCCCATAGCATGTTACAGAAAACTCAAAAACTGGGGGCACCACCTGCCCCTACATACACACTAGGGGGTACCACCTGCCCCACACCTAATCACTATCTGGCGGATCCCGAGCCAATGGCTCTGCTCCTGCAGCCTGTAGATCACGTATCCCCTGACCGGCCATCGCCATGCGCCGCATGATACCTCGCCATTCCGAGGGTAGACCAATACATGGCTCTATGTACTGGTCGTCCAAGTCTTGCCACCCACGCTCTGACACTCCGGTCAGCAACCTTTCGCATCTACGGTGGATGTCTTCCAGAAGGGTGGCCGCATCCTCATTATCCGCTGCTCTCGACCCACTCGGACCTGCAGCTCCAGATGCTGCTGGTCGTCCCATATACCCCGCCAGTTTCACTGGAGCTATCTCTGCATACCAAAAGTACATGAATCAGTACCCTATCTACTATTCATTAACTTTAACATGCCCAAAAAAGAATAGTTACTTGTCACTTACCATCGGGTCCCCATACTCGACCAGGCGGAAGTGGTAGGTCCGGATCCCCACAATAACTCATCCCACTATAGGGATAGTCGTCTATGTATAGCGGCATCTGATCCCAATGGGCAAAGAACTCAGGTCGAAACACTCGTCCGACCGCCCCTCATCCTCCTCTGCACAGTAGCCACCCCCACCGGCGCATCCTGGGCTCTCTAGGGCCCCCATCTAGGAGTTGTATACGAGGTCGTAAGGTCGGGATCTTCTCAAAAAAGAAGGAACACAATAAAGTCCCATACGAGCAATCGTGGTTCACTTGCCGCTTGCACAGCGACAGCTGTCGTTTTAACGACACCAACATCATTTGGGCCCACCCATAGTAGGTCCCACTCAACACACTCTCCACAATCATCATCTGCCCCCCAGTGATGTGATGGAGCGCCTGGTTGCCCAGGATCCGCAGCACCGCTGTGGCCACTGCATGGGTCTCTAATCTCTCTAGGTCCCCGATCGGTATCCGAGTCCCTTTGACTTGGAGACCCGGTCGACAATGTCGCTCCACAAACTCCATGATGTTCCGCCCCCGCGGTAACACTGGCTGCGTATTTCCCACCATCCCAAGTGGCGGGAGACCAGTCAGGAAATATAGGTCCTGGACTGTCAATTCGATCCTGTGCCCCTGCACTATAAATACCTCATGATCTGGATCCTAATAACTGATAATCCGGGCTAACAAGGGCTCCCCAGCTCTCATCAAAGGGTTCTCCAAAAACTTAGAACCCCAAACCTGGCCAAGACACGACGGACACCCTGATCTGTCTGGATCTCTGTCCGTAATGTGCCCAGGTCTCTCTCTCTCCAGTTGACTTGTATATCTGCCATAGCTACACAAAAACATCATCTTTGTCAGTATACAGATAGGAAACACTGTAACCAATCACAAAAAACCCAAATCTCAGCCCTAACACAGCACTGAAATCCCCTTCATCCTCCAAGTCGCACTTTTCTGCCCAATCCTGGGCCAGGTCACAGTTTTTGGCTCAAAACCTGCGTCCCAAGTCGCAGTTTTTGGCCCAAAAAGTGCGACTCGGCCGTAGAGATGAAAGAGGGTCTATTTCTGAGATTCTAGGCCCTAATCTAAACTTTCAATCCATCAAAATGAAAGAGTAAGGTTAGGCCTCTTACCTGCAACTGACGAATCTCGATTCCAACGGTCGGTTTGTCCGCTATGCTCGCCGCAAGATTTAGGGCCTTCTCTCCTCTCTACATTCACCACAGCAACACTAGCAAATGAGTGGATTTGGAGGGAAAACTGCCTTATTAAAAGAGAACCCTTGTTTCTTCTTTCGCCTGCTGCGACCATACCGTAGCTCCGTTTGACAAACCATCCACACCGTTGGAAAGCTCTCACCAAGCCATCAAATGGGTATCTGTTAGTTTTTTCTGATTTGATACTTCACCAGGACACATTTTGTCCAAGAGGGGTCACTTCACCTCCACCCAAAATCGAATTTCCTCACTTACAACACTTGTACTTGGGGCACCACTTTGCCTCCATACTTGTCTTTGTTTGTGTCGATTTTCGTCATGAGATATCATCTTGTACTCATGTTTTCGGGTCCCCCATGGGCTCTTTTCTGTGTGGCAGCACCATTGATTCTCCCTTGTTTAGAGCATCCAAGTTGAGTCATCATCACATTCATGGAGTCTATCCCGAGTCCCTTTGTACCCCGCTATAGTCCTCCATCCTTCATTGCTTGATCCCTCTCTTGTGTCGCACATTATGGCCTTCAGTCCCACTGTCCCCTATCCCTCATGATCTTGTGTCAGTCGCTGCCATGTCATTCCTGCCCTTTATGCTCTAACAAGGGAAGTCTTCCATTCGCTACTCAGTCCCCTCCATTTCACCATCATCATTGGTATTAGTATGTCAGTCGCTCGAATATTTTCTCTCATGCCTTAGTTGAGGATCTCTCATTGCCTCACCTATGGCAGACCTCCTTCTGTTGACATCAGCTCATTCATTCTAGAAGACCGGTCTAGAGGGCGGTGTACCTTGGTTCCAGCTTCCACTCTTGTTCGGTGCCTCAGATCAGGCAAAGGGTTTTCTCCTTACCCTTTGACTTGATTGTTTCTCATCTCCAGCTCCTTTCAGCATGATCGAGATCCGTATACTTGATGGTTCAGTGATGCAGCATCAGCTCTTGGTGATTCCCGGGTATGTGTGAGATGTCTCAACCCTCATGAGGGGGTGGCCCTGCAGGTTGCCCCCCACATGCCCGGATGACCTCTTCATTACAGCCTTTGATGCAGCTCCATATATTTGATGATGTCGGCCTTAGCCGCTTGCAGCGCCTTTTTGATTTGCATGTATCAGTCTGATTTTGCGAGCCCTTCCCCATTTTTAGGGGGCATTTGGGTTGTATTTGTATCTCATGTACTCAGATATTATTGTATAAGTCCTGGCTGTTATCCCAGGCAAAACATGTATGTGGGATCCTTCATTGTATTTCTATCTGGCTCATGTTTATGTCGGTTGTACTTTATGGTTCGGTCCCTTGTTTACTGGACACACTATTCTTTTGTACTTTATCTCGGCGGGCATAGGTATGCCTCCCCCGCCGCCTTTAGCACAGGTACCCTCTCCTAAAAAGAGACTTGTTGCACCTGTAAGTCTCGTCTCCTCAGGGTCTAGTTCTTCAGAACATTAGTCTACCTTACATCTCTCTCTCCGACTTCCCTTTTGATGTCTGGTGATTGAGTTCTTACAACGTACTTCGGTCATACGATTTGCTCCTAACACTCGCACGCTGGGGGGAAATCTGTTACACCATTTTTTGGTCATCTAACCTACTATCATTAGATGGACCCAAGTACACCATGTAAGACCAATTTTACCCTAAGTAAAATTGCTTTCATTATGTAAAATAACTTAATAAAACACATTTATTAGGTTGTTTATGGTCTAAATAGGAAACCCCAAAAGGAAATATTAAACAAACCTATATTTGTTTGATTTTCCCGGTCATGTTTAACCCAAAACAAAGAAATTAATTAGATAAATCTTTATTTATCTTATTATTTTCTAGGAATAATTATTTAAATCTTATTTAAATAATATTCCTTGTTAAATATGACTAAATCACCCATAAATAATTAAATAAATCATTATTTATTTGATTATCTTTCAACCACTTCCTTAAAATGATAAATAAATCATTCATTTATTTATTATTCACAAATAAAGGGATTTGACCCAAGTCAAATACTTTTTCCCTCCAACAAATATAATAAAATATTCCATAAAAGGTGGATCTAGATTTGGTTAACATTATTTTAATCATGCACCGAGATCTAGAATGACCCAATATTTTGTTATAAATAGGAGGGTTTTTCCTACCATTCTTCACCTTTTGTTGCCTATTAGATCACTCTGGATCTAAACTCTTGGTCTGACTTTGAGCCATTATCATTGTCATATTTTCCATCATTTGCTGTGTGAGCTCCCTTTGAGTTCTATCTTTGTCTGGGCTTTCTACACCAACAGGAGAGAGAAATGCTAGATCTGAAGTGCTGAGGACTTCCAAGAACCCATCCCATTGAGGAGAATTGGAAACATCTTCTTGTTTTCCTCCCAGGTGCCCTTAATACAAAAAATTCTTTCAAAAATTGTTCTTGTCTTGTCTATTGGATATATGGAGCAAAACCTTTTTACTGCTTAATGTCTTTCTATGCATAGATCTGGTTTTTTCACCTCTTGTCTTGATCAACTAACTGCATATCTGAAGATATTGGCAGCCATATTTGACGTTAGGGCTATTAGTTATGCGTAGCTAAAGTGGTCTTTTTTCGTACACTTCGACAAAGGATTCATACTAACACCTTAGGAAAAATAAAGGGGCTTTTGCTTGGGATTACTCAGATATGAAAGGGATTTACCCTCAGCTATGCATGCATCACATCTACACTAAAAAGGATGCAAGAACCATTCAAAAAACTCAGCGTAGATTAAATCCTCACCTAAAAGATATTGTTAAAGAAGAACTTCAAAAACTGTTAGATGTGAATTTTATCTATCCTATATCTAACAGTAAATGGGTCTCTCCATTAGTTTTGGTTCCCAAAAAAGAATGGGAAATGGAAAATATGCATTGACTATAGAGAACTCAACAAGGCAACGCAAAAAGACCATTCCCCCCTTCCATTTATTGATCAGGTCCTAGATACACTGGCAGGGAAGAAATTTTTTTCTTTCCTGGATGGCTTCAGTGGCTACAACCAAATACAAATTGCCTCTGAAGACCAAAATAAGGCTACCTTTACCTGTCCATAGGGAACATTCTCTTATAGGGTATTACCTTTTGGATTGTGTAATGCACCTGCCACATTCCAAAGAGCCATACTCAGCATTTTTGCAGACTTGATAGATGAAGGATTGGAAGTATACATGGATGATTTCACACCTATGGAGATGACTTCAAGCAAGAATTACAAACATTGGAAAAAATTCTGGAACGATGCATTGCTACCAGCCTATGTTTAAGTCACGAAAAGTGCTATATGATGATGACAGAAGGCCTAATCTTGGGTCATTACATTTCAGTAGCTGGAATTCATGTAGATCCGGCAAAAATACAAGTAATTATCTTACTAGCTACTCCCTGCACTCAAACAAAGGTAAATAGTTTTCAGGGATTTGCTAGATATTATCGTATATTTATCAAGAAATTTTCACAGATTTATACACCATTATATGCCTTAATAGGAAACAATGATTTCATATGGACTGACAAATGTGATATTGCCTTTATAGAATTAAAACGTCTAGTATCAACAACACCATTATTACGAGGCCCGAACTGGGATATACCATTCCAGATTCCATCAGATGCATTAGACACAACCATTGGAGCAGTTCTTGGCCAAGAAGAAGACAAGAAACCCTACGATATATATTACATTAGCAAAAACTTAACCCCTGCTGAATTGAATTACATAGTAACAGAGAAGGATTTTTTAGCTATTATTTATGCTATTAAAAAATTCAGACACTATATAACTGGATACCCTGTAATTATGTATACATATCACTCTGATATTAAATACTTATCTAATAAAACCATTACGAATGGAAGAGCGACACGTTGGTTGTTACTTTTGCAGGAATTTGATATAACTATAAGGGATCGACCAGGGAAGGAAAACCTTGTGGCAGATTTCCTCTCTCGAGTGCCAATAACAGATGATGCAATAGCAGTAGAGGATCAGTTTCTGGATGAACACCTGTTTGCTATAACCATGAAAACACCATGGTACGCAGATGTGGCAAATTATTTAGCAGTGGGAAAACTACCTAAACATCTGACACCCAGAGAAAGGAAATTGATAGTACATCACAACACTTGGTTCTCCTGGATTGGAGGATACCTTTTTCATACAGGAGCCGATATGCACATCTACAGGTGTATCAGGGAAGATGAAATTTATGATATCTTAAAAGCCTACCACGATGGACCTTGCGGTGGACATTTTGCAGACCGCAGAACTAGACATAAAATTTTACAAATGGGCTACTACTGGCCCACAATTTTTAAAGATGCTAAGAAATTAGTTCAGTCCTGCGATAGTTTTCAAAGGATGGGCCGCCCTGGCCAATCTGATGAGATGCCTATGCATCCACAGCTGGTCATAGAACCTTTTGAGCGTTGGTCATTAGATTTTGTTGGGCCAATCAACCCATCATCCAACCAGAAATCATATATATTGGTTGTAACAGAATATGTAACTAAGTGGGTAGAAGTAGTAGCATTACCAAGAGCCACAGAAGAAACTGTGATAAACTTCGTTTTTGAAATTTTAGTACGATATGGGTTACCCAAAGAAGTAATCACTGATGGAGGGCCACAATTTATAGGCCACAAGATCGTTGCTACACTAAAAAATCATCATGTTATTCACATAATTACCTCTCCATACCACCCGCAAGCGAATGGGCAGGTAGAAAGCACCAAAAAATTAATTTAAGCTATTCTAACAAAGATAGTCTCATCGCACAGATGAGACTGGGCTACTTGACTTCCAGAAGCCTTGTGGGAATATCGCACAACTTGGAGAAATACTACTGAATACTCCCCATATCAGCTGGTATTTGGTAAGGAACCTATTTTTCCCACAGAGTTTGAGATACGAACACTAAGGATAGCCCAGGAAGTGGGACTAGATTTAACTGAAGCCCAAATTAATATATTACAACAAATAAATGAATTAGACGAAATCCAGATTTTGGCTCTGCAACATACTACACTTAGTCAACAACAAAGATCCAAATGGCATGACTCTCTGATCAAGAAAAAGACATTTCATGAGGGCGACTGGGAACTTCTCTATGATTCCAGGTTTCAAGACTTCCCTAGTAAATTGCAGACTAGGTGGTTAGGTCCCTATGAAATAAAGGAAGTACATGACAATGGCACTCTTACGTTGACCACCATTGATGGGTCTGATTGTTCCTTTAAAGAAAATGGGCATCGAGTGCACCTATACCAAAGACCACTGACAAGAGAATATTTTTGTCAACAAATATGCAAGGACTACACCATGCAAATTTTAGCTGCAGATGATAATCCTTTGGCAACTTCATCTTTGTAAAAAATCATTTTTCTATCTAAAAAAAAAATTGTAAATAGGATTGTTGATTCAATTTTTTTTTTCTCTGCCTATTTTGTTGTTCCATATTCGGAACAACACTTTTTGATTTTTATGTTCCATCTTTAGAACAACAATTTTTGATTTTGTTGCTCCGTCTTCAGAACAACACTTTTTGGTTTTGTTGTTCCATCTTCATAACAACACTTTTTGGTTTTGCTGTTCCATCTTTGGAACAAAACTTTTTGTTTTTGTTGTTCCATCTTCTGAACAACACTTTTTGGTTTTGCTATTCCATCTTTAGAACAACACTTTTTGATTTTGCTGCTCCATCCTTGGAACAACACTTTTTGATTTTGTTGTTCCATCTTCGGAACAACAATTTTTTATTTTGTTGTTCCATATTTGGAACAACACTCTCTCTTGGTTTTTTTATGTTCCAATTTTGGAACAACACTTTTTGTTTCTTGTGTAATTTTTATGTGTTCTAAACAACACCTTTCTTTTATATATTTCACAAATACCTCTTTTCTCTCATTGACTTATTCCTAGCTCATTTCAGCCTTATTTCTTTGATTTCTTTTATGGCTTGAAGTACAGTACCTTCATGCGGATAAGAATTATGGATTTTATTAAAGTAGGTGAATATTTTTAACATTATGATCTTTGACAAAGACAACTTCTTGATGATAGACTTAAAACAATTGAAAGGGACACAATTATTTTATATTTCACTTTACTGTACTAATATCTACCATATATGATATTGATTGATCATCTTTACCATGTTGGTTCTACTCTTCCTGGTTATAATTCTCTCTTTATATTATCAATGGGATTATGGGTATAATTTTTCTTATTATTGACATGCTTCAACTTCTTACACCATCCCTACTCTTAAGGAGTACTGAGCCTCCCTCTATTTATCATAAAAATATGTAATTACAACTAAATTTTATTTATAGATAGAGGATAGGGGGTCTCATTAAGAGCCAACCTACCATGTTCATAAGGAGGTAGCAATGTGACATTCCCACCATGGCCACCACACCAGGGTTATGATCCATTGGATGGCTAAAACATCCTTGGAAAATGAGGTTTCATCTCAAGCCGACCTGCTCACTTTTGCTACTTCCTAGTGAATGGCAGTATGGTTATCTGGTTACCACGCCAGCACACTACTCTCTTCTGTAGAAATAACAATGAAAATTTTCAATTATAAATTAAGGATCCTGGTTCACATGGGTTAAAAAGAAACTTTTTCAAGGCTATGGACACCTGCTGGAAGCAGAAGCTCTGCTTGTGGTATTGAAGTTCTATTTCCTCAATCAATAATTATTATAATACCCTCTTCCCATTTATCTTTTTATCCGAGAGATTATTTCCTATAAAACACTTCCCTACTTTGAACCTTTATGCATGCATTCATGTTTTTATTCAATCATATCGTGTACAGCTGGATTATCATTGAAAAATATTCTTTTTGTACATATTGTTGTCCTCTTTCCTTATTATATAACTTATCATCAACCAAAGCGTCTTGTCCCTTATCATTTACTATGATTATACACCGCACTTTCACTCTATCCATCTCTCTTATTCTCCTGTCATTTATTTACATACTCTATACTCTTCATCCTTATATCCTGTTGTCGGAACAACCATTCCACGTCTATTTGGTTGTAGGCAACCTCTCATTTCGAAAGGGGGAGAGAACTTCCATTATATGAGGCATGCGTTGTCATTATTTCATTCATTGATAAGATATTCCTACATGTGGCAATTTATAACACAATTAATATCAACTGCACTTAGCTGTTACAACAACTTTTTGTTCTATTTCTCTAAGTATTGCTGTGTTTTTTCAGTATTGCAGCATTTTTCCATTTCACTCATCCTTTGCAATAGTAGGAATAATTAAAGAATTATGGGTGGTAAGATAGTACGCTATGAACCTTTAGTGTTAGATGTCTCCGACAGAGCCAGGGAAATTCTGATCCATGCAGGGTGGATATCTTATCTCACAAGATTTCAGCCCTCGAATGAGGAAATTTCCATTGAATTTCTACAACATCTGCAGAATGGGGAATTCATGGTAAAAGGTATAATAATTATAGTCATAGACGCTGTAATAACTAAATTATCGAGGCTACCGGCAGAAGGAAATATATGGTCACAAAAACATGTATCGCTGTAAGACGCAGTGGAAAATTTCAAAGACGAAGGTGAACAAGTAGTCAGGAAAGGCAAAGGCATCCAACCATCTTCTCTGGCAGAACCATGGAAAGAATTAGAAGGCATTATACAAATATACATTACCTACAATGGACATCGAGATGTGGTAAGACCATGAAAACTTAAACTATTAGTTGTTTTGAAACAAAAACTCACTGTTAATCTGCCATCTCTTTTGAATTCTTTTCTGCATGATACTGTTGTTAGAATAAGATGGGCCAGACACCCGGAAACTGTAGTAAGTCACCATGGATTGATTATATTAATCATCATTCATAGCCCGGTTCAATACAACTTAACTTGGGATGATTTCATGACGGCCCTAGAGAGCATGCAAAACCCTGTAATCCAAAATCCTGAAAATGTGGAGATAAGCCAACAGAACCCTATTCCGAAAAGAAAAAGGCCTGCCCATTCAATGGTTGAACCCCATAAATGCATAAAGTGTGTAAGAATTGAACTAGCCCAGAGGATGTCTACAAATCTTCAGGATGAGAGTAATAATCTGCGGAGACAGCCAGTCCAATTAGGATAAGAGACTTTGAATCTGAAGAAGAGGTAGCCAGTTCAGAAGAAGAACCCGAAGAAGAACCCAAAGAAGAGCCCAAGAAAGAGGCTGAATCAGATTCAAATCCGAAGAAGAAGAACCTGAACAAGAGCTTGAAGAAGAGGCCAATTCAGAACGAGAACAAGAACATGATTATAATAATGAAAGTGAAGCAGAACTGGAGGATCCTTTGGAAGTTTTTGAGACAGGGATAGTTGAGGTCTTAGAAAATATTAATGTATATATGCAACCTGGAGGACCACTTAGTCCCAGCAGAATGGAAACACAAGTCCCAGATAATTCTGGGCATATAGAAACACAAGAGGCTGCAGACACAGAAATTTTTCAGGAATCTGACAATCAGTCTGGTGACAGGATTCTGTTGGAACACAGTCATGAGGATCAGCAGCAGTCTGTAGACATAGAAGTTAGTCACAAGTCAGGCGATATGGTTCTTTTGGAACATAGCCCCAATGACCAACAAGCAGATTTATAAATAGTTGATAAACCTATTAGTGGAATAGACGCTCCTCGAAAGAGCCAAGGAGCTGAAGCAAAACTTAAGAATCTATGACAAAAATACCAGAAGCTCCAGAATATAGTCAAAAGGCTATGCCGAGAAGTTAAAAAATGTAAAACTTAGAACACCACTCCAGAGATGACTTCTGTAGCTACACAAATGAGAATATGTGAGAATAGATCAATATAAACTCAAACCAAACTCACTCCCACTCGGACAATAGCCACCCAGGTTAATTTGCATAAAAATTTGGTAAATGCGACTGTTCAAACGGAGGGTTGGTCCTCCCACAATAAGGAAATAAAGACTGAAAAGGTATTCTCTCACAGCATCGGCACACAGACAGAAGGGCAGTCCAAGGACTTCTTGTCAAGGAATGACCCTATTATTTTAAAACTTCAAGAAGATTTGACGCAAGCCCATATTGCTTTAGAAAAACATCAACAACAGACAGTCTACCTGCAAAATTACCAGAAATTACAAAAACAATTAAGAGAATTAGCTCTAGCAGAGAATGAGGATTTTGATAAGGCTAGACAAGAAGAAGAAAACATGAATAGAATGAAAACTAAGCTGAACAGTGTCAGGAATCAGTTGGACACCATTTGTTCATTATATTCGGATATCTTGACTTGTCGATCTCCTGCTACGAACTACGCCTTGTTTTTATTAGAATGATATTTATTGTTAAAAATCAAAGCTATTAGAGCTGGCAAGCCAATTGAGCTGAAGACAATGAAGGAACTTTATAAATTTATGTAAAACACATGGAGTAAAGGTCCAAAGGCTTCTTTGTGAATTTTATTTGCATAATTTCATATTAGATAAAGAAGTGGATGTGAATCCTAGCCATTTTATTGGAGATGTTCAATTTCAAGCATTTATCTCTTTTGCAGTCAACCAACTCAAGTGGTTGAAGGCTTATAATTCATTCCAAAGACAAGAACACAACTTGGATCTTTGGGTAAGAAGTGAACCTACTCACCCTCTACAAGTGTTTGCTAAGAATAAAACACTAATGACACAGGAGGGCATGACTAAGAGTTTAGGGCCCATACATAAGGAACTTGTGTTGGAAGGAACAACATATTTCCTCTCCATTCAAGAAAGATCCCTGGTTGCATCCAAAATGAGATGGATGGTTTCAAGCAACAGTTTTAAAGATAGAGAACCATTTAATTATGGAAATTTCAAAGCTGCTGCGAGAAAGTTGGTCCCATATGGCAACTTTATCTTAAGAGGAGGACCTTATTGGGTGGGATGTCGATATAGAAGCCCCATTATTTAGTATCCTCCTAAAGGATATCATCCTGACTATGAGTTACCTGAAGGACAAGAAGCGGCAACCTTTGCACACTTGGCACGACATCATGATCTCAGGCCTATTACAGACAAACCTTCTCCAACCTACTCTTTAACTTCTTTGCATCAGAATTATTTATTTTTCATGAGGACATGAAAAAAGGTAAGCAGGGGAGTATGTTGAGCCTTGCAATAGGTATGTATTTACTCTTGATTACTATCCTTTTTCCTCTTTCTTATCCATTTTGTGCCATGATATAATAATATAACGAAAGGATTTTGATGAAGAATGAATGACAAATGATCCTAATGCGATTTAACCATCCAAACTAATTCTCGTTGATTTTTATGCCGGAAATAACAAAAGGAACAACAAGACTTAATCACGGAAAAGAGGACGTGTTAAATGTGGTTGAATCAAAGATAAATTAGTAAGGATAGCGCAGAGACAAACAAACTGTCTGAGGATAACATATTTTCATGGATCCCTAAGGATCTCCTGATCCTGAGGGATCACACTTATCTTTCCTTTTTAGCTATAAAAGGACAGGGAAAGCTAGTTCTCGAATAATGGATAGCATGTATCTTTCATTTTCTGCATAATTTGTAATTATAATTCTCAGAACATAGTTCTGAACAGAGATCATATTGTAATGTCAATTGATTGCGATGATTAATACATAATTCGCATTGATTTTTATTCAACTATTCTGGAGTAGTTAAGCAGTATTCGCCTGTGGCTAAGGGCCTTGTCTCTGGTGAATTTCGCTGTTGTTCCCTGTGTTATACTCTTATGTTTATTGCAAGTATATTCTGATTTTTTGCTTTACAGTTGCAGTACTTTTGATAATTCACATTTTTGGTATCTATTTCCATTTGAATACACATGTCCAATTTATTTCTTTGAATACGCATTTCTAATTTATTTCTTTAAGGAATTAGTTGTTAGAAAACATAATTGGTTTTGATTACTTAAAGCATAGACAATTATTTATAATACTTTCCTTCTTTTCAATAGTTTAGATCCAGCTGAAAGAGCTCGGTTAATGCTTCAGTGTTCTTGGTTGATTATCATTTGAATTAGTTGAATTAGGAATCAATTACAGTTTTGTGTTCTAATGTGTAGATGAATCACTTCCTTTTAAGCTTCAAGATTTATGATTGTATCTACATTAAACGATTAGGTTTTTCATTACTCTTTGTATGAATAGCTTGCACATACTGTGTACACACTTGAGATAAAAGGACTTACCCTGGTTGATAATTAATGTGAGGCAATTAGGAGTTTTTAAAGACACCTTTTAGCACCCAACAACACCCTTCCCATGATCTCCTCCGGAGGTCGAACAACAATGCGAGTGAGCGATTTCACTTCAACAGAAAACATGTTTAAGGAGAAATAAGTCAAATCCACTTCACACCAACCTACTCCTTCCTTGGATAGGAGATCATTAATATAGATTCGGTTTTTTTGCTCAACATATGGAGGAAAGGAAGAAAAAATAATGTTGGTTATTTTGCTTGGTCTGCTGGGAATGCTGCTACCAGTTCTAATGATGCTGATGAAAATCCTGTTCCAACTGCCTGTGTGCAATGATGGTCGTGATCAAATAACCCTTTCTGAATGACCATTTCTAATTCTCATTTCAAATGATGTTGGGAATGATTACCCTATTCAAATGATGCTACTGGGAATCTTATATCTGAATGATTACCGTGATCAAATAACCCTTTCTGACTGCTCCTGGAAATCCCGTGTCAATTGCCCATTTACAAATAATGACTGTTTCTATTGTTGGAAATAATTCTAGGCCTACCTCCTACTTCTCATTCTCTACACTTCTGACAGGGAGGAAGTTGCTACGCTCTAGAGTGAAATGATGCCGGGAATTATGTTGGTTCGAATGCTACTGGGAATGCATGTGTTATCATCTCTTTGTATCTACATATGTGTTGATTCTTATGTGAGAAGCATGCCCCTTATAGAATTAGGAGAAGTAAGGATAAGTATACGGACTTACGCAAGCACTAACAAATGGGAGCACTAACATACTTGGGCCAGTAGGGAGCACAAGCTGGCAGGATATTGATTATTTCCTGTCCTCACCCGACCTTTTGTTTTTGTGGTTTATTTTCCAATGAAACTTCCCTAAATGCGAGCTCTAACAATTTTATACGAGTTGTGATACATTATGTAAAAATACCCTAATAGCTCCCTAATAAGATTTGTGAGACATAATGTAAAAATATCATGTTTTCGATGTCGCGGAAAAGAAACTACAAACAAATTGTTGGGGTGAGCTCAACTTCATTTGACCTATACTTTTCTTTGAACTTTTATTCGTAACCTTCTCTTTTTACTCGCTAGGTAGTGCAAAATACTTTGAAGCTTTTTCTATAAATCTCTTTTTCTCCTTTATAAATTATATTATGCCACTTCCTTTGTTCCACTAATAAGAGATAGAAACATTATCTCGGATATAATGAAATGAGAAGAAAGAGCCCTACTTCACTATTTTACCTACTCTATCAAACCACCCTACCAACTTGACACTACCTACCTCACTTACCCAAACAACTTGGGGATAGCTTGGGGATTAGACTTGGGTACTGCACTTAGAACATTGAATATGAAAAACGTTTACAAAACCTCTTGCTCCAGCCAGGAAGAGTAAGGTACAGCACTAGGATATTTTTGTGTGGATTAATCCATCTTGCGGACAAGACCGATCTCCCTAGTACTAAAAGTATCTAGCAACAAATAGCCAGATAAACTAATATTTCTCTAAGCATATATGATTTACAAAAATCTCTATAGAGGTGTAAAAGACTTACCATATGTCCAGCACTTGTTTGAAGTCGTTGTTATCCCTCGTGCACTTGAAGGAGTTATCTTCATAAACCTGCAGTCACAAACAAGAAAAATATTAAATAGCACCTGTATAGACATCATCATAAACCATGCTTATCATAGTGATCAAGGAATCTATGAAATAAACCATTACTGACAGCATATTGAGAAAAATGAGTATATTTGTATTAATTTCAAAAGAAGGAAAACCTTACAACCTGAGCCTTGATGTTGCACAGGCCTTCCTAGGGTCCGAAGCAGGAGTCTCCTCTACTTTGATAAGCTCTGCACTCCTCCAACTAAGACAAATAGAGGTATGTAATATCTCCTCACAAAAGTCTTAGTTAATTGAGTCTGAATCTCAATAGCACTTAACTTCAAATATTCTAAAGCTTGAACTCCCCTTGAGGCTACCCAATGCCTCTTTTTATAGTGGAAAAGAGGAGGTTTTCAGTTCCAACTATGAAGGGATAGAATCCTCCTTCAAAGGGATAAGCTCCTCACATCAAGGGGTTAGCTCCATAAGGTAAGGGATACATGAACCTCATAAGAGCGGTTTTGCCACCGCAAAATCTTTTCTAGAAGCTTCTAGAATTTACTGAAAGTGAGCTTTTCAGAATTTACTTGCGCATTTTTTATCTTTACAGGGGTCCACACCCATAACACAGAGAAAGTGCGTTCAGGTACGCAGAAGACATGAACATTAGGTGCGGGACCGCAGGCAAGATATAGAGAAAGTGCGACACCAAAGTTTAGGAGATTTTTAGGAACTTTTCTCTGATTTTCAAGGCTTGACATGAGGAACTGATATGTTAGACTTGCAAAGGGGGAAATTATGAGTAATAATGAGCCCATACACATAGTAGAATGTTAGGATGACAATTTTCAGTGTAACAAATTGCCCCCTAAAGTACAAAGTCTGGAATAGATGAAGCTGAAGTCTGTCATATATGAAGAGTGCAGTACTTTATCATTTCAAGGATCATCCTGTGGACACCCCAGTTGGAACCTGTAAAAACATTCAATGCAATATATATATATATCATCGTTGAGGTAGGCATTCCCATACTCAGATCAAAACTAACTAGAAATTGATTCAAACTGTTCTGATACAGGAATGATTTTGAGTACATCACAATATAGACATGTGTAGACACAGTATGGACGCAGTCATCTGTTTATGAATGGTCTACTGTATAAATAACAAAATTACTCGCAGCCTGGATGGTAGAAACTAGATCCAGGGTCTTGATTTCCGCATCTCGAACTAGTACGATTCTATCCATGCGAATGAATGTGTCGAAGTCGAACATGGTAGAAACCACTTGATTACCAGTCAATGATGTAAATTGTTAACAAGTGTGAGAGTAACCACCAGTAATGTCAATGGCTCTCAAAGTACCCAGTACAATCCATGAAATGTGAATGAATGAGCTGAAGTCGAACATGTCACAGAATCATTCGATCGAAGGTCAATGATGTAACCTGTCGTCGAAGGCGAGAAACCTGCCATTGAGGCATGCAGATTTCAAGGTACTGACGATTTCTGGATCAACTTCCTAGATAATGAGTTGTCGTCGATAGAAAGTGATCCATTGTAGGCAAGCCCACAACACGAAATCATAGATCAAGTTTTGAAAATATATTGGCAAGGACTGACTCAGGGATGGTCAAAATGGATGACAGATATTTTGCAGATGAATGGTTTATTTGAATTGTCCTCTTGAACACATAACGACACTGCAGATGGCTTGGTAACAATTGACCCAAAGCTAATACCCAGAAACCGGCTAAAGACTTTCAATGTGGTTTGATTAGCTGTTAGGAAAAGGATTTCCCAACCCAGGTAAATGAAAGTGTCGTGTTCAAGAGTGGTTGACTGGATTTTCGAAAAATCAAAATACAACAAACACGCCCATTTTTCTCTCTTTTCCCCCACCATTTCTGGCAAGTACCTCTTTATTTTTGACAAGCTTGAAGAGGATAACATTTTCTTGCTTATAAGCTCATCCTTCAGATGAGTCCAACTTAGTTTAAGATTTGAACCCTAAGAAGGAGTGGTTCGTTCCTGTTTTAAAATTGAACAGGTCCTTTACTGTTAAATTTTAACGAGTTCAGTATAGGAGAAACTCGGTCTTTTTCAATTTTAGGGAGTCAGAAGAAAAACTTAAGAAAACTCCATGGGTGTACTTTTTCATAAATTTAGTCTCTCGAGCCCGAAAAAGGATAAAATAATGCGGGAGAGAACTCTATTGACCGTAATTAGTCAACGTATACATTTTTCGTAAATAGTCCATTTCAGTCCGTAAAAGGGGTAAACTTATACTGAAGGGACGATCATTCATTTACTTTAACGAGTTCGAATAATCAAGTACTCGGCAATCTTTTCATGTTTAGAGAGTCTGAAAAGGGCTTAAAAGAGGACTCCAAGTTTTCGCTTTTTCGTAAAATTTTTGAAAGAGTCCGAAAAAGTGATAAAAGTATGCTCTTTGTTGAAAAATGATCAATTCTCCTGAAAAATCCAATTTCTGCACAAAAACTTGAAACATTACACATACCTGTTTAAGATAAGTAAAAATGCTTTCAAAAATACCCTTTTAAAAGTAAAAAATAAACAAATTCAAAATTTATCTATTCGAAAAAACTTATAAAAAGGACTTTTTCAACTTCATTTTTACCGTTCAAGTTCAGAGTGAAAAGTAAAAGCTTTTGGGTAAAAAATTTCCTGTGAAGATTCTGGAAAATCCGTCTGACGAAATCGAGAACCGTCAGTCCCAGGTAATCCACGACCTCCTAATCTTGTATTTCATCCATTTGCATTTCATTTTTAGGCTCTGATTTTATTTTTAAGGGAAAAATATGGTTTAAAAAATCCCTCGCGAAGGTCCGTAGGTGAAACACATGGGCCCTGTGGACCCCGACTTTTTCCTATGCAGAAAAAAGTCGTGGGTCCACACTTGTCTCACAACACGCGTGCGTTCCTACGCACTATGTAAGAAGACAAAGTGCGGTCCCCGTGTGTTTAAATTTCAAAACCAAATTTCTCATTTGCCGCCCAAAAATTTTCAAATTAGATTGTTCTAACATATCTTTTTATGCATTGTAGGATTAACAAGATGTTGATTTGGAGAGAACGTGAGCATGCAGATGTGGATGACGCCGCAATGCTCCATTTGCCCACAATGCAAGCATTAAGAGCATGCAGTTTATATAAATTCTGAGCCATTCAGGGCATGAGGGCACAGGTAGACCTCCTAACATGGCTGGTAAACAGGTGGAACATACAGGACCAGTGTTTCATTATTGGCGGCCACTGGCTCAAAATCGAGCTGGAGTATATTTATTTTCTGACTAGTTTGTCCAAGAGGGGCGAAAAAATTTCCTTGTTTGGGACTAGGCCAGGTGGCCAGACTGTCGCTAGTCTTCGAAAAGAATTCTGTAATGATTAGGCAGACCCCAGGGACAAACGGATTGATATAAAAACTATCATCCGTCCGGAGCTGAAAGTTATTGCGTTTACTGTTACCAGGCTGTGTGGGAGTGCAACACTACATGTGGTTACCGGTTCTTAGATGCGCATTGCTATGGACTATTTTCGAGGCACCATTTTCAACTGGTGCGAAGCTGTGTTGGCCAATGTAAAAGACCAACTAACTAGAGTGGAAAATGGCAAACTAAATAACTTTGGATATGGATCCATCGTAGTCACCTTTGCTCTAGAGAGGATCCCCATGTTAGCTCCGCAGAGTATTCCTGTTTATGCCGGTCGACCTAGAGAACCTAGGATGGTTCGTTGGGTTGCATTGATGGCCCGTCACGGTATTGAGGGCGCTGAGATTGTTCGATTTCCTTCTTCATATTTTCGTTGGCTGGAACGCCAACTTTTTGTTATAGAGGACTTTCCATACGTCGGGATAGATTTCTGTGGCAACCGAGAGATGACTCTCCCAGCAGGGGAACAGTGGGATGAATCAGGTAAAATCATTTTCAACAATTTCTAATTCTAATTTTTTGTTTTTTAATCGTCTTGAAATTAATAACCAAAAGTTTTGAATGCAGATGTGGGCCCACGATAACCAGCCCATCTCCAACCTTATGAAAGAAGACAACTAGTTGCAGCCGCACCAGCCCCAGCAGGCCAATCAGCAGAGATCCTGTCTGATTTAGAGCATCACCTAGAGCGTCTGACTCTAGATATTCCAGAGACAGACATACATGAGATTCCACTTAGATTGCAGAGATTCGTGATTGGTGTTCTAGGACCTTTTAGGAGGTTCCTATGTAGGGTGGCCTGGGCAGTGGTCTCTTATTGTGATCACCATCAGTGATGGGATGATCGTGTCGTAGACTCATATTTTTGACTTTTTGTGTTACCATTTTGCCGATCATAAGGTGTTTCCAACCCATGATCGAAGACGATGTATATTTTTTTTTAAAACACTTCTATACTATGATATATCACTATTTACCGGCTATCTGTGTACATATTATGAATGTTGTTTGATTTACTGTTTTGATCATTGCAAATGTCGATTTATCATACTAGAAGCAACTGCATCTGCTAATGTATTTAAATGTCTTGGAATATGTTGATATTCAATGTAATCAAATTTACGTTCCAAGAGACGAACTCTTAAAAATAACCATAATAACACTGGATTTCTAATGGCATAAACCCTGTTAAGCTGTAATACAACAAGTTTAGAATCCAACCTAACAATCAAACTCCGAATTCCAAAAGATATGGATTCAGATAATAACTCAATCACTCCACTATACCCTGCAATGTTATTCATTGTTTGACCAAGGCTTACCCGATGCATGGATACTAACTCATCAGAGGGTGAATAAATTACCCAAGCTATAGAAGAAATGTTCCGTGTACTATGACAAGCACCATCAGCAAAACCAATGTAGGTTTGAAGAGACATCGACATCTGTAATGTCAAGAGTAAAACTCAGATAAGCAGGAATAGTGACAAAACACACTTCTAAACTAGGCACACTTTTCTAATCTAAAACACACCAGCTATAAAGAAATCTGATCTAACTAAATCTCCACACCATGTTTAAGAATAATATCGCTTCAGATAAAGCCCATTTTTGGGTTTATCTAAAGGGACACTGTCAAAATCTATCAGCTCATAGGCCCCTTTTGCCAGCTTTCGCTTAACAATGAAAGGACCATGCCACATAGGCACGAATTTCCCAGCTCCTAGCTTATCGTTGGCTTGATCATAAACTAAGACTAGGTCTCCTTCTGAAAAATTTCGAGGGGTAACACTTCTTCATACTAAGCTTTTATCCGTTTGACATGAGCCTCGTTTGCTATTACAACATTTCTTCGATTCTCATCTAGCTGAGCCAAGTACAAAAAACGTTTCTCCTCTTCAGACGTAGCTGGAAGTAATTCTATGGCTAATTTCAAAGACAGAATTTCGCACTCAATTGGTAACACAACCTCCAAACCGTAAACCAGTTGGAAGGGAGTGAAACCAGTTGATGTTTTTACCGAGGTTCGATATGCCGAAACTGCTGAAAATAACATGGAATGCCAATTCATCTTGTGAATACCAATAATTCATCTAATCATAATGACTAAAACTTTATTGATAGCTTCAACCAGACCGTTAGCTTGCGGATAATACAGAGTGGAACTATCATGGTGCAGGCCAAGTTGATATGTCAGTTCAGTCATCATGATATTCCGAAAATGACTTCCATGATCTGTAATAATGGCTTGAGGAACACCGAACCTAGCAATTATGTGATTGAATACGAAAGTTGCAGAAGTCTTGCCGTCAGTCGAAAATGTAGGCATCGCCTTGGCCCACTTAGTAAAATAATCTACTGCTAAAATAATATACGCATGCCCCCCGATCGAGTGAGGGTTACATGTAATAAATTCAATACCCCATTTTGCGAAAGGACCGACAACAATTATAGGGTGAAGAGGAGCGGGTGGCGCATGCATCTTACAATCAAAAAGTTGACAATTGTGGCATTTCCGGATGGCATAAATACAATATTTGAATAACGATGGCCAGAAATAACCAGCGCGTAATATATTTTGAGCTGTGGCATACCCAGACATATGACCGCCACATGCCCTAGAATGGCAGTCATTTAAAACCTTCTCAGCTTCTTCATGAGTAAGACAGCATCAGAAAATAGAATCCGCACCACGACGATAGAGTGTATCACCAATAATATTGTACTGTTGGGATTGGAAGCGTATTTTCCATCGCTGATATCGTGAGATTTCAGGCCAAAAATATTGGGTTTGGAGATAGACGATAATATCTCCATACCATGAATCAAGTGTACTGATAAGAAACAAAGATTCGTTCGCAATGGGCTCTTCTGCCACAGTTTCAGTATCATTAGAGGGGAAATCACACATCAATTCTGCGAAAACCAAAGATTTCTTTGCCTTGGATTTTTCAAACTCCAAGTCAAATTCTTGCAGGATAACTATCCATTTGGAATACTTGCCCCCTAGAAATTTTTTGGTAAAAATGTACATCATAGGGTTACAGTCAGAAATTACTGTGGTTTTGTGTAACAAGATGTAGTGTCTAAATCTTTGAACAGCTTGAACAGCTTCCAAGGCCAATTTCTCCACATGTGCGTATTTAATCTCAGTCGGATGTAGATTTCGACTCAGATAGTAAATCACATGTTCAGTTTTAGATTCGTCTTCCTGCACTAAAACCATCCCAATTGTGGAATGAGAGGCGGCGAGGTACAAAATGTAGTCCTGGTTGTAGTTGGGAGGATGCAATAGCTGTGCATGGGTCAACGCGTGTTTAAGTGCATCAAAAGATCGATCAGCGATCTCATCCCAAAAGAATGGAATGTTCTGTTTTAGCAACCGGGTAAAACCCTTTGTAAGCTTGGCGTAGTTAGGAATGAACCGACGTAAAAAGTTTGCTTTCCCCTGCAAAATTTGGAGTTGGCGCAGATTTGAAGGAGGAGGTAAATTGACAATAGCTTCGACCTTCGACAGATCAACGCGAATGCCTGCTTTCGAAACAACAAATCCCAGTAAGCGACCTGATTCTACACAGAAAACACATTTGTGTGGATTCAACCTAATTTGATAATGCCTACATCTCATAAAGATATCTCGTAAATGAGTGAGATGGTCGGCCCGACGTGATGAATGAGCAGGTAAATCATCGAGATAAGGCTACATAATGTGCTTAATGTCATGAAATGCGTAAGACATAGCCCTTTGAAAAGTTGCTCCAGCGTTCTTCAATCCAAAGGGTAGCTTGTGATAAGCAAATGTCCCCCAAGGACAAATGAAAGTTGTTTTTGGCTGATCAGCAGGGAGTATGCTTATTTGATTGTAACCGAAAAAACCGTCCATAAAGGAAAACATTTCAATGTCGGCACAATCATCGATTATTTGATCAATATAGGGGGTTGGATAATTGTCTTTGGGACAAGCTCGATTAATATCCCTATAGTCGATACATACTCGTATCGTTCCTTATTTTTTAGTAACAGGAACAATATTCGATACCCAATCCGTTAAAGGAATTGGATAAATAAAACCTGTGCGAAGTAATTTTTCAACTTCGGCTTTAATAGCAGCAGCTTTTCTAGGATGTATTTGACGTAAACGTTGACGAACAGGTTTGGTATCTGGGTAAGTCTTGATTTCATGTACGAAAATTGACGGATCTTCCTGGCATTTCTTCATAGGACCAGGCAAACACATCACGGAATTCTTGAAATAGGGCTTTATAAGTTTGAATTACATCTTCTGTACAGCAAGCACCTATATGAATGTTTTCAATTATTCCTGGCTTTACTGAAATGTCAATTGGAATCGTTCGAGAGATATTTTCCAAATTTAACTCAGAATCGGGATTTTGAAATGGATTATGTGGTTCTTTGGCATATTCAGCAGTAAAAATAGAAGCGAAATCATCTTCAAAATGATCCAACTCAGGTAAAAATGAATATTGATGATGTAGATGTTCCCATGGTAAATATTCAATAGACAAAAGTTCACGAATCTGCTCATCAGTATGAACAAGATCAGGAAATGTCATTGTGGCTAAACTAGATATAGAAAGTGATTCCTCATGGATCCCATTCATTGGATCAGTTTCGGTTGAAGAGGGGTCAGAAAGTGACTGTACAGCCTGATACACAATTTCAAATGGACTCAAAGGCATCATGCCATCAAATGAATCTAACTCAGAGTCGGAAGGTACGATCCAAGGATCATCAAACATAATAGTATCTGACGAAATCATATGAATAGTTGCAATAGAAGGCGATACGTTAGGAGGAGGAAAGGAAAAAGTTCCTAGTAAACCAGAATCTTTAATCAAACCTACTCCAACATCCTTGTAAGGGATAGCCGCTTTACCAACGTGCTGGATTGTTTCTGTAGAGGCTGGATCAGAAGAAAAATAAGTTAACTGATCTATTGTAACGATCCTTCCTTGATGTGGAAATTTTATGAGCCGAAAGACCGAAGAAACAACAACAGTCATAGCATAAGACCAACTGCGACCCAGAAGAAGGTTGTAATCTAGAGGGGCATCAACCACTTCCACATCTAGATTTACAATTTTACCTTCGACCCCTATGGGTAAATCCTGCAAAATACCAAAAGGGTGGAAACCTCGACCATCAAAAGCCTTAAGAATCGTCGGAGATTGGTTAAGTGTAGGAGAACCAAGTGATTTCCAACACTGAATCGACATAATACACGTTGAAGCTCCCTCATCAATCACAGTCCGAAAGATTGGTCTGTTTTTGACTAACACTGGAATCTGGAAAGCCATTTGGTGAGGTAGACGAGGTGTACTATTTTCTAAATCGAAGATTATAAGATTGGAATCCTGAATATTAAAAGCTCCTATAGTGGACAAAAGCAATTTACGTTGTGTTGGGCATGATTGTAGCACTTCCAAAGCTGACATTGCTGAAGGAGAAATAGCTAAGTCTTCAACAATGTTGTAATTCTGAGCAGCTCTCGCATGTGGATTGAAAGCTGATTTACGAAGAACACCTTTAGCAGGCGGTTTGATTATTAAGTCTGGATTTTGTTTCTCGATCTGTAGCGGACCAGAAACAGGAGGAGGTGTAGTTGATGTGTTTGCATTAGAAGATTCTGCTTCTTTACCATCAACAGGATTCTTAGTACCATAATCTTGCTATCATGCCGCAATCCGTACATGAGACATCATTAGAATAGGTTCTTCTGAGGTATTCGAGGTAGAACCAACCATTTTACTATCTTGAGTTGGAAAAGGATCCTTCAAGACAGCAGGTTGTTGTGAACCTTTAACGAATTTTGCAACCTCTGCTCGATGTGGGCATTCCTTAGTAAAATGATCCTCGTCACAAATGTAACAAGGATAGCGAGGTTTGCATTTTTCGTCATTGGATTCGTTTTTATCAGTTTTCTCTTTTGAATTCTTTTTGTTTTTATTCTTCCCTTTCTTTTTACCGCCGGATTTAGATTTGGTCGTAGATGTCTCTACGACATGAATGTCAGCAGAAATTTCAGGGGAAGATTCTCCTTTCGGGGAATCAGGTAAAGTTATAATAGGAGAAGAATTCTTTGAAGATTTCTTCTTGCTTTTTGTATTTACTGTACCAATCATACCATCAGCGGCATGAGACCCTGAAGGAGCTGCAGCTATTTGACCTTGTTTTGGAAGATCGGGGATTTTTTCATGTAAAGTACCTGACTGCGTATAAACGAGGTCAAGGTACTGAGCTTGAGCAATTACTTGCTCCTCAGTAACAACGCCAGCCTTAGCTACATCTTCAGTGATCTTGGGTAATAATGATTTAACAAACCATTCCGCCAAAATTTGATCCGGAATGTAAACTTTCACCAAACGCCTTCTACGTCGCCATTCATGAATATGATAAAAAATATATGTGGACGTAGATTTCTTTAGTGAAGTTAATAGTTTCATGCCATTTTCGTATCTGACAGGCAACTGAAAATGAGTCAAGAAGGCAGTTTCTAACTGACTGAAATTATTAAACGAGCCTCGTGGTAACTCAATGTACCATTTGGCGGCAAGACCAATAAGAGTTCTTTGGAAAAGACGTAAGCGAATTGAATCATCAATTATTGAATTAGACCCACACTAGAGGTGATAAGTCATCACGTGATTTGATGGATCCTCTCCTGACTTACCTTTGAATTTCGGTATGTCACTGGGCAACTTATGCGGCATTGGTGGCCAGTACGGATAATAGAAAATTGGATCATTCGTAAGGCGCGTCAAATCAGGTAAATCCAAAGTTGCAATAAATGGTAATTGACGGTTAGGGTCACGAAAACCTTGAGTAGCCAAAGCAGTTCCAAGAGGAGGATACCCAAGATAACTGGGAATCGGAGTTGCATTAGGAATTATGTAACCTCCTGGGTAAACAAGATTAACCGGACCAAAATGGGGTTGTTGAGGTTGCTGATAAGTGTAGCCAGGGTACGGTTGATACTGATAATTTGGATTTTGTGAAACGGGACCGAATTGAGGCTATCCCTGGTACGGTTGATACGTGAATTACGGTTGACTTGTGACCACCATACTTGTACCAGCTTGTCTCGCAGGCATCTGGACCAAAGTCTGAACTGAAGGTCCTAACTGGGGTACAGAGACTTGAGGGATTTTCATGGATGCAGGGATAGAAGAACTTGGAGCTACAGATACTCCAGAAACAGGTGTTGTAGGTTGAACAGACGTCGCAGCAGTTGCAGAAGTTTGAGGCGGAGTCTGAGGTGTACTAGGCCCAGACTGCTGAACAGAACTAGGTGCAGGAGTTTGAATAATGGACTGGACGGGTTGCTGGGTTGGACCAAGAACCAAAGGTTGTCCAGGTTGAGAAGGCAACTGCACATTAGGCTACATAGGCTTTTGATATTGGGATGGATCTCACACCATATTCATTCTGGGGTATTGTCCCGTAGAAGGTTGAACGTAAGGACCATAGCCTGGTTGAACGTAGGGTTGATAAGTAAGTGGTAAATTTCTGGCTCCTTGAATAGATGATTGATCAGAAGGCTGTTGGAAACCTTGAATTGGGTACTAACCTTGAGGTTGATAACCCTGAGGTGCGTACTGAAGCTGGGGTTGATAAGGGCCCTGAGGAGCATATTGAGTCAGTTGGACCTTAAAATCGTCTCTGAGGTTGCCCTCCAAAATAATATGATTCCACGCTATGTCAGTGGAAAAAGCTACCTCGAGGTTGCCCCCCAAAGCAGAACTGATTTCCCCGAGATTGCCCTCCAGGCGCAAATCGACCACTGAGATTGAGGATTCGGAATATTACCAGACATCATAAAGATTTTCTCTGCGTTCGACGTTTCAGTTTTAATTCCACTTAAACCAAATGATAACACTTGTTCAATTGGTTGAGGATTTGCTCCCGAGAAAGTACCAGACAGAGCTTGATATCCCGAAGGAACAGAAGGACCACCGTTTAAAAATGCTTCCGGTGTCTGGGAAAACATGGATGACTCTCCTGCCATAATGGATGACGGATAGTAACCTCTGGGTGTAGGATGAAATGGAATTCGAGGTGGAGAAAAATAAAGACCCGAATAGGTAAAGATAGATACCAAGCACTAGTTCGAATAGGGCTGTAGAAAATAGATTCACGCTCCCTAAGATTTAAAGACTGAGGGGATTCGGGAAGAGATAACTCTTCGTCTGGATTAGTAAGTTCTTCAATAGAAATAAGTCCAGATGGAAGATCGTCAGTGAAAATATTTCTTACCCTAGGTGAACCAGGATCGCTAGAAGTTGGTGTAATAAATCCCGAGGATGTTTCCAAAACAGAAGGTTCAGTTTCAGGTTCAGAGATTTCAGGTTCGTCAGCTAGTTCACTAGAAGGAGAAATACTACCAATAACTTCAGAAACTGAAATCGGTTCAGAAATATGTTCTGTTATGGGTGTTTGATGATCAGGATGAACAACTATAGATGAAGTTCCAACTTCTGTTGATCTAATCCTACCGCTGCTAGATGATACTAGAGCACAAAGCCCTTCAAGATGACTTGGTGTATATTCAGGGGGTTTCCCTTGTAGTCTTTGGGATTGTCTCGGCAATTCCGCCACGATTAAATATTAACTAATCACACGCAAACAAAGAAAATTTCAATGAAAACACCTAAAGTCTCTAAAGAAACAAACAGCTGAATCACACGCTTAAAAATCTAAGAGTTCAAACCACACACAAACAGTAACTCCCTGTACTAAAAACACTAGTTGGTGATGAAATCCAACTTAGTAGAAATTTAATACAGAAAGGGCGGTTGGAACAGTTACCCCGACAACCTGCTTAATGAAACAGACTGGCACAAGTTTCCTCAAAAAACCATCTCGTGTGAAGAGAACCCCCCAGAGAGTCCAAGTGAGTCTAGTCGACGTCTGCTCCAGGTACAGTGAGATCTTTCCTTCACCGTCACCTTAGGAAATAATCTTAAGTTTATGGACACTAAGGTTACCAACAGTAACAAATATAACTGGGGGAACAGTCTACGATCCGATCCCACGCGCAAGGGCAGAGTAACAAAGCTCAATCCCCTTGAAGGTTCCTCGACATGGTTAATCCGAGGTTTACTGAAAAGTGACCCCAGGCTCCTCGACAATGGTTAATCCGAGGTCTACCGTTTGTAATGCGCACAAATCTTCTATCTTCCCCAATGAAACATAACGTATTGTCTCAAAGGTTCAGACATGACCTCGTGATTGACTTCTTTAAGAGAAGCTTCCCAGATTATACAAATTACAATTGGATTTATTTCCTACCGCAAGATTTGTCTACTTGTTTGTTTTTACTATCTTGGAGAGTTAATTACTCCCTACTCCAAGATACTAGCCTAAGCTATGTTAGTGAAAAGAGCCCTAGAAAATAAAAAGATTACTAGATGAATTTTAATTAAGCTTTACTTTTAGGAGTTGTTTCTTAAGTCAATGGGTGTGGAAATGAAACTTTGATGGTGTGAAGACTCGACTTCCAACAACACTAAAAATGCACCTAAAAAATGATAATCAAATCATTTTCTTTCAATGAAATTCTAGCTAAAGAGAGAGTTGGAGAATGCAATTCTTTTAATAAACAATTCCTTCTTTGAACATAAAGAATAATTGAAAGAAAATATTTTTGTCTTTTCAACAATAACTCAAAATGAGACAAATTATCAAAGCTTACAACAAAATCCTTTCACTTTCAAAAATTTGAAGCTACAAAAACAAGTTTCCTTCAAAAGAAATCTACAAATTTTTAAAAGCACTCAAAACTACAAAACTAATTTCGAGATTTACAAACTTTAACAATCTACTTGAATAAAAGCTTTAAGATTTTTTGAATAATGTTTTACTTAGTTATTCAGAAAACTAAGGATCTATTCGTCCATAATAACAAATAGATCAAAAACACTGAAATATGTTTTTATAAAAAATGAAATTCAAAAACCTATAACAAAGTTTTTTTTGAAGATTTGCAAAGAAACAAGTAGCTCTATTTCTCAATAAAGGATGATTTCACAATAAGGTCAGATTCAGAAAAAAGACAAAAAGACCAATGTAAGCTGAGGTACTTCAAACTGTCAATTCTTCGAATCACTACAAAGACCAAGTGAAAAGCAATCCAAAACGTAAAACTTCTAGAAAATCATCAAAACACCAATACTGCTGAGATTGATTCACAAAAGGATTTTGACAGAAACAATCATCAATCTGGGCAGAAACCAAAAACCCTAAATCAAAATAAAGATAAACTGAAGAAATAAATCTAGAGTTTTTCAAAATTTTAACAGGGTCCGCAGGCTTCCAGAAGTAACAGGTGCGGTCCCGCCTGTTTACTTAAGGAAAGTGAGAAACTGCCCGCACTGTGAAAATAAGACAAAGTGCGGTCCCAGGAAAAACTAGAGAAAAACATAAAAGATTTCAAAATTTTCAAAAACAGAGAAAACCTAAGCTACCCAGGCAGACATCTATCAATCGAAAACCAGGAAAAACGTTTCCTCAAATCAAAATAGAAAGAGAACCAAAAACAACAAGTTCTTTCCCCAGTGGAGTCGCCAATTTGTTGTGTGGATTAATCCGTCTTGCGGACAAGACCGATCTCCCTAGTACTAAAAGTATCTAGCAACAAACAGCCAAATAAACTAATCTTTCTCTAAGCATATATGATTTACAAAAAACTTTATAGAGGTGTAAAAGACTTACCATATGTCCAGCGCTTGTTTGAAGTCGTTGTTGTCCCTCATGCACTTGAAGCAGTTATCTTCGTAAACCTGCAGTCACAAACAAGAAAAATATTAAATAGCACCTGTATAGACATCATCATAAACCATGCTTATCATAGTGATCAAAGAGTCTATGAAATAAACCATTAACTGACAGCTTATTGAGAAAAATGAGTATATTTGTATTAATTTCAAAAGAAAGAAAACCTTACAACCTGATCCTTGATGTTGCACAGGTCTTCCTAGGGTCCGAAGCAGGAGTCTCCTATACTTTGATAAGCTCTGCACTCCTCCAACCAAGACGAATAGAGGTATGTAATCTCTCCTCACAAAAGTCTTAGTTAACTGATTCTGAATCTTAACAACACTTAACCTCAAATATTCTAAAGCTTCAACTCCCTTTGAGGCTACCCAATGCCTCTTTTTATAGTGAAAAGGAGGAGGTTTCAGTTCCAAATATGAAGGGATACAATCCTCCTTCAAAGGGATAGGCTTCTCACATCAAGGGGTTAGCTCCATAAGGTAAGGGATACATGAACCTCATAAGAGCGGTTCTGCCACTGCAAAATATTTTCTAGAAGCTTCTAGAATTTACTGAAAGTGAGCTTTTCTAAGTTTACTTGCACCTTTTTAATATTTACAGGGGTCCGCACCCATAAAATAGATAAAATGCGTTCAGGTACAAAGAAGACATGAGCATTAGGTGTGGGACCGCAGGCAAGATATAGAGAAAGTGCGACACCAAAGTTTAGGAGATTTCTAGGAACTTTTCTCTGATTTTCAAGGCTTGACATGAGGAACTGATATGTTAGACTTGCAAAGGGGGAAAGTATGAGTAATAATGAGCCCATACACATAGAAAAATGTCAGGATGACAATTTTCAGTGTAACAGAGGGTTCTATAACAACCCTGCTGAAAATTCCATGTAATAAAATTTAATAAAGGAAAAATAATAACCATGATAATGGGACACGTATTCCAGGTTGAATTTTGGGCAAAAATATCCTAGTGTGGGTGTTCATATGGTTTATTATGGCTATGGAAATTTTAAAGGAAATGGCTAAGGCTTTGAAAAGACAAAGTGGCATATATTGGCATTTATTTATTAAAATAATGGAAAATAGGAGAAAACGAAGGTGAAACGTCACATGTTGCATGTGAGGAGGAAAAAGGAAAATAATGGAAAATGAAGAAAATAGAGGCCTTATTGATAAAAAGGCTTATAAGGATTAGTTGGTAACTTCTTCTTCTTCTTCCTTTTTTTTTTTTTTTTCCAGTTCAGTTTTGGAGTCTCATTCTACTCTCTCTCTCTCTCATACCCTTGGAAACTTAGAGTTTCTTGGAGAACTCTTGGAGAGTTTTGGAGCAAGAAGGCAAAAGAAGAGCAGGAAAGCGCAAGAGGACATCAGGATAAAAAATTACAATGAGTTTTTTTTGTAGGTGCCGAGTTGCATGTATGTTTTCCTCACTCGTTTTGGCATGCATGGTATATGCATGTGGTTTCTTGGTCATGATCTATCATTGGCATGGAAAATTGTCTGGATTGATAGTGTATTTACCTAGCCTTTCCATTTCCTGGATAGCCATGGTGTTTTGGGTTCATTTCATTGTGTGTTTTCTAGTTGGTTCTCATGTTCATTTAGCCATGGCTTGAGTTAATAGTTCCTGGAGCCTTGGTTGGACAAACTCTTTGGAGCCCTGTAACAACTTGGGTTGAGTTACTAGTCCTAGAGCCTTGGTTTGGAAAATGCTCTGGAGCCCTTGGTGGGTTGAGTTACTAGTCCTGGAGCCTTGGTTGGAACAAATTCTCTAGAGTCCTGGATAGCTTGGGTGGAGACCAATCTAGTGACAGTTGCAATGTTTGAAAGTGAGGTGGAATCACTTGTTGAGGGTTTAGGTGGTTTGGCCTCTGGAAGACCTGGGTTGGTTTTTATTGATGAATTTTATGAGACCCCACATTCATGTTTGGAATATGGTATGGGAGTGATTGGTTGAAGAGATATTTGGCTCAACCATGTCTATTGTCGGGTGGAACGTGGAAGTCCCAAACTTGGTTGCATTTTTCTTATGGAAATAAGAGGTCTTTTCCTCTTGTATTGTTGGGTAAATATGCTTGTTATTATGTGGCTTATATTGTTGTTATATGCTTTTCATTTATGTTGTTTATATGTTGGTTATGAATGTGTTTTATGACAGTGATGATGTATGGCTCTCATCATGTTCTGATTTGTAAATTAATGAACAATGTATCTATGACCAACTAGATGATAATGCAGTTAATGTGATCAGGAAACCATGCTTCTTAGAAATTATCAGATAAGTATGAGACCCCTATGCTCAAATTGTTGTTTAAACCTATAGATTACATATATGTGACATGTTTGACGAAACGAATGTCATGGCTAGTAGGGGTCTAGTCAAGTCCTTGTTCAAGTGTTTGTTTTTACATCATTATTCCGTTGTTATATTTTGATTCTGAACGTTTCATGAAATTATGGGAAGTGACCTGATCAATGGGCCTGAAAAAGTGGCGCATAAATTTGGGTTGTAGGCTCAGAACTACTGGGAAAAATATCCAGTCACATGCATACCCATGCTATGCGTGCGACTAGAGACTTTCAGTCACACTCTTGCTCATTTCAAGGGAGCGACTAGGGTATTGATACATGAAAAGGTCAAGTTTGATTCAGGGCTAGCCTCTAGCCTCCTGGAAGGTTAGGATGGCTCCTGGGTGTCGTGTAGTATGTGAAAAAGGTTTGTGTTGTTGTGTGGTGTTGGTTCCACTTCCTTAAGGTGACCTAGGAGGTTGAATCAAATCATATTAACTATTCATCACATGTTAACCCTGGTTGGTCAGTTACTTGGGTAGATGTGGGTGGAGGTTGTTACACTTGTCCTAATGTATCCCTTGTCAAGCATTTCCTTTAACTACAACTTCAACTCTACCAACTCTGGAGTGCTCATCCTATATGGTGTCTTGGATGTTGGTGTTTCCCCTGGTACCAACTCAATGGAGAAGTCCACTTCTTTGTGAGGTGGCAACTCTGAGATCTCTGCTGGAAACAAATCTTGAAACTGTTGTAAGATCAAGTACCTATTGAATATCTCTGCGTCCTCATGCTCTTTACCTTTATCTCTATAAATGTGCATTGCAAATAACACACCCTTTTCTGCGACTGTGCTTTTCTGGCATTGCTGTCACCATCCTAACTGATGTTGCCGCTTCTTCTTATCTTGTAAGATTCTTTTCTCCCCATTGTCATCCAAGCACTCAATGGATTTTTCATAAAAATCCACTTTGGTCCTATGAAGATACAACGAGACCATACCCAAAAGCATGTTATACGAACCCAATGACAATACATTCAAATGTGCTGATGTAGACATGCCATTTAACTCAAATGCACAAGCTCTTACCTAATGATAAACTCTTTTATTTGTACCTGTAGCCAATTGCACTAACCAACATTTTGCATGCAATTCTTTATTCAAACCACACTTATCCACCAATTCAAGGTTAACATAACTATAATTATTACAAGGATCAATCAAAATAGAAACAAATTGGTCACATAGATTACTGTCCATCTCAATGATAGATGCCTAATGATCTTCCTGCCTATTATCCAGCGCTGCATAGATACGAGGAATTATCTTCCCAACATCCCCAACAATATGTGCCTCCTATGCACTATAGATCTGAGGCCTACCACCCCCATTCTACTTAAAATCCCTTTTAATATGCTCCTTACCACGTGTCCAACACTCCAACCATCTTTTACGATCACCTATATTATGTTGTTGTGACCGATGTCCCTGTTTAGATTCATTGAACTTCTTATGTGGTGCAACATTCTCTTTCTCTTCTGCATTATGAGGCCTTGTTATTTTCGACTGCCATTTACCTTTACCTTTATCTTTATATTTTCCTTTCCATCCTTTCTCAGATTCATTCTTACACTTTGACTGCTCATAACAGTGCTTCAGTTTCCCAATAAATTCTTCAAGTGACTGAGGTTCATCATACTCAATCCAATATTTAAATGCTAATAGAAATCCACTGACAAATATTTGAAATTTAGCCTTTTCATATTTAAGATATGATACATACCTCAATAAATCCAAGAACTTAGTCGTGTATTCCTCATCTATCGTCGATCCCATTTTAAGCTCATAGATTTCCTTGGATTTGTTGTCATAGTACCTTTCTGACAAGTACTTCTTTCCAAAGAGTCTCTTGAATTCATGCCAACTCAACTCCTTTGTCCCGATGTCTCTGACCTGTTTTACATCTTCCCACTAGATGTCTGCTTTCCCTTTAAGGCCGAAGATAGCTATTTTGGTCTTTATGTTCTTTGTGTACTCATGCATCTCAAATAACTTATTCATGCCAAGTAACCAAGCCTCTGCATCCTTAGGCTTCTTCAATTCTCCAGAAAAAGTAGGTGGCTTCACTTTATTAAACTCATCCAGCAAGTACCCCCTATCAATCCTCCTATAATTATGACAACAATAACGATCATAGTGCCTATTAGATTCAGAACTAGAATAGTATTGGTTTCCATCACCTCTCCTATATGGAGTATCCAAAAATATACCATCTCTGATCGTGTCATCCATATTTCACCTATGACCACCATGAGACCTACTGCCATATTCCCCGTTAGTACCATCCTCCTGTTCGTAGCTAATCCAAATTGGTCCTTGTCTTTGCAATTCTGACAAACTCTAAATAATTATTGCATTGAGTTTTTCTTTTTTTTCCTATGCCTGCATGATTTTGTCATTATCTATTTTGCAACTCCTTATTTATTCCTTCAAACTCCTCAATGTGTCTTCTAAGTCAGAGGCGTTCCCAACACCACACTGCTCATCTCATTCATAGGGATAATCTTTGTGGTCTACAATTTTTATATTCATCTTGATTTCTTATTGCAAGGCATACTATGTCTGCTAAACCAAATCATAAACAAACCAACATACCTCAGTATAATTATGGAGGTATATTTCGTCTACAAGAATGATCAAATTAGCATATTACATATATGTAAACATAATCATATCAATATATAGATATCATCCTAACCATAATACAAACATCAATTCATGACCATTTCAACCACACATCATGACCTCAGGCATGACAACTATAACCATATCAATGTATGCATGAAACATATAAACACTAACATGCATAAAATACGCATAACCAATCTGTTGTGGCGTCTACAACCACCCTCCAAAATTTTGCCTTTGCTTAGATTTTGGAGCCTAACCTTCTTTTCACAGGAGCTTATCTTGCACTGGTATCAGGTATTCATGCTTTGATTAATACTTATCCTTTAACTATGCTTGTGTTCACTTGTTTTTTACCTATCTCATTTTTCCGAGTCACAAGCTAACCTCCAAACCTGGTGTTGTAGCGGTTCTGGGCTTGCCTCTTGAAAATGCACAATCCATGAGGGCAAGTTTGACCTTGATGACTGGAATTGCACAGTCATGAATGAAATTCAGCCTTGAGCTTGGAAACTACAGATTTGTGGAAGGCATCCCAACACTGAGTTTACAAACTGCACAATCCCTCATTGAGCTCAGAAATTGCGCAATGCACTGAGCCAAAAAGTTGCTTAGTTCCCATAATTGCGCAAATTTTCCCGGTGATGTGCATGGAATTTTTTTCTCAGAAAAATATAAAAATATGAAAAATAAAAAAATCATCCCTAAAAGATAGGGATCTATTTTTAGTAACCCAAAGGAGACACACTTGCTATTTTTGGAAACTTTTACCATGTGTCGCTTTTTCCTTGATTTTAGGCATGCACATCATAAACCCTAATTTTATCAAATCTATTTAATCAACACCCATAAAGCTCATTTTCACACTCAATCTTGGAGCTTTATCATTCTCGAGGAGATCAAGGAACCTTCGGTGCAATCTTCATCGCTTTTCTAGGTGAGTTTTACGTTTATTGCTTTTTGTCGCTTTTTCTATCGTTGTTTTCCATTTGGCTTGTCTGAGTCTTGTTTTGATTGTTTCTTTGCACGCATGCTGGTATTTCAATTTGATTTAGCTTTTAGAAGTTTTTTTTTCAAGTTATAGTTTTCCTTTCACAAGTGTTGCATTGGTTTCTTTGTTTTTGCACCGATAGTTTCTGTTTCGGTGACTCTCCTCACCAATATGGTTTTCTTCCCATTTATTCAATTTTTGCACTTGATTTATCTTGTTTCATTCACAATTAGTCATATATTCACTCAATCCAAAAATATCTCTCATATCACTTCATTTTTCACACTTCACTTGGGCAGATCTTCCATTCCCTTAACCAGTTTTCACTTTGCCCAGCTGGGCATTGTGCAATATTAAGGCTCAAGCTGAGAGGTTGGCCTCTGGAAATGCGCAGTGTGCAATACAGGCTGGCCCAAATGCACATTGTGTAGTTCCAAGGCTTAATTTTCATCCCTAGCCAGTGAGACTGCGTAATGGACAGTCTCTCCCAGGCCACTACCCAGGCTTAACTGCACATTGCGTAGTCTCAGACCTTAAGTTTCGACCCTAACTATTGGGACTGTACTGTGTGTAGTTCCCTCAGGCAACCAACCCATCTTGTGAGAAAATATTGCACAATCCTTCCCATTGGATGCCTTGTTTGTTTCTTGAACATGCCTTGAAAGTGTTTTTTCCTAAGACTGATGTTTGCTTTCCATGAGTGTCTTTTTTTTCCCATAGGTGCAACAATTGTTGAGCACCACTCCCAAAGTCACTATTACCATAGCACCCAAGAGAGATGCTTCAAAATAAACCACTAAAAGATGTACTGGGGAAGCAATTGAGCAATCGCTAGTTAACTTTACAGTATATGTAGACACTCAACTGTTTGTATAAAAGGAATCAAAACTAACATGGCAGCAAATTAAATATGCTTTTGCAAAGGACTTTGGGGAAAATTTAGAGGACCGACATTTTTATCTCAACATCCGATAGTCAGGACTATACAAGGTTTCATGCAGGTATCAAGCCTTTATTTTTCTATATGTGACCAGTTGGTTCGTCTCACACATTGATGAGAAAACTATGACACTGAGAAACACCAACGGATAAAATTTTGCTACATTTATGGCAATATATTTTCAGTGGATGTATCATATTCCTAAACTAGTAAAGATCATGGACTCATTATTTTATGCCACCCACAACTATGCGATCATGAAGCCATCAAAGTTTAGACAGACACCCACCAACACAAATAAGACAAATTCACTTAGGAAGGCCTACCAGCTCTTGGCCATCTTAGCTTGCAGAATATATAGCCAACCGAGCACACATACCTTTCTTGACGGGTGGGCTATCTATTGAACCAGGTGGTGAACGAGGGGAAGCCATTCAACTAGTCATATATTTTGGCTCATCAGCTTAGAGTCCATGTAACACAAGTTTGGGATCCTCCCAAGGGCGAGTAAGCAAGGTTCTATATGTCTGCATACTTACTGGATGCAATCGGTGCATAGAATCAATTTCATGGCATGAAATATTATGGACACCGAGAGAAAATTCCATGCATATTTATTGTAATTTGCTTTTGGATTGTAGCCATAGAGGAGTTATGGAGCAGCTAAATGATCACTTCATCATCCCTATATACAAGCTTATCTTTCAGGAGGACCCACCTTGCATGTCATGAGGAAAGATGGAAGCGATATTAGAGATTTCAAATTGCCTTACCGGATGGTACATTGATCAAAGTGTTCGGCGGGAAGAAGTCACCACATATTTTGCCAATATATGCCACCAACAAACTTGTCATGCAAGAAGTATCATACCATCTCGCCACAGGGTTATAAGCAACACTCCACAGGAAGAAGAAAGCGCCATGATCCATGCTTCCTTTGTAGATCAGATTATATGAGATTAATAATCACAAAGTTGCAGATACCAAAGCTAAATCCATAGTGAAGTTTGAGTTTGGTACAAAATATTTCAATCTGTATTATTCGAGGGGAATTTTCAAGAATCTACTACAATTGGGTCAACAGGGAATTTCATTGGCTGGAGGAGGAACTATGGAATAATTTCTATAACTCCTCCATACCACACGAACTTGTTAGTGTCAGCCAATTTTGTCTGTCACCAATAATAAAATATGCTCTTACAAAGTTTTTGTTAGGATGTCGAGTCAAATTTTTATGGCAAATTTTTATGGTTTCAGTAGGTCTTCAAATAAAAATTTGGTCACTGGCTAATGTGTCTATGACTATTACTACTCCTTTAAAAAAAATTGTGCTGGTAATTTCCATCTCTCAGTTGGATGAGTCATCATTGCAAAGTCACCATTTTCATCTTAGTCATACCACCATGATCCTCATTCAACTCAGTGTCACTATTAGGTCATTAGGGTTTAAGTCACCAAAATTTGTCATTTCATTAATAAATCCGGAAAATGAAGGAGTAGTAATACGAAATTTTCTCAATAAATTTTGTTTCAAGTGTAATTTATTTTAAATATGATGTAATAAGTTATAATTTTATAAAGCTACATAGTTTTCAAAGCAAAATTGAAAAGCACTTGGTGGGCCACAACACCATAATGAAGAAAAAGACTTCCATAAGCTATAAAAGACCATCAAAATCATTTCTCCCACTCATTCCGTTAGGAAAGATCTCTCTCTCACCAACAAATATTTCCTCAGCTCTTTCAAGACCAAAAGATACTCCAAAGAAGTGATTCCAAGATATCATGCTGCGTTTTCAGGAAACCACGCTGTGTTTTATCTCCTTCAACAAAAAACAAGCTCCCAAGGGTTCTTAGAGGAATCTGAAGGTTTCATCAGTTATCTTCATGTAATTTTAAACCACTGGGAACTTTCTATCAACTTTCTTTCCTTGTTTTTATGGTGCAAAGCCTCCATTTGTCCCCACGTTGTGTTTTGGTGGTTGAAGTTTTTTTTTTTTTTTAAAGCTAAATACATATTCCATACACACTATAACCTCCCTTGCACTCAAAAACACTTCCCAAAACCTTCCCACCCCCTCACTATAATTACTGAAGCCCCTACAGCCAAACCCTAGCTCCTAGCTGCGTTTGGGCAGTTTCTAGGGCTAGGACCGTGTTAAATTTCCCTAGGATAATTCCTAAACTCATTTCATCCCTTTCCACTTCCATAAGCTCCCTAAAACCTCTACCTAATTCCCTAATTTTTCTTACCCTCATATCCCTTCCCTAATCCCTTCATACCTTCCCCTCACTCACTACCCCTGTTTTTCCCACGAGGGTTTTTTGCCTTGCAAACTGTCAACATGGTGGGAGAAAGGAAATATTATAACAACAGAGGTCAAGTATCAAGGTTTGAACCACTCAACACTCATGATATTATTTCCTCATCATTGGCCAAACAATGTTTTCAGAATGTAGGGTGTTTAGGGTTTTGTGAGCAAATTCAACAAGTCAAATATCATGCCAAGTTGACAAGCTTGTTTGCTACTAACCTTAGGAGCGATAAGGTCATAACTCCAGGGGTGAGCTTCATAATTTCAACTAAAGCCATAGATATAGCTTCAAGGATACCAAACAGTGGTGAAAAATGGTTTAAGAGCCTAGATTTGAATGTGCAGAACAACAAACCCTTCATCAAAGGTCACTACAAAGATGCCATTAAGAAAGTGTTTCCTTTTGATCAGCGACTTGATAAGTTTGCCCCATTGATGAGGGCCATTATGAAGTAATTTACATGTGAGGGAATATTTTCTATATTGTACAAGTATCATGTTAGATTTCTCATGCACGTCACAGGGGTAAAACCTCTCAACCTATCTGTTATCACTGGAAAATCGTACAAGCAAAGGTGACATTATTGAATGTCAGGCAGAAGGATTTAAAGGGCTGAAAGACATTAGAGAATCTGGAAGTATTTAAAAATATCTAAGGTCTAAGGAAAAATAAATTTTTAACTAATCATAAATGCTTTTAAGCGCAAAATCCTTTGATAAGCGCGCCTTTGCGTGCCTTTTGACCCAAAAAGCGCGCAACCCTGGGAGTGGCGGAAGTCACTTTCCGAGACCACAAAAATCACACTCCAGGACATTGATTCCACACCTGAAGTTGCCTAAGGACAACCCAAGCCTCCTTAGGACATCAAGGACGCACACAATGGAATAAATGTGGCATACAATGGAATCACCCTCCTCTCTTGGGTCACCATCCACAATGTACCAAGAGAGGGAAGGAGGATTTGAATTCTCCTATAAAAGGCCACCAAGAAATGAACAACTGGAGAGCGCATTGTTATGAGGGCAAGAATTTCCCCAAGCAATACCAGCAGTGTGTGATCCAGAGCAGAGATAGAGGGGACTCAGTTGTTGGCCATCCAACAACTCCAGTCCGTCATAGTAGAGAGAGGGAGACTTTGCGCCAAGGTAGCTTGGAATTAAAGACATCCTTGCATCAGGACTTAGAACCCAAAGTTCTAAGGGCCCCTTGGCAAGTGGGTTAAATTTTCATCCTCATTTCCTAACAAAACTCAATAAGAGGGGACGTAAGCACCTCCGTTTGGAGTATTGAAGTTGCTTGAATCTATTTAGCAATTTTGTGTTATTTGTTTTAGTTTTAGTTTAATTTTTATGTCTAAAAATGCATGCTATTTCTCTATCTAGTATGTTCATGTTCTAGAATGTTCCACTAACTTGCTTGACTCCATATATTTTCTTCCTGTGACCAATAAATTAAGAGGGAAACCACACCCCTTAAGTTGGTGTGATTTCGTACATACCTGCACCAAACACACTAACACAAGATTGGCGACTCCACTAACTTTTATTTCCAAGATTATGTGGTTGTGCCTTTTTGCAGAGACCTCCGTATGTGTTACGAAGTTGGGCTGAAATTGCCCCCTTTATCTCCTTCAGTCCCTAGTTCATCCCAAGTGACAGAATGAAGTAGAAAAACTCCAAAAAATTACATTTGCATGAATTTGCGCGCATTTCTCTTAGAGAGGCACGCCTAGGCGTGCATTCAGAGCTGACCTGCATGCAGACATCACGCCTGTTCCACCCTTTTGCGCGCAAAAGACAGAATGAGAAATTTCTCCCATATTTCTATCTTTTCCTTCTTGTAAAGTGCCTGACAGCCCGTAATACATTTTCCAGCACTGGTTGAGGTACCCCGCAGCTTGCTAAAGCTCACTCTTAGCTTCTTTTGGTAGGCTTGGTGTTAGTTTTATATTAAGTTGATTTTTGCAAAATTCACACATAGTTTAATTAGGGGGGGAAATTAACTCGCTTTCCGATTTTTTTTATGTTTTGAAAATTTAGGTACCAAAACACCTAGATAATTAGCCAAAGTAAGCGGCCCAAGTACACGCATGCTTAGCTAGTCCCTTTTTCTAGTGTAAAATTCATTAGTTTTGTTCAATTTTTGCACTAGGATTTCAGGACTGGGATTGAATTGTCGATAGAAGAGAAAGTAATCTCTGTTGCCTTTGCACCCTTTGGTGATCCTAGGCAAGCATATGAACACTCTCTATTCACAACTCACCATCTCCCTATAGTTGATCACATAGATTAACTAGGAAAAATTGAAAGCGGCCCATATCCACACATGTTTTTATTTTGAGCAAGGAACAATAGAACATAGTTTAATAGCGGATTTTGAAAAGGATCATCGCATATCCACACGTTCAAAGTATGTGCTTGTTCACATTTTTCTCACACACATCCACACACTAAGCAAAGCGAAGACACCTAAAATTAACTTAACAAAACTCACTAAATTCTCCCCATTGGGGCCACAAAAGAATTTATAGTCTAAGTTAGGATCAAGGCGGTAGGCATCCAATAAGCCACCTTGATCACTCTTCATCTTGAAACATAGAATTTGAATGTTTAGGGAGCTTTCAAATCCATCTATCAGCCCATGGAAAAGAAAACCCGAGCGTGACAAAGACCCAATTCAAAGGGGGTTAGGCTTAGGTGTAGTGCGTGCAGTATCAGTTAGAGCTACCTGACCCAACTGATACTTGATACTATTAGCTGAAATAAAAAGAAGCCCAAGACTCGAGCACTCATGTGGGATGGTGGTACTTAGTGTCCAAAATTAGGGCAACCTTTCCCTATAGGTGACAGTGCAGGCAAGCACTAGATCCTCTACCCTTACCTTGGTGGATTTTCTTCGGCTGACTGGAGGCATCGCCAGCTCTTACGGGACGTTGTGCCAGCACTCACAAGATATCTTCTCAAGGCCTAGTTACATTTGAGTGTGTGAGGAGGATTAGGTCTTCTAGGATTTGAGTATCATATGCAAACAAACAAAAACCATATTTTTTGATTGACTGATCACATAGGATTAATTTAAAGGGAAAATTTATTTTATTTTCGCTTTGTTTTATGGATGCGATCGTATTTTTGCTTTGATTATAATCTCTATCCTCTCAAATATTTCCAAAGGCATACCTAGTCGATGCCAGAACAGACCCAACGGGACCCCATCGATCTAGATGTCTTTTGGACCTCGCCACATTACCGAGAGGGGTTCTAGGTATTTCGCCATTTCGGCATCATAGATGGAACACTGTCACCATTATTGGCTCGTCCTTTATTGGGGCATCCTTAGTTGGGAACCATGGTCGGTCTCCCAACGCCACACCACATACCACTCCTCCCATAACCCCTAGAGGGCAGAGGAGTGCTACCCATTCGGGAAGCCAGTCGAATACACAACAGGGTATGTCGCAGATAAACCCTCTTCCTAACCAGAACATTGTGTTTTCACAAGTTGCAATGGCTACAACCTCGCAGTCACCTTTTTTAGCTTCATTGAATCTACCAAATTTAACCAAGTTGAGGAACGACCCCATTACACACAACCCCATATGGCCTCCCATGCCCACGAAGCTCCCTTTGGACATTTCGAAGTTTGAAGGAAAGAAAGTGGAAGATCGAGGAAATCATGTTATGAATTTCCACTTGTGGTGCTCGTCGAACATCGTCGTTGATGATACTATTGGACTGAGACTTTTTCACGCACTCTGACAGGAGTAGCAGTGAAATGTTATGTGGAGAAACCCTCTACTACACATGGAACCTTTAGCGCTCTCGCCACTGCGTTCCTGACCTATTTTCAGTTGCCCATCCACCATGATTCCGGAATGGAATTACTGTCTCACTTTAGGCAAACCCCTGCTATCCATATCTCGGACCATATCCATGACTTGCTACATCGTTGTAGTTTGTGCAAAGCCAAAATCGACGATCGTGTACTGTTAGACCTGTTCCTGAAAACTCTCACTTTAGATATTTCGAAGGATGTGGCACAAAAAAGGCCCATATCTGAAGAGGAAGCCATTTGTAAGGCCCAACAGCTCGAGCTGATCTATACATAGTCATGTTATATTTACAATATCCTACCGAACACCCCGCGTCTACAAACTTACAAAGAAATTCCAGGCGCGTCGAACTTTGCAGACGGTTTAATTGGGTCATTGACCAAAATTTACCCAGCTAGTAGCGTTCAAAATCCTGGTTGCACGTATGATTCTACCCAGAACGCACCACAACCCGGCTACCAAAGTCATCACATGCCTCTGCAAAATTTGACAAGTAGGGCGTCGTCGTATCACCATCAACATGGAGGACCCTATCCTCTAGCTTAGGGAACCCAATATGCATATAGACATACTGACAAAAGAGCTCCCCCCTGACAGCCACTTGAAAACCAAGGACCGCATTATGCACAATCCCTAGCATAAGACCCGCCTATGCATAATAATGCACAAGTAAAATTTGTGTAGCCTTCCCAAAACCAACCTTGCCAACCATATAACCAAGAGAAATACCCTCCTAACATGGTTAAGAAAAAAGGGAAAAACAAGCCTAAAGGAAATCCTGGACAGGGGGACAACAACCAGTAATGCCCTCCATGATCTCAGGTTGGAGGAAACTCCAACCGAAATCAAAACCAGGAGCCAAGCAATGCCCAACGGCAGAACAAAAGGCCACCTCTTCTAACAAACCACTCTTGTTCGATCTGTGGTGAGTACAGCCATTACACTCACCACTGTCCCAACTTCCCTTAGCTGAAGAAGCTACAGATTAACAAGGACAAGGGGATCTTCCCAACAGACAACATTGATGCAAGAGCCCTTCCCCCATCAAGGGACAGTTAGCACTCAACAACAAAATCTCGACGACTCCAGAAAAAACAACCACGAAATCTACATGTCTGGCAAAGAGATGTTTTTTCAAACACGGAATCGAAATAACGATACCCCACCAGACACCAACACGTCAGGGGCTAGTACCAGTGCACCAACTGCACCTTTGACCATATCAAAGATGCTTATTAAACCTTTGCCGAAGATGGCTAAGGGACCAACTAGGCGAGCAAGAAGCTATTCCAAAGCAGCCCATAACTATATCATCGTGGATGATCTAGCTCAATCTCTCGCAACCATGTTAGCTTTGGAAGAATTGCAGTCATGCCCAAAACAATGGAAAGCCTTGCTTTCTACGTTAGGCTCTATCGATCCCGTTGATACAAGCCTAATGGCTTCGACTTAGACAAAGCCACCCCTAGGCTTCCTTCGATGGTCGCCTTTCAGATACCAGCATTGGTCCAAAATATTACCATTCACCAATGTGTCATTGACGAGGGTGCATCCACGTGCATCATGTCAAAAAATGTTTGGCAGAAGTTAGGGTCTCCTAAACTAAAGCTATCAGTCATCATGCTTAGAGCATACGATGGTCTCCCTTCAACCCCCGTCAGTCTCTACCAAAAAATACTGGTCTGCTTAGTCAGAAAGACGAGCCTTATAGACATTCAAGTCTTGGATGCTCACTTGGACTATAATATACTCCTTGGTTAGAGTTATATGTACGCCATGTCATCCATATCCTCCTCCGTCTTCCGCACTATGATGTTCACCCACAAGGACCACATCATTACTGTCGACCAATTGACGCATAGCGAAAAACGACCCCTAAAAAACACCGATGTAATTCTACCCTATGTAGATACATCCACATACGCACTTTCACGGTACTAAGAAGTTAGCCCTGGCTAGTTCAAGCCATCATCCATCCTAGGATCACTCCTAGGAGATCCCCCCATTATACCTGAGTCATCACCTGATGTCACAGGAGCTTCGGTGTGCATGATGTCCACATCAAGTACTGAAGCTATTCAAGACACAGACACAAGCAGTGATGACACTGAGTCCTCGACCACGACAAACTCTCTAGCCTACACCACCTCCCAAACCTCTTTCCTCTACCCCCCAGCTGGTTTTGTATCCCAACAGGTTTTGGCAACAGTGGTGTTACCAAACATCTCTTTCGCAATACTAGTTTGGTATCTCATTCCCCCTACTAGGACATGATCCACACACATCACTGCCACAGGGTTAAAAACCCTCAGTCTCGAGGAGGCCCCACCCGTTCAGGAAATAGTCAAAAAAATCCTTGCAAAATAAATTCCCATTGCAAAACTGATGATTACGATTAAGAAAACCAAGAGAAGAGGAAAGAAGCTGGAAACTCCCGCCACACAACGGGAATCTCTAGTTTACGCCATATGTGACGTAATAGGACACCCTACCCATATCTACCCAGAGCTTGACGAATTAAAACTGCTCCTTGGCTCGGAGGCAGACTTCGTGACACCACGTTCACGTAAAAAGGAGCCTGCCACCAAGGGTAAAGGCAAAGCATTGCGTACCAATCGCGCATGTGCTATATGCAACAATTATGGGCACTATACTCATCATTGCCCATAAATCCCATGATATAGGGACGCCTTGCACGCCATCGAGCGATCCTATAAAGAGGATCCCCCCAACCAGTCTTCTGGAGATGAACATCGTACCATCCTATACCTATAGTAGGAACAACGGGCACCATAAAGACTCCCGGTCATGCCCCCTCCTCGCATCGAGAGCTGTGTACCCTATGATGAGCTGGATCATTTCATCATTGATTGCCCATCTTTGGAAATGTTCCACCAATGGTATCCAGTTCATATAGTATATCATGACAACATGGACATCTAGTATTCATGTCAAATATGTGATGAGAACCACCCGGTGCACCGTTTTCACTACATACCTAGATTTCGCGCAGCACTAGCCTGTATGCGATCAACTATAGTCTGCCTCTCCCAAGAAGATGTCACTGGCTTAGAATCCATGAACAGCTCCACAACCAAAGAATATGTGACGAGTAGATCCATCCTATTCATGTCGACTGAAAAGCAACCAATCAGGGAACCCCTAGTTACCCCCAACCGCTCTCTACAGAGAATACAAACATGCGTGTTATGCAAAACGCACAACCATGTGGTCACCATTTTCCCTAATTTAACAGTGTTACAATGCTGGTACCCTACCATGCCACAAACTGAGCACGACGAGACCCCCATATCTAGGATATTTTGCCTAGTATGTCAGGGCAACCACTGTGGACATCATTGTACCTATATCCCATGAGTTCATCCCCTCATTGATATGATTCATACAATAAAGAATAAAAGGGACGATGAACTCAAACGATATAGAAAGTACATCACCCCCAGACTAGAAAACCCACACCCACATCGACATAATGGGCAAACTGGAATGGCACACCAACCAAACATGACCCTAGCCAAACCGAGGATAACATGCAGACTATGTGACCTGAATGACCAATAGGTAAATCAGTGTAAAGCGCTGAAGCCCCTCGCATGCAGTTTTCGCACAGTCTCTTCTCTGCCATAGAGACTTCTCTCTAACCAAGAGAAGATCATGCATACTTATTGCCGAATTTTTTCACAATTTCATCATACAATTAAATGTGAGCACCTCTCCAAGCTAAGAGCGGAAAGAATATCGTTAAGTATACACTCCCCCAAAGAGTCAGACACACCCAATCCAACAACACGGAAATGGAAGCAGAAGACCTCCTCTTCTACAATAGATCCTTTCCAAGCATCCACATCTGGGATGACGAGTAGTGTTGATTCCCATACAATCTACTCAGCTGGCACAGTGGTACCATGCACCATCTGCACTGGCCAAAAACACGAACCAGAGGTATGCACGCTAATGGAAACATTCAAGCACCTCTACACCAGGCACAATTTCCACCCACATGAAATTGACCATCCTAGCAGGGAACCCAACCTTGCGCTTACATAAACTCCCATCATGGAGATTCTTCCCCCACCAAATTCCGATGACACGATACACCATATAAGATTCATATCATCATGTATTGGAACTATGACTTGAGTTGTCTGCTCATCTGCCATAGGTGTCGAGCCAGCTGCAGCTACGAGAGTAGTTGTTCCTACGATGGTGCAGACCCAATCTGTCTACACCCTTTCGACCGTGTATGGTTCCACAACATCGATGATAGAATCCTTCTTGTGTCTCTCAACCAGCTCCATGAGGATTGAACCTATTCAACATAACTTTGTGCAGGATCAATCCCCCTTAGGATCCCTATTTTACTCAGATGAAGACATCCTAGAGGTAATGATAGAGCCAAATTATCCATGGGATGCAATGCATCACCGTTTTCTTTTTCTCCCCAAACATAAGTTCAGTCCTGACAAGACAAAAGAACAAGAGATCTACGCAATCGAATCAAAATATTTCCTCCCATTAGGAAAATTCGATTGGTTAAAAAATCCCATCCCAATGCCCGACGCATTCGAGGAAGGAAATATGTCAAACATCTCACTTACCATCAATGTGAACATATCCAAAAATCTTGTAAAGGTCAAAGAAATCTCACTGGGGACAACACGCTCTCCAGAAGAAATAGCCTCTTATACCCAATTGTTACAAGATACTCGAGATATCTTTGCATGGGACTACTCAGAAATACTTGGACTTAGTCCCACCATCGTAGAGCACCATATTAACACTTGGCCTGACATACCTCTAGTACACTAGAAACAACATCAAATACACCCATCAAAGGCGGAAGAAATAAAACGAGAAATTGATAAGCTTCACAAAGCCAATTTAATCTACCCCATCGCTTATACATCTTGGGTTTCTAACCTTGTTCCCGTTATGAAAAAAGGGCACTATACACGTTTGCACCGATTTTTGGGATTTGAAAAAAGCTTGTCCCAAGGAAAATTATCCCACCCCATTCATCGACCAGGTCATCGATGCTTGCGGGGGACACGAGGCTCTATCCTTCATGGATGGATTCTCCGAGTACAACCAAATTCAAATCTGCCACACAGACCGGTACAAAACCGTGTTCACCACCCCTTGGGGAAAATTCGCATACAAGGTAATGCCATTTGGCCTAAAAAATGCTGGAGCCACCTTCCAAAGGGCCATGAACTATATAATTTTAATGACTTGGCACACCTTATCCTCGCCTACTTGGACGACCTGAGCGTCTGCTCCAAGAAGCGCTCAGACCATCTAAAGGATCTGCTATTGGTATTCCAATGATGCCGTCAATACAACCTACACTTGAATCCCCTCAAGTGTGCCTTCTACGTCAGCGCATGAAGACTCTTAGGTTTTATCATGTCCTAGCAAGGGATTTGTGTAGACCCCCTCAAGGTCCAAGCCATCAAAGAGGTACCTCCACCTCGAACCCTCAGGCAACTAAAAATCCTATAGGGGAAGGCCAATCTTTTGAGGCTCTTCGTCCCGGATTATGCCACCTGTGCTCAAGGGTTCCTGTGCCTCCTTCACCAGGACATCCCATTCAAATGGGATGATCATGCCCAATAAGAATTTGATGCGCTGAAAGAAACATTATCTTCAACACCACTCATCAGTCCCCAGACTATGACAAAGATTATACCCTGTATCTATCAGCTTCTGAATCCACATTGGCCGGAGTTTTGATCCAGGAAGGCCCAGATGGAAAGGAGCACATAATCTGTTACATTAACAAAACCATATTGGGCCCGGCATTATGATATGAGCCTGAAGAAAAGACTGTCCTAGCATTAATACATGCAGTCTAGAAGCTTTGCCACTACAACATCTTAAAAACCACTACGGTCATCACAGATATTAATCCCATCAAATACCTTCTCACACGTCACCTAATGAACCATAAATACACCCGCTGGATAGTCATTCTCCAAGAATATGACTTACAATTTCTCTCCCCTAAAGCAAAAAGGTGCTTACCTTAGTAGAGTTCATTACGGACCTCCCAAGAGATACCAAGGGATCACCAGTGAATGATTCACTACCAGATGAACATCTCTTATTCATAGCAACCGATGACCCTTGGTACAGAGACATTCTCCTCTTCCTACGAACTCAAAAGTTCAGACCTCATCTCACTCGAGACGACCATCGATGCATACGCCAGCAGGCCCTTCGATATCTCCTCATGGGAGATGTATTGTACCGACGGGGCATCGACACCATTTTACGTCGATGCCTCACTCACAACCAAGAAGAGCAAGCCCTTAATGACTGCCACGAAGGCACTTGCGGTGACCACCTATCTTGAATGGCCACCGCCCAAAAATTCCTACGGCAGGATATTTTTGGCCCTCCCTGTTTCGCGATTGCATCACAGCAGTTAAGAGATGCGAGCAATGCCAACGCTTCACCCATAAAGCAAGAGCGCCACCCCCACCCCCCCCACACTTCTCTGCACCCTGTCATCATCGCCGACCACTTTTGTAAACGGGGAATTGACTTAATGACTTGCAACCCAACATCATTGGGCAACCATAAATATATCATAGTGGTCGTTGATTATTTCACCAAGTGGGCAGAGGCCATGCCCACATACGACAACACCGCAGAAACCGTCGCTCGATTTCTATTTAACCACGTGATCGCCCGGTTCGACGTTCCCAAAGAGTTAGTCTCCGACCATGGGAAACACTTCGAGAATGAAGTTTTCAAGGAGCTATCTCACCACCTCGGTTTCAACCACGAATTCGCTTCACCATACTACCCCCAATCCAACGAACAAGTAGAAGCTGTAAAAAAAGTACTCAAAACTATGTTACAATGCATGGTGAATAACCATAAAACCAACTAGCACCATATACTCTTTTCCGCCCCGTGGGTGTACCACACTGCTGTGAAGATGTACAATGGTTTCACTCCCTTCCACTTGGTATACGGGGTCGAAGACATGATTCCCATAGAACGCGAGATCCTGAATTTGCATGTCGCCATCGAACTCCTCGATGATACCCAGCCTCTAGAACAAAGCCTAGTACAACTAGAGCTCATGGACGAAAGCCGATGATAGTCATTGCAAGACAACAAGGCCCATAAGAAAAGGGTAAAAGCATCATTCGACCACCACATCAACCCTCTCTCATTCACCAAGGGAGAACTAGTCCTTTGCTATGATGTCGCAAAAGAAGCCCTAGGGTCAGGAAAGTTCGAAACCTTGTGGAAAGGACCCTACATCGTAAAACCTTGCCTCCGCCAGGGGGCATACATCTTGACGGAGTCAGACGGGACATGCCTCAACAACCCCGTCAATGGCCTTTACCTCAAGAGGTTCTACCCATAAGGGCCAAGCAGGCCCTACCCTAGAGTTAACGTACACAAACCCAACCAATTTAAATTTTTGACCAACAGACTTATTACAAAACGCGCTCTAGTGCTGCAATGGATTACCAACCTGAACCTTCTTCAGATTTGTTGATGGAGCATCAAGGTGGTCTCAAAGTTTAGCAGCAACTGCTTGGGTCATATATCACCCTGACCGATCACCAATCTTCACCAATAGTGTGTGTATCGGTTCAACAACAAACAATCAGGAAAAATATGACGCTATCATCGGACTTATGTGCGACGAACTCCATCATGGCATACACCATATGAATGTCTACATTGATTCCCAATTAGTAGTGTCATAGTTAAACCAAACATTTGAGATAAGAGATGCACATCTATTTAGAAAATATTTGTGTGTGAAAAGATTAAGCAGACAATTTGACTATATTACATTTACACATGTACCAAGGAGTCAAAACCAAACAATTGATCGCATAGCTAACAATATTCTAAACTAGAATGCATCTCGAATAAACCATCATACATAAAAAACAGAAACATAGAAAACATAGATATCCATCAGCATAACATAAATACATAAACACAACATGTAGAGCCGCAAAAAATATATCTCATATATATATCATAGTGTATGTGTCTCAGTACAAAAATTAGTGTCTTTGACCCATCGGTCCGCCCAAATATACACAAAAAGTTGTCAAAAATAGGGGAAGCATCCTCATAATGGGTGATTTCCCCATGTACAAATAAAATCTAGGGCGGTGCTCCCCAAGGTGGGGCACTTGGACGTACAACCGCTCCCGATACCACTACTGGAACCGTTGTCAAAACTGATACTGCCACCCAACGTAAAACAAGTCGATAGTCCCTCTCTCGGGCCATCAACGTCTCCAGCCAGACCTCCTCGAGGTCATCTAGAAAGCCTCGAGAAGGCATCCCCTAGGTCAAGTGGTTCACTCGATCTTAATCATCCTCCAGAACTAACACTTGAGTAGTCATCTCAACAATGCGAGCCTCTGCATCGGCATGAGCTCGCTCGGTTACAACCTCAGCAGCAGTCGAGCTGCTGCTCTCTCTCGAAGGGTCAGCACCACCACCAGGTCCACCACCCTGAGGCTGTGCAGGATCTCCTCCTGGGCCCTCACGACCTCCCCAAGGTCTCCGAAGAGGACCGTGGCGAACCAATCGAGCCACGGGGTGACCTAACTCACCAACATCTGCAACAGTAACCAAAAATATGTCAATGTCACCATCAAAACACATAAAAATATATATACTAAAATAAATGCAGAAAGCATAAAAGCATACATGCTGGCCCCCAAACATAGTCAGGAAGGAGACCCATCTCTGGATCCCCCCGAAATTCCATCCGTGCATATGGGAATGGCATAAACATCTAGGGGTTGACCTAAAACCAGGCCTCCGTCATGGCGTTTCAGTAATGCCCCACCATACCCCCATCTCGTCAAGGTATCACAAGAGCCCACCTCCTCATGCGAGGCTCCCGTGGCCCCCCAGGCGGCACCGCCACCACTGGTCTCAACAACACCACCCTCTCATACATGATGCCGCATAGAATATTGGTGTATGCAAACAAGTTTGACCCATTCCGGACCTTGTGAAGCTGTGCCACCATCTCATCATAACAAAAGTAGGAAAAATCGATAAAGTGCCCGAACCTCAGCCAGCGTAAGACTCCAACCTGTGGGCCCAATGCCTGATGTGGAGACGACGACCTTGAAAGTCGCACAATAGCCGCCAGAGCGCATTTATCGGCCAATTCTATCACCGAGGCAATGGATATGCACCCCTTCGTAAGGGGCACCCCGCCACAATGACACGCCTAGAACCTCTCAAAATCGACCCTCCCATAAGGTAGTGGATACCGCAACGCCTCAGCCTGAGGTAGTAGCCTGATCAAAAAGTATATATCCGTCTCAGGATAGATAGCAAGGTCATTCCCACGCAACACAAACACGTTGCACCTCTTATTCCAATGCTGGATCAAGTAACACAGCAGTTGGTCCTGTGACCGAAGAAGCTTGTTCTCCACAAACTTTAGGAGTTCCCATTGCACCAACTATCGGCGCGCCTGACCATTGAAAACTAATGCAATGTGGAGCTCAGGCCAATCCCTCTCCCTCCACAACATCCTATCATCCAAACATAACCCATCAGCAACAGAAAAAACATCAAAAAATAGGCAAAAAATCCAAAAATTTGCCTCGGCCTTTTGCGCGCCTATCCCTCAAGCATGCGCACTAAAGGTGAACCTGTATTTATCACAGGCATGAATAAGGCACGCCAAAAGAGGGGAAAAGCGCCCCTAAGGCACGCTAAACCCTAAAAAATCGCACACAGAAGGCACACTCTTACCCTGATCACCCGCGTAATCTAGGGTAAAAATGGCTCATAATCCGTACAAACCAATTTTGTAAGGACCCCGACACCCTCAGACTGAAAAATTTAAAGTGCAGGATGTCATGGAGGTTACCTGGGCATGATATCGCTAATCCCTGGTGCTCAGGCTGACCGCAATGGCAAGAAATAATCCACAGAAGCCTCTGACCTCTCAAAAAACTCAACAAGCACAAATGAATTGAATTAGGTCCATATTCACCTATATATCGCCCTTTTTGAAAATTCTGGAGGACCATAACGAGAGCTCAAAAGGTTCATTCTCCGAACTGAAAGTAGCACTGTGATCAACACTCCATAACGAACAGAGGCGATGCCACCCATTCGTACTCCCAAAAAATTATTTTTTCAGCGCTGGCAAGTATGCCCTCTCTCATCTTCTTTTCTAAAAGCTCATGTCTTTCAATAATATTGGATAGAGAAGATGATTTCACTTGAGGTAGTTGTTTTTGCAGGAAAACACGCAAACCATCCACAACTCCATCCATTGAAAGTTCCAGAGTAGGTATCATTCTACCCCCAGCATGATAGAGTCCCAGAAAACTCTGCATATCCTGACATCATTTCTCCATCAGAAATTAACCATAGGTTCCAAATATCCGACCATGTTTATCATCACCTCGCCTTGCACATGATAAACATCCTCGTTGGTCGGTAGATCCTCCCCTCCCCATGGCACTCGTCACCCATAGTAGACCATAAATCACAGCAAAAGTGATGCCATGGCCATACCACTTTAGTCCAAGAAGCACCTCATTCCCATTAAGTTATCATGCATAAGGTCAAGTTTTACCATATGAAATAAAACCCCTTTCCCAAATGACCAGGTTGTGCAAGCAAATTGAAAGCACACTACCACACCTCACATTTGGCCTATCATACCTCCATCCACATAATCCCATCTGTGATACTTTTTCGTCTGCTTCATCAACCCCACATATGATACCAACCAATGGGGCTCCCATCCTCAACAAAAAACCTTCCTCACGTCATCAGTGAGTGAACACTTTCATGTTTTGGGTCACCCATCTCTGTGTTTTGTACAAACCAAACCTCATTATTTTATTCTTTTGGTAAGTGTACAAAGACCGCAAACATTGCACTATGTCAACCACCCACTAATTCATTTTTTCCCCCATGGAAGCAGTCCTTGGTCAACCTTGGTCGGAGTATCACACCCTCACGCAAAAGCCACCATGACATTCATAACCAGTTTATACCCACCCTGGAAGTCCTACGGACTCCAGGGATTTCCCCATTAGAAATAGTTATGACTGTCTCCAAGCTTCTTTTTATACTTCGAACTTGGGCCATTGAATCCCCATCATCAAATTTCAGTCATCCCTCACCATCATGCTTGTGTTAAACCCATCAAATCCAAGATCCTGATCCCCAGAATCAGTGAACTTCTCGTTCGGTTAAGGCTTCCTTTTTGTCGACTTCAACACCTATTTTCCAAAAAGGAAGCAGTACCTTGGATCACCCCTCTCCATAAAAGGGGCATCCTCAAGTGGCACTGTGGGACATCATTGTCCACATATGTCATCGATCCTCCTGACATTCGACTCCAACACAAGCTTTCATGTCAATATGGTATCGTACCTTACAACCATTGCACTTTGATCAAATTCGTCGAAGACCCATGCCTTCATAAGCATCTTTTTCAACAATTCTTACATGGGGAGGTCCCAGCTAGCACCTATGCATACAATGCGCAGTTATATTCCATACCAAGTTTACGCATATGGTTACCACATTCCACCTATTATCAAGTAAAAACGCCCCTGAGGGCGTCAATAGTCGTTGTCATCAACCAAAAAATCACCACTATATTAGTGACACAGACATAACATGTATTTGTCAAATAGATTTGTTTAAACTAGCCACAACATTATGAGCATGGGACACGCCCAACTCGTAGAAAATTTGTATATATTTTATTATATTTGCTTATAGGGGTCCCATAGGACATGGTCGTTCTTCGAACCAGTGCAGGGTGTCTCCAATTCCGAGCTACACACATGTTTCTCTCTCTCTCTCTACGCATAGTATACAGAAAAGAAACTATAATGTATTTTGGCTATACAGTTCTTCCTAGACCTCACACATTAGGGGGCAACTGTTATCACTAGAAAATTGTACAAGCAAAGGTCACATTATTGAATGTCAGGCAGAAGTATTTACAGGGCTAAAGGACATTAGAGAATCTAGAAGTATTTAAAAATCTCTAAGGTGTGAGGAAAAATCAAATTTGAACTAGTCATAAATTCTTTTGCACGCAAAATCCTTCGATAAGCGTGCCTTTGCGTGTCTTTTTACCCATAAAGCGCGCAATCCTGGGAGTGGCGGAAGTCACTTTCTGGGACCACAAAAAGCACACTCCAGGACATTGATTCCACACTTGAAGCTGCCTAAGGACAACCACCTAAGCCTCCTTAGGATTTCAAGGGAGCACAAAATGGAATAAATGTGGCACACAATGGAATCACCCTCCTCTCTTGGGTCACCATCCACAATGTACCTAGAGAGGGAAGGAGGAGGGAAGGAGGATTTGAATTTTCCTAAAAAAGGCCACAAAGAGATGAACAACTGGATAGCACATTGTTATGTTGGCTAGAATTGCCCCAAGCAATACTAGCAGTGTGTGATCCAGAGCAGAGATAGAGGGGACTCAGTTGTTGGCCATCCAACAACTCCAGTCCAACATAGTAGAGAGAGGGAGACTTTGCGCCAAGGCAGCTTAGAAGTAAAGAGATCCTGGCATCAGGACATAGAACCCCAAGTTCTAAGGGACCCTTGGCAAGTGGGTTAAATTTTCATCCTCATTTCCTACCAGCACTCAATAAGAGGGGAAATAAGCATCGTCATTTGGATTATTGAAGTTGTTTGAATCTATTTAGAGATTTTGTGTTATTTGTTTTAGTTTTAGTTTAATTTTTATGTTTGAATATGCATGCGATTTATCTATCTAGTATGTTTATGTTCTAACATGTTCCACTAACTTGCTTGACTCCTTATATTTTCTGCCTATGACCAATAACTTAAGAGGGAAAACCACACACCTTAATTTGGTGTGATTTCATACACACATGCACCAAACACACTAACACACTATCCTACTACCTCTACAAGAGCTTGGCTAAAATGGCAGAGAAAGTGCAACACAGACAGAGTGATCATCAAGCCAACATTTTTCACCATGCCCTCATCAAAATAATTGTCTTACACCATCTTGCATATAATAACATCACTTGGGATACATTCATTCAGTCCAATGTCTTCCCCCCCCCTTCTAGTCAACCTACTAGCCAAGGTATATCATCAACAACACCATCAACACCATCCAAGCAAAGGGAGATTGGCTCATCTAGCAGAATTTCAGTGAAGAAGACAATTAGGGCTGAGGTGAATCAAACATATCAGAGAGGTAAGAGGCTTGTGTTTTCTCCAAACATTATGGAAGGAGTCAATCCTACATCAGCAAAACATAGATCATCACCACAACATGAGGCACATTTGCAATATGAGGAGCCTTTCCATCTTGACACTAACATGGCAGACTTGAAGATGGATGAAGAGCACAAAACAACATAGAAGGTAATCATGGATAAAGATGCTGGTATCAGAGAGCTAAAAGACAACTTGTCCAAGGTCAACTTCTTGATTTCCTTCATAGAGTAGGATAACATGCAATTGAAGGTAAATCAACTAATTTTGAACATGCATAAAGTTGATGCTAGCAAAGAGGATGTAAAGGGAAACTAAATAGTTGATATAGATCAGTCATATGAGCATGAAGAGATGTTTCAAAGGAAGGGGCCAAGAATTAGAGGCCTAAAAAGGGCACTTCAACAACAAAGAGAGGCATTTCCACCAAAGACACAAGTGGCAGTGGATGAGCTCATACTAGAAGAAATTGAGCAAGACAGGGAGTATTGGCTTGATAGAGTCAATGGTCATTTGGAAAAGCTCCTGAAGAGGGATAATAAGAACAATAAAATTCAGAGACACATGGACATGCACTATCACAAGAGAAATCAGGTGTCTCAAGCCAAAATCAAGCAATTGAAGGCAAAACTCAAAGAAACCGTAATGGAGGAAAAGGAGAAGGGAAAGTTGAATTCACTAGCTGATGCTTCCCTCATAGCTTAGAATTCCATCTCAGGTCTTCATCAATAAATTTTGGATCAATTTTGGGAAAATTTGGATAAATTTTGAATTTTTTTGAAGATTTTGGATTTTTTGAAATTTTTTGACATAGTCACTAGGTCAAAAACGAGGGCATGCTGCGATTTGATGGAAGCTCCAAATGACAAATGGTTTGCATATTTTGATTTCTCATCACTTCAACATCACTTCTAGCCCCTAGGAGAAATATTTCAGCAAGTTCTAGTAGGTGAAAAGGGCCAAAAACCACTCAAAAACACCTTTTTGCCCTCTTTTTGAACAACTCACTACTTTTTGGAGTACCTATGGCAGAATGGAATTTTGAGGGGCTAGGATTAGTATTTTTTAATGCTTGAGGACTCTATCATGTAGCAGATAGGAATATTTTTCTTCATCATCTTTCAGATCAGGATCTGGACCTCGGGAAGGCCTCCAAAAGCCAATTCTACCAATTTTGCTATGTTTTCTCCTAGCATGTTGCGTATTTGCCTGATTTCACTGCGTTTTTGCTTGAAAATCACTTTTATCAGTTGACCCAGTTCAGATTTGACCTCCACTGATGAAATAATTCATTTTGATGCTTTGATGATGTAATCATGTGTAATTATTCTAGTTAGAGTAAAAATGAGGCGGACACATGCTTGTAAATGTCTTTTATGGTCAAATGTATGAGTTTTTCTATCTTGGGGAGAGTCTTGTTAACCTCCCTCGTCTTTAGGTTTTAGGTGATGGAATCATGTCATCAGTTTCTCCACTCTAGGATTCGACCCCCATGAGAGGGGAATGGTTTTTGTCTACATGTATGCATTTATTGGTCATTTTGATGGTTGGACATCAGAGGTTGGAACTATAGTAGCTTGTACTTCAACTTTTTATCAAGAAATCAAAGGAATAGTTTCAGATATTATCTAGGAATTCATGTGAAGTGAGTTTTTGATGTCGTGTTTTCTCTGTTATAGTATTTTATAAATGATATACATGTTCTCTTTCCATGCATTTCTTTCTTTAGTGATATTCCTAAAATTTTGATAAGTAGAATTCTTCATAAGCTCTGTCTTGTTTGGGAATATCATTTTATGTTTGCTTCATTATGTTTTAATGAATTCACACATGCTCATTAAGATCCTCCTTCATTTTCAAACCCTACACTACACCAACAAAACCTTAAGCCCATCACTAAAGCATTGCTACCTTACTCCTTTATATATTAAGAGTTATAACCCTTTGATATATTTAACCTAGCTACCTGGTTTTCATCCCTGATCCAACAGAAAAACCATCAAAATTTAAAAACCTTAGAGTTCACCTAACTATCCTAAAATCCACTCCTCATCCAGTCAAACCCTTTGGCTGTGAATACATAAAGAGAGCCCTCTATGGTTTGGTAGGGCTAGCTACCAAACTGAAAGATTGGTTTGAGGTTACCTCTGTCGACATCCTTTCATTAGTCTTGGAATGTTGTGGAGACTAACATTCTGGCGCTATTGCCGGGTAGCGAAGTGATAGATCTTCCCTTGGTGTACCACACTTTCATCGAATTCTAGGCCTATGGGTGATGTGCCTTAGTTTTCATGAAGGCTGATTCAAGTTGCAGAGAGCCAAAGTGCATAAGCAAGAATACACTAGCTCCTAAAAGGCACACATGATTGAATCCTAATCCGCATCCAGCTTCTCTCGTTGAAGATCCGAAGATACTCATCAGAAAACAAAGACCTCAACATTCAGAGATTCAATTTAGTTCGTCTACTTTGGTAAGGTCTACATCTTTGCCTACCGAATTGTTTTCACTTGAAGATATTCCTTTCAATCTGAAATTTGAGTTATCACTGTTTAGATCCAAATCAGAAACATCCTTGTCCAAAATTGTATTTGATCCTTTGTTGTACCTACAAGCTTACCTTTGAGAACAACCATGGCTAGATTTGCTCCATTGGTTCTGCCAGGTCAGCTCACTGATTTACCGCAGAAATATGGACAAAGGCTTCCTCTCTTTGATGGAACCACTGATGTTAAAACGAGGTAGAACATTGATAAGATCACAAATTTCATAGATTTAGAATAAGTATACAATGATGATGCCAATATGAGAATCCTTGCTCGGAGTTTCTTTGGAGAAGTAAAGAAATGGTTCAGAGCCTTGGCAGCTAGTTTAGTGCAGAATTCACAGCAGTTGTTAGATATTTTCCTCGCCAAGTGGGAGGAAAAGAAAATTCCACTTCAGATATTGGTCGAGTATAATTCACTGAAGAAACAACCTAACGAGTCGATCCAAGGCTATACCACCAGCTTCAAAAAGGTATACAACTCCATTATTGCCAATATCAAACCTCTACATGATTTAGCCTTGTTGCACTATCCAGATGCCTTTGACCCTGATATGGCATATCATCTTAGCGAAAGGAATCCTACCTCATTGGAGGAGATGCAGAAAAATGCAATCATCATTGAAGCTAATCTTTTGATCAAGAAGTCAAAGAGTAAAGTGGAAAAGAGAGTCACAATAAAAGAAGAGCCATCAAGTTCATTTGAAGAAAATATGGAAATTTTGATAAGAACCGTAGAGAAAATGGTAGGTAGAATGTCAATTTCAGAAAGGCAGCAAGACAATCAAGTTCGGAATCCTAACTTCCAAGGACAGCAACAACAACCACAATTTAGGATTAAGTAGAGAGAGCAAAGAGCTCCATATCAGCAAGCTCAACAACAAATCCAGACTCCATTGCAACAGAACTATGCCCAAGCATTGAAATATGATGATGATATTATTGAAGAGAATATTATCTTTTCAAAAGTTCAGGGACTTATTTATCTTATATAGGATGATGAGTATATCGAAGAAACTTATATGCCAAATGATCATGAACTTGTGCTTGAAAATGACGATGGGTTGGCAGTCCAATCCGATGACTATCAAAGGTGGTATCTAAATGCTCTCATCTCAGCATAGAGGCAATACACTTTGAGAAACTGAGATATTCCTATCACTCCTACTCAAAAGAGGACAACTCATCAAAAATATACTCAAACCAAACAAACTCCCCAAGCTAGTCAAAACAAGGAGAAGGATCATGCTGCCATAAATCAGAGCAAGAATAGTGAGCAATATAAAAGTGCATCAAAGAAAGATAAAGGAGCGCAAAGGAAGGAATATCCAGCAAAAGAACAACCTGAAAAGCGGGATACCATCGTGAAAGAGGTAGAGAAACAATCTAACTTGTTTAGGGTAGAGAGTGAAATTTCTAATTTAAAGGTGTTTATTCCTCTCACTGAGCTTGTTAAGAATGATAGATATAAATCTCAGATTTCCAAGACGTTGAAAGTAGATCACATGTCAGACATGGTCAATGTCAGTGATGGCCATCCCGAACTTATATTTGGTCCATCCGTAGATGGAAATCTTGAAGATAGTGAAGTCCCTCCCTTTTATCTTAGCTTGAGAGTCCATGATTATATTTTCCATAATTCCATCCTGGATTCTGGGGCCTCACATAATTTAATGTCGAAGGCTATCATGGATAAGTTGGGGCTGGAAATAACTCGACCATATCATGACCTCTATTCTTTTGATTCCGGTAAATTCCCTTGCCTCGGTCTTGTAAAAGAATCAGTTGTCTCTTTGGATAAAATTCTCGCCAAAAATGTGTTGATGGATGTTTTAGTTTCTGACATACCTCCAAGGTATGGCATGTTACTTTCACGGTCTTGGGGAGCCAAATTGAGGGGTACTCTACAGCTTGATTTTTAATATGCAACAATTCCGGTATTTGGCCAACTTAGGAAGATATATCGAGAGGTGAAATGAAGTACATGATCACTAGTAAGGATAAGCCAAAGAATCACCCGATTCACTATGTACATACTGATTTAGAGACCTTTATATTGTATAATGATAGTGGTACTGGTGATTTATATATTAAGCTTGTAGAAGGTGAAGAAATTTCAGAGTTGTCAAATAGTGTACAAGCAGTCTTGAATGAAGAAAACGAAAATCAGAATTTTGAAAACTTGCAGTGAAGCACTTTATAGAAAACTTGTGAATTGCATTTGAAATATGAGGATTAGTTTTGATGACATAGATGATAAGGTCTCCCAGTTTTTCACTTAGAAGGATTTTTTTGATGGCCGAAAGGCCAACCTACCCAGGATTGAGGATTCAAAGAAAGAAATATTATTCACAGGCTGGGATATACAATTTAAGAAAGAAGATAGATCCATTTGTAGAGAAAAGGATGTTGCTACAAACATTGTGGAGATCGTTAGCCAAAATCTCATTGCAACAAATCTTATCGATAGGTGTCCTCCCGATGCATTACCTTTACTAAAAGACTTGATAAGACAATGGAAAGAAGTGTTAAAGGTAAAAGAAGAACATATCATGAAGCTGGAAAAGCTAGATTGGGAGAAATATTGGAGATATTTAGTAAAGCCTCACAACAAGTGGCTTATGCTACACTGTCTCACAGATACATCCTCCTACATGTTTCCCCCACTTTCTGATGTTGTTTTCGCTGGACACCTACGCATTAGGCCAAACCAACCTCCAGAGGTTAAGCCTATGCTTAATATCCTTCATCTCAAGGAAGAAATGGAAGAGGAGACAACATGACAATCCTCGAAAAATTCATCCCTTTAATTTCTATTTCTGTTTTAATTTCACTTATTTTGAGGGTTGTTTTAAACCTCCTCAAATTTTATTGTAATAACTATTTTAAGACTTGTTTTTTTAAATATTGACCTTTATGTCTTTGAAGAGGATCACAGGGGCTGAAAAAGAATACTTCAACGATGTTACTGTATGCTCTTAAATTTTTACGAATAGAAAAGGTTGAATAGAAATGTTAATTCTCGAATGAGATGAGTAATCATATATATGGTACTTTTATCCTATGTGTTATATTTGAGCTTCAAATGAGAAATAGTTTATTTATTTTATTGCGACTAGGAGTCCTTGGCGGAAAAGCTTCTGCTCCCTGACCATAGATGCTCATAAGGCCAACCCGAATCGAACCCGAGCAACTGCTGAGGCCTTTTCCTCCACCCTGACTCTTCCTCTCAAGGGAAACCAATTGTATATCGATGCCCATCAAGCGAAAGCACTGGCGATTTACCACGTTTACCTCACAGCAATCAGCAAAGGGCAATGAGTAAGCGAATTTTTTTGACTGAGGACCTTATGTAAGTGTGAATCTATTTCCCTTTGAGCCTGACTACTTTCATCTATCTTTCATTTATCAATAGCTACGTGGAAATTTAAATCTTTCTTACTTATGCTAAGCAAAAACGAGGGATGTGATAATTTTTTCTTGCTCCTTACTGAGAACAAGATAAGTATAAACCACACCGAATAAAGCCATAAATCTAGAAGAAATCTAGCATGACCAAGCCGGAAGCCAGAATAAATCTAGCATGACTGTAGGCTTGTAGTCCTCGTAATGCTAAACTCCTCTCCGGTTAGTTTCCCACTAGAAATAGCACGATCAACGTTATGTTCACAGGGGCTTGCCTATAGGCTGATATGCACAGAGCTGACCACCCTCATAGCCCTTCTCATGTGCAGGTGCATACGCACAGATGACACATATTTTTTCAAATAGATAAAACTCTAATGGTTACTCGAGTTGCTGAGTAAAAGTGTTTTCCATCTAATTTTCTCCATCTCCTTTGCTTCAGGGTGAAGGCACTTGTAATACATGCAGATTTAAATATGAAATTCGTTTATATATCCAGGTTAAAGACTGTTTCCTCCATTCATTCAACATCTTAAAATGACAAATAAGAAAACCAGGAAAATTTGACAAGTTTAGAATTGAAGGGTGGGTCCCGAGAGCCTTCAGAAACTATTGTTTGTCCATGCCATGTACATGTTGCTTGCTATGAAATTTTCCATGGGGAATTTGATGCGAGATATTTTTCCAACTGATAATATTATTATATTTTGATAATAGGATTATATTTTGTAACAATAAACCTTGGCACTAGACGTTAGAAATGATCATTCACAACCAGTAGCATAGTCGACTGAAATTCGTAAATAGTAAATATAGTATGTGTATGTTTTGCAAAGTAAAATCCACCAGCAAACCAGTAGCATAGTTGGCTGAAATTCATAAATAGTAAATAAAGTATGTGTATGTTTTGCAAAATAAAATCCACCAACAATTGAATTTGGTGCTTGTAAATAAATTGGATTTCTTCTTATAACCTTTTGGGTTTCATTGCTATTTGAAAATTTTGTTTTCAAATAGAAATGATATGACTCAAAAACATTGTTGGTCTCCTTATTTTCATGGGGAAACTCCCGACATCCTTTCACCCAAATCCCTAAGTTCAAAATAATTAAGTTACTCTAAATATATCACTTTTATAAAAGACAAAGATGGATACAATACGAGGAGTTTGTTTACTTACAAATATTATCTCCAACAACACAATTCTTGTGGAAATAGTCTAATAACTTCTCTTCATCTGCAAATTTGATAAAAAATCGATTGATTGCATCATCCACTTCAGTGTTGATAATGTGTTTCATGATGAAACCTGATTCATTGAATATCTCATTGGCTTTTATGGAATTAGTGGCCAAACAGTTCACGTTTTTTAACCAAGCCCTCCTTACATGCCAAGCACATAACATAACATCACAACCTGTGATCCTCCTACCATATTCAATGCATTTTAGTGCAAAATTTTTAGAATAAATGAATTTTTTATTATATGATGACAATATTAAAGTTACCTCAAGGCAACGATGTCAACAAATGCATCATCGACCATGAATGCATTGACTTTCCAATCAGGACGGATTTGGAAACACATGTGCATGAGCTTCTCCAACCATAGTGCAATATCATCTGATGTGTTTCGTGATGCCACGACCCATGCAAGTAGTACCCTACTTTTTTGTTCATGAAATTCCACAAGCCTATACAACTGATACTGTCATATTCAACATTACATAAGTCAAATACACATTATTAATCATATCTAATGTCCACAAATTAAATAAGTATATTCAATTAATCATTGCCATCCAACTTACCCCATAATTATTTGTATTAAATGTTTAATCCATGGCCATTAAGCTATTGTGTGATAGCTTAACCATTGTCTCCAATATCCACTTTGTTTGAATCCCTTTATAAAAGAGAGCTCCACAACATTGGGTTTTTGGTAAAAGAAAAAATATTCTTGGTGCTTTTGATACCAAAGGTTTACACTCATTTCCTCCTTTTTGTGGAGTTGATAATCTCCCTTCGCCAACCTGTTATATATTTTTACAATATATTTATTGCATAAGAATAAATCCCTATCCCAAGTTGTCTCATCCATGCCAACATGTCTCTTAATGTGAGTTCTATACTCCATATCAATATGCACTCCCAAAAAGAAACAACTCTCAACATAAGCAACAATGTCCCTTGAAAACCTTGGCCTATGCAAGGCCATAACGTCACCTGAATTGTGATGTTGTCCATGACAAGGCCAACCTTCTCCATATTCATGTTTGATCAGGAGATCATGTCCAAGTTAAGAAAATGATCAAAAATGGAAGTGCTCATAAATCGTTTAAATCTGAACGACTGGAAAGGCCTCGTTGCTACGATTCTAGCACCGCGAACTATTCTCAAAATTGAGTTTGTATCAGAAATTTAATGACGTTTGAAATCATCCAGTGACCTCCAAAACATGACTTTTTGACTAATTGATTAATTCAATTTTTGTAAAAAAAAATTATGTTGGCAAAGTGATTTTTATTAATGTTTTTGGGCCTATCAGTGGGTGCCATGTGGCCCCAAGCCATTGGTTGAAAAGGATTTTTAAAAAAAAATTGTGGTCATGGAAGTCGAACCATCGACCCGACTACACGGGTAGGGCAACCTGACTGGCATGCTATGTGTGTTGTTGGTGATTCGGGCGGACAAAAAATGTTTAGTCGGGTCGACTTATGAATGTTAAGGTGGGTGTGAACGCACATTCGGGTCGACGTGTTGAGCAAGTGGAGTTTGGAAGGGGGCTAGCCCCAGTGCTAAGTCGACCCATGTGACTTGTGGTGGAGACCGGGGGCTACCACCTAGCAGTTACAGTGGTGGTTAATGCCACCTATGTGACCACCTCGAAGACGTTAATGCGGCGGTTCAAACCTTATCCGCCCACCAAACATTTTTCGCAATCTTCGCATGTGAACACCCACATAACATTTAACTTAACTGCTAGTTTGATCCGGCGGTTCTGCTGGCGGTCCACCTAATTAGGCGAAGATTGCCAAAATAGTGGATCTATATGGAGTTATCCCACTTTTAATGGGGTTTTTAGGGGACATTGGGCATTTTTGTTGCAGAGTCATAACTCTCTCAATTTTCGACCAAAAAATATGAAATTTTAGTCAATTTTGGGTCTCTTCGACCTTCTGAAGAGTTTGGAATAGGTTTCAGAGCGAACATAAGTGATATACAACAGATTTTTCTTCAGGGGAGAGGAAGGAGCCATCAGGGCCATCATGGAGGAGGCACTGTTTTGGGTTGTATTTCACTATTTAAGGTGAAACAAAGGCCATTTCTAGCTATTTTCTATCTTATGAAGTTGAATTTATAGTTGGTTTTGCCTGTTTAGGCATATTTTTCACTATGTAACCATTTTTAACAAACTAATAGAGCAAGGACATGCCATTGGGGAGCCTTGGACCGACAAATGTAGCCCAGGAGGGGTGAACTGCCTCAAAAATTTGTTGTGTTATGTTATGGTGAATTTTACTTCCTGTGTATTTCTGCTGTGATATGTTAAACAATAAATTTAATTAAAAAATCCTTACACATAAAACTCAGAAACATTACAAAAACTACTTCGTTTAACCTGCAAGTCATGGAGAACACTTTGCACACTAAATTATATGGAAATGGATACTTTGCATAGCATTACAAATAGTTCCATTTTCAGATCAGTTGGTATCGGAGCTAGAGTTTTACTCTGCATTTGTTTTTGTGCAAAGATATAGTTGACTGTTTGAAAGTTTTGATGCTTACTAGGCTTAAGATCAAGAGAGGGGAAGGACAATTGGTTAGAGAACAAAGTAATCCTCAACCAAGGAGGTCCAGAGTGCCAATAACTCCACCTTCTAATTCACCTCCAAGAGCCACAAAAGAAGCCTCAAGCATGTCTTCAAGAGAAGGAGAAGTCCCTGAAGACATTGATCCCAAAGAAGAAGAACGGGTGTTCCGAAAGGCTTTCCTAGACATGACGGAGATGGTGAGGATACTCTACCAAGAAAGGAATGTCAAGCTTGTAGGAGAAGGGTCTAAACATAAGAAAGAAGGAGAGGGTTCTTCAGGAGGAAAGAAAAGTGATGACAAGTCAAAGAAAGGACATGGAGGAAATGGTTATCCACCATCCCCATCTTCATCCTCTTCCTCTAGATCGTCATCCTCTACTTCAGTGAATCAATCTCACAAGTCTAAAACCATTGGTAAAAGTCCATTTTTAAAGCTTGATGTTAAATTTGAGTTGCCTATGTTTAATGGTGATGTCAATGCAGAGAAAATTGAAAATTGGATAAGGTAGTTGGAAGTTTATTTGAGGATACAAAACCTTCATGATGATGACACAAGATTTAGTTAGCCTCTTTGAGAATGGAAGGTGCAACATTGGTATGGTGGGAAGCCCAAACCAAGGATGAGATTAGAAAAAATGGTAAGATAACTTTATCATGGGCTGATTTTATTTCTGCCATTAAAAAGAAATTTTATCCATTAGCTCATTTACAAAAGGCTATCATGAATTGGCAAAGTTTCAAACAAATTAAGGGACAAAATGTACAAGATTACACTCAAGAGTTTAGAAAAAGGGCTCTTTTACTAGGAATTGATTTGCATAGCCAAGAGACTTTGCTGAAATATATAGGTGGTTTACACATCTATCTTATACATATTATTCTTATGTTCAATCAAACTAGTCTAGACGAGGTTTGTGTTCAAGCTACGCAGTTAGAGGCTTGAGGTAAACAATATTTTGATGGGAATGAGGATAGTGAATTTAAAGGCAAAGGGAGAAAGAGAAATGCCAACTCTAGGAAAGAGAAGGGAAAATTATTTTGTAAAAACTGTTCCAAAACAAGCCATGATGAAGACCATTGCTGGAAACTTCATCCGGAGTTGAAACCAGAAAAATTTAAAACCAAAGATAAGGCCAAAGAAAAGGGCAAAACGGTTGCAATAGCTGAACAAGACTTAGGGTCTGAATCAGGAGATGAAACTAAAAGCATAGCCATGGTACTAAAGAACATAAAGGGTAAAGATATTGTAAAAGAAACAAATCCCATTTCTAGCACTTTAAAATGTCACATAGAAGCTCCAAATGAAGAGAGGAGGATTGAGCTGTTTCATGTGAGGATAATTTCCAAACACACAAAGATAGACACACTATTTGATAGCGGGTCACAAGAAAACATCATCTCAGAAGACTTAGTCAAGAAGATGAAACTTGAGACCATTCCACATCCAAAGCCATATCCACTTGGATGGATTTGCAAGGATGCTAATTTACAAGTTTCAAGGAAGTGCATTTTGTGCTTCGCCATAATAGCTCATTATATTGACATGGTTGAATTAGATGTGGTACCGCTTGACATTACAGGTGTGGTGTTGGGTAGTCCCTACTTATATGACAGGAAAGCGACCTTCCATCGCCATGAGAACAAGTATCATCTATTCAAGGATGGAAAGGAGTTTATTGTGAGAGCACATCGAAAGAAGCTAGAATCTTCTTTAGTGAATGCAGTGCAATTGAAAAGGCTTGTCAATGCAAGTCAAAATTTGAATTTGTTGATGATTAAGAAAAAATATTTTTGTACATAATCCTTTTCATGTTATTGCTAATATAAATGATGATATGTTTCAGTCTAAAAGAAAGTCATATTTGGAAGAATATGACAAGATGTTGCACAGGGTGTCTTTGGTGTCGATCGGTGCAGAGAACAAAGTGTCAGTGAAAAGTGGTGCAAGAATCCAAGATAGGGAAAAGCATGCAAGCAAAGAGGGCACAAATTTTAGCAAGGGTCATTTCTGGTTTCAGAATGGCAAGGTACTATGGCGAGAAAACTTGGTCGGGAATTGACACAAGTACATGGCTCATTCGGCAAAAATTCGCCATGAGGACAATTGGCAAGGTGAATCTTATTTTCAGTTTCCTTTGAAGGTAGACCATTGTAGGAGCAGTATGTTTTCTATAAATTTTATTTGTTGTTCTGCAAATTTCAAAAATTTGCATCATGAAACAGTCAAGGTTAGCAACAGTCGGTCAACAGATTCAAGGAAGAATTTATCTTTTTATGAGAAGCTCAATTTGATGAAATCAGGGAGATTTCAGTGGTTCAAGGTTGGAAGAATGGAGAATCAGTCTCCTCATATTTAGTTTCTATAATTCAGAGAGATTTTGGGGTCCAAAAGCTTCCCAATGGGGAGGTATGATCAGGAGATCATGTCCAAGTTAAGAAAATGCTCAAAAATGGAAGTGCTCAGAAATGGTTTCAATCTGAATGACTAGAAAGGCCTCGTCGCTGCGATTCTGGTGCCATGAACGGTTCTCAAAACCGAGTTCGTATGAGAAAGTTACTGAGGTTTGAAATCGTCCAGTGACCTCCAAAACAAGACTTTTTGACTAATTGATTATGTCAATTTTTGTAAAAAAAACATATTGGCAAAGTGATTTTTATTAATATTTTTGGGCCTATCAGTGGGTGCCACGTGGCCCCAGGGCATTGGTTGAAAAGGTTTGTTAAGAAAATTTTGTGGTCATGGGAGTCGACCCCTCGACTCGACTACACAGGCAGGGTGACCCAACCGGCACGCTGTGTATGTTGTTGGTGAGTCGGGCAGACAGAAAACGTTTAGCCGAGTCGGCTTATGAACGTTCGGGTGGGTGTGAACGCACATTCGGGTCGGCGTGTTGAACGGGCGGAGTTTGGAAGGGGGCTGGCCCCAGTGCTAAGCCGACCCATGTGACTTGTGGCGGAAATCGGGGGCTACTGCTCGGCGGTTACGGTGGCAGTTAATGCCACCTATGTGACCACCCTGAAGATGTTAATGCGGCAGTTCAAACCTTATCCGCCCACTAAACAATTTCTGCAATCTTCGCATGTGAACACTCGCATAAAATTTAACTTAACTACCAGTTTGATCTGGCGGTCCACCTAATCAGGTGGAGATTTCCAAAATAGTGAAGCTATCTGGAGTTCTCCCACTTTTAGTGGGGTTTTTGGGGGACATTGGGCATTTTTGTTGCAGAAGTCATAACTCTCTCAATTTTCAACCAAAGAAGACAAAATTTTAGTCAATTTTTGGTCTCTTCAACCTTCTGGAGAGTTTGGAACATGTTTCAGAGTGAACATAGGTGATCTACAACAAATTTTTCTTCAGGGGAGAGGAAGGATCCATTAGGGCCATCATGGAGGAGGCATCGTTTTGGGTTGTATTTCACTGTTTAAAATGAAACAAAAGCCATTTATAGCTATTTTCTATCTTCTGAAGTCGAATTTACAATTTATTTTGCCTGTTTAGGCATATTTTTCACTGTGTAACCATTTTGAAAAAATTAATAGAGCAAGGACATGCCATTGGGGAGCCTTGGACCGACAGATGTAGCCTAGGAGGGGTGAACTGCCTCAACACTTTGCTGAGTTATGTTATGGTGAATTTTACTTGTTGTGTATTTCTGCTGTGATATGTTAAACCGTAAATTTAATTAACAAATCCTCACACATAAAACTCAGAAACATTACCAAAACTACTTTGTTTAACCTGCAAGTCACGGATAACACTTTGCACACTAAATTATATGGAAATGGATACTTTGCATAGCATTACAAATAGTTCCATTTTCATATCAATGTTCATGCATATTGAATGCCAATATTTCTATATCAGGACTTTCATTCATAACTTTCACAATAAAATGACATTGGCAACCTCTCTTCTGCACAAATGAAGTCCTTTGTTTAGTTGAAGGCTCTCTTCTTTTATCCTCTACCAAATGAGTAATAATATATACACCAAAATGTTTGAAATGTTAATACATACAAATAATGACAAATGTGGTTTTAAAGGACCTGAACAATGCATTTTTTAAAGACTTACACTTGATATTGTGACAACAACAAAACTGAAAGTCGGCCCCTAAGGAGAGTTGGTCTCTTATCGTAGCTCTGTCAGCATTTGCACTCAATTGACTCAGTTCCTCACCACATGGTCTTCCACAACTTCTTGTAATTTTATTTATCAATTTCAGAGAATTGATAAATAACACATTCAGCAAACCTTGAGAAAAATTTAAACATATCAACTCTTATAACTCCGCAATATCTCCAATATGGAATTGGCGCCAACTTTGAGATTTAATTATATGGTAAAGGTTAAATACTATGGGGTTTACGTGAATCACCCGATTACATCACCAATGGAACACTTGATGTACTTTAGGTCGGACCCACACATACGATCGGCGGAAATTCCATTAAATACACACAACTATACCTTGGTTAACCTCTGGGCTACTTCCGAATGCGATCTCCGTTCGATGATCAGTCTCCAGATCGAACGGTATACCTCAATATCGCGCGGGCTCCGATGTCGATCGTTAGCATGCAATGAGGGTGGTTTTGGAACCCCGTCGTATGCCACGTGTCAGCTGCTCTATGGAATCGCTCCCAAATGGAAAATACTGCTTACTCCACAAAAGCGGTGCGATATGGGCGGTTCGGTTTCGCCAACCCACTCTCGGGTTTGGAACAGTGATTGACCAAAGTTAATTCGAGGTCACGCTATCCTTTCTATTCATTCAGGTTCACAGACTCAGGGTCTAACCTCGGGACAGAGACTCTCAGTTAACAGCAAAACAAGTATAATTCTCTTTAGGCGGGATTTTCACTACCATTAAACAGAGTTCGATGGCCACGATCATACACATACCTCGTCTACGGTTGGGATTTAATTCACAGAGCTTGTTTGAACAATTCGAGAGAAACAGTGGACAAAGGGATGTGGAGACTGTACAACAGTTCAATTCAATAATTATACATGCACAGAGTTCAATCGCCTCACAATTAAACAAATTTCCTCACAAATATCAATTCAAGACAGTTTGGTAATCAACGGGAACTAAAATTTATTCAACCGGAAGAAATTGCTTAACACACATAATTTATTGCAGAAATCTCCTCCCCTCAATACATCCGAGGGATACAATTTATATACATTACAATGTGTCTCTTTGGTTCCTCGGTGAGGACCGTTTAGAAAATCAAAGGCCTAATTACAATTTACTCAAATCACTGAAACATGACAGATGGGCTAAACTATTCGACTTCTACTAAATCCAACTAGTCTAAATGCAATAGGCAGCTGAGGTATTGACACCTAGCTATTACAATTCAATGATTTTGAACCCTCCTAGCCACATAATGTGGACAAAACCTCCTACATTGCTTGTTAGTGTCTAATGCCCCTGCATCAGACTCCCGAGGGCGATTTTCTTCATGGGCTCTTGTCCATGAGCTCTTCCACTGATCTACCTATCTTCTGCAACATTCCTTCAGTCATCCAAGTGGCGTCTTCATCTGGCTTGTCCTTCCATTTGATTAAGTACTGAAATTACTCTTATCCTCTGGTCTTCCTGAACACTCTCTTGTCCAATATCTTCTCTGGTTGCAATGGTTGTGCTGGAGGTAGCTACTTTTCCCACTCAATTTGTTCCTTTTCTACTGGTCCCTCTTCTGCACCATCATCTTCATACTCGTACAAATCTGCAACATTAAAAATGGGAGATATTCCAACATCAGGAGGCAATTCAATCTCATAAGCATTAGCAGAAAAATTTCTAAGTATCTTGCATGGCCCAATATTTTTGAACTTCAGTTTGTTATACTGCTTCCTTGGGAACCTCTCCTTTCTCAGGTGTGCCAAAACCAGATCTCCTACTTCAAAATGGACTTATTTTCTGCTTAGGTCTGCTCTGCCTTTGTATTTAATGTTGTTGCCTTGTAGTTGTTGTTTCACTTGTTCATGTATGGCTTGGATCTCTGAAGCAAATTCCTCACCATCAGCACTTCTCAGCTCTGCCTTTCCCAGGTTTCTTAACTCTGATATTCCTCTAGGGTGCATTCCATAAAAAATATGGAATGGACTCTTCCCTATGCTTCTGTTTGGTGAGTCATTATATGCATATTCTGCTTGGGGAAAAATATCATCCCATTACTTTGGATGCTCTCCTACAAGACTTCTCAACAAATTTCCCAGACTCCTATTCACTACCTCAGTTTCTCCATCAGTCTGGGGATGATAATCTGAGCTAAAACTTAGTTTGGTACCAAGTTTCTTCCACAGCGTCCTCCAAAAATGGCCCACAAATCTGGTGTCTCTATCTGAAACAATACTCTTGGGCAACCCATGCAACCTAACAACTTCTTTGAAAAACAAGTTAGCAACATGGGTGGCATCACTAGTCTTATAACATGGGATAAAATGTGCCATTTTGGAGAATCTGTCTACTACAACAAAGACTGCATCATTCCCTCTCTGAGTCTTGGGCAATCCTAGAACAAAATCCATACTCACCATGTCCCAAGGCCTGTCTGGAATAGGCAAGGGAGTGTACAATCCTGCATTCTGGCTCCTTCCTTTGGCATATTGACAGATTTTGCAATTTTTCACAAACTTTTCCACTTCTGCTCTCATCTTGGGCCAATAATAGAAGTGACTCAGCTGCTCATAAGTTTTGTCAGTACCAAAGTGTCCAGCAAGTCCACCACTATGCTTCTCCTTGATCAAATTTTCTCTCATGGAACATTTTGGTACACACAATTGGTTTCTTCTGAATAATAAGTCCTCCTACAAGAAATAATCCAGCCACTGACTGCTATCTGTTAGAATAGGATTACAACATGCCTCAAATGCTTCCTTAAAATCTGAATCTTTTTTATACAGTTCCTTGAGAAAATCAAATCCTACAACTTCAAAATTGGTTTCTTGAACAAGCTGCATGTGCCTCCTACTCAAAGCATCAACTACTTTATTTGCTTGGCCACTTATGTGTTTCAAAACAAAGTTGAAACCTTGGAGATACTCAACCCATTTGGCATGCTTATGATTCAACTTGGGCTGCTGTACAATATACTACAAAGCTTGATTATCAGAATATAATACAAATTCCTTGGACATCAAATAATGCCTCCATTTTTTCAATGCCTAGACAACTGCATAGAATTCCTTCTCATAAGAGGAATACTTCCTTCTGGTGTCATTTAAATTTTCACTGAAATAGGATACACACCTATCATCCTGACTCAACACAGCTCCAATGGCCTCTCCACTAGCATCACACTTCACTTGAAATGGTTTAGTAAAATCGGGTAGAATCAAAACAAGCTTTTCAGTTATCTTTTGCTTCAAAATTTTAAAGTTTCTTTCTGCTTCAGCAGTCCATTTAAATGGTTGTTTGCTCTTCTTTATTGTCTCAACAATGGGTGCATTAATCTTACTGAAGTTTCTTATAAATTTCCTGTAAAAACTGGCAAGTCCATGGAAACTTCTTACCTCAAAAACATTTCTGGGTGAAGGCCACTCCACAATTGCCTTAACATTTTCTGGGTCCATCTTCAATCCTTCTGCAGAAACAACATAGCCCAAATAAACCAACTCTTCCTTCATGAATGAGAATTTCTTTAATTTTATCAGCAGTTTCTCTTGGTGCAGCTTCTTCAAGACATAATTAAGATGCCTTACATGTTCTTCTTTGGTTTTGCTGAAAACTAATATATCATCCAGATACACTATCACAAATTTACCAATGAATTCTTTCAAAAATTCATTCATAAGTCTCATAAAAGTGCTAGGTGCATTTGACAACCCAAAAGGCATGACCATGCATTCATACAGTCCTTCATTCGTTTTAAAGGCATTTTTCCACTCATCACCCTCTCTTATTCTAATCTGATGATATCCACTTTTTAAATCTATCTTTGAAAAATATTTTGCACCACTCAAACAATCCATTAAATCCTCAACTCTGGGCAAAGGGAATCTGTACCTGATTGTTATCTTATTGATTTCTCTAGAATCAGTACACATCCTCCAGCCTCCATCTTTCTTTGGGCTCAATACTGCTGGTACTGCACATGGACTCAAACTTTCTCTGATCAGTCCTTTGTCCACCAATTCCTGTACTTGTCTCCTGATTTCCTCATTTTCCTTGGGAGTCATTCTGTAGGCTGCCTTATTTGGCAGATTTGAACCAGGGATAAAATCTATCTGATGGCTGATCTTTCTCACAGGTGGCAACTCATTAGGTAAATCATCCACAACAATGTCACAATAATTGTCTAACATCTCTTGGATTTCTATTGGAAAATCAGAAATCTTTGTAGAAGTAAGAACTACCTTAGGTTTGCAAACTAAAGAAAAACTTACCTCTTCTTCTTCTATCTGCTGCAGATATTCCTTCCCGCTCAGCAACAAGGTCTTTGGATCAACCACTCTGCTTGATGGCTCTCCTTCTTCCATGGGTATCAATGTATGATGTACCCCATCCTTAAAGAACTTGTAAGTGTTCTTCTTGCCATCATGCACTGCTGCTCTGTCAAACTGCCAAGGTCTACCCAGCAGTATGTGACACACATCCATGGGCATCACATCACACAGGACTTTGTCTTTGTATTTTCCCATTTGCAGCTCTATCTCACACTGCTATTTTACAATCAGCTAGTGCCCTTTATGCAGCCAGGACACCCTGTAGGGAGTTGGATGCTCCCTTGTCTTCAGCTTCAACTTCTCTATCACCACAGTGGAAACCAGATTGTCTATGCTACCACTATCAATGAATAGCTGGCAGCATTTCCCTTGGACTTTGCATATGCTCCTAAACAAAGCCTTCCTTTGTGCAGGCTCAGTGACCTCTTTAGTTTGTTTCAACAGGACCTTATTAACCACCAAGGACTCTCCCCTCTCTGGTAGAATTTATTCTTCAATTGCTGCCTCTTCTCCATCCTGGGCAACAACAACATTTCTTGGACCAGCACCCACATTCTCTGGGCACTCATAGTGCTTGTGTCCCACTTGCTGACATCTGTAGCACCTCAATTCTCCGCCTCTGCCTCTACCTCCTCTTCCTCTGTAAGAACCCCTTCTGCCTCTTGCATCACCCTCTGTAGATGCACTCTGAGGTGAGCTACTCTTAGCTCCATCTCTGGGTGTAGCAGGCTTTCCTCTACCACCCTAACTTCCCTTTCCACGGAAAGTACCTCTCTTTTTGGCAGACTGCTTCCTCGGGAGTTTCTCTTCTGCTTTCAAGGCCATCTGATAGGCCTCTTCAACTGTCTTAGGAGACAGATGACCAATCTCATCTTGGATCTCCAGCTTGAGACCATTCACATATCTGGCAGTCTTCTCTGGTGTGTCCTGAAATTTCCCAGCTCTTATGCTCACTCTGTAGAATTCTTCTATGTATTCCTTTACTATCAGCAACCTCTGTCTCAGGTTTTGCATTTGCCTAAACAATGTTAGCTGATAATCAGTAGGCAAGAATTTACCTTTTAATTTAGCCATAATTATGGTCCAACTCTTGATAGGCTATTTGCGAACTCTCCTTCTTTCTGCCTGCACTCCATCCCACCAAAGTGCAGCATGTCCCTTCAGCTTCGTTACTACAAACTTGACCTTCTTATCTTCGCTCATTTCTTCATAGTCAAAGCACTTGTTCATTTCGTTAATCCAGTCCACCAACACTTTTGGATTCAGTCCTCCTGCAAAACTCGACACTTCAATCTTGGGCTTAACTACAGACCCCAGAACAGTTCTGAGGAGCCTCATGTCAGGAGGAATCTCAACAATTTCTCCAGCTTCTTCTATTCCAGGTTCACTAATGTCTTCAGGATCTCTGGGCTGTCTTCGCTCTATGGCATCCATTCTGGCCTGGACCCTCTGCAAGGTCTCCAACACTTCTGCATTGGCAACGGGTCTCCTTCTACCAGCACCTCTACCAACTCGGATTGCCATGTTAATTCTCTGCAAAACAACTCAAAAACGCTCTGATATCACAAATGACAGCAACAAAACTGAAAGTCGGCCCCTAAGGAGAGCTGGTCTCTTATCATAGCTCTGTCAGCATTTGCACTCAATTGCCTCAGTTTCTCGCCACGTGGTCTTCCACAACTTCTTGTAATTTTATTTATCAATTTCAGAGAATTGATAAATAACACATTCAACAAACCTTGAGAAAAATTTAAACATATCAACCCTTATAACTCCGCAATATCTCCAATATGGAATTGGCGCCAACTTCGAGATTTAATTATATGGTAAAGGTTAAATACTCTGGGGTTTACGTGAATCACCCGATTACATCACCAATGGAACACTTGATGTACTTTAGGCCGGACCCACACATACGATCGGCGGAAATTCCATTAAATACACACAACTATACCTTGGTTAACCTCCGGGCTACTTCCGAATGCGATCTCCATTCGATGATTAGTCTTCAGATCGAACGGTATACCTCAATATCGTGCGGGCTCCGATGTCGATCGTTAGCGTGCGATGAGGGCGGTTTTGGAACCCCGTTGTATGCCACGTGTTAGCTGCTCTATGGAATCGCTCCCAAATGGAAAATACCACTTACTCCACAAAAGCGGTGCAATATGGGCGGTTCGGTTTCGCCAACCCACTCTCTAGTTTGGAACAGTGATTGTCCAAAGTTAATTCGGGGTCACGCTATCCTTTCTATGCATTTAGGTTCACAGACTCAGGGTCTAACCTCGGGACAGAGACTCTCAGTTAATAGCAAAACAAGTATAATTCTCTTTAGGCGGGATTTTCACTACCATTAAATAAAGTTCGACGGCCACGATCATACATAGACCTCATCTACGATTGGGATTTAATTCACAGAGCTTGTTCGAACAATTCGAGAGAAACAATGGACAGAGGGATGTGGAGACTGTACAACAGTTCAATTCAATAATTATACACGCACAGAGTTCAATCGCCTCACAATTAAACAAATTTCCTCACAAATATCAATTCAAGACAGTTTGGTAATCAACGGGAACTGAAATTTATTCAACCGGAAGCAATTTCTTAACACGCAGAATTTATTGCAGAAATCTCCTCCCCTCAATACATCCGAGGGATACAATTTATATACATTACAATGTGTCTCTTCGGTTCCTCGGTGAGGACCGTTTAGAAAATCAAAGGCCTAATTACAATTTACTCAAATAACTGAAACATAACAGATGGGCTAAACTATTCGACTTCTACTAACTCCAACTAGTCTAAATGCAACAGGCAGCTTAGGTATTGACACCTAGCTGTTACAATTCAATGATTTTGAACCCTCCTAGCCACAACATGTGGACAAAACCTCCTACACTGCTGGCTAGTGTCTAATGCCCCTGCATCATACTGTGATGCAACAATATCTCTTTGTCTTGGTTCTTTGTTATGTCTCCGTATGAAATTACATGGAGCAATAATATTTGCTTCCTCCCCTCTGATAATGTCATAAACTCTTTTTAAAGGGATTAAACCAACCCAATCAATGTTTTTTTTATTTTGATTTATTTTAGTCCAAACTAAGTCTTTAATAGAAAAGGTCACCTTGTCTTTGTGGTCTTACACCTTAAGATCCATGATATGCTCCCATTTTGCTCGCTTTCCCATTTTGAACTGTTCTTGTTAGAAAATATGTAAACACATCAGAGAAATAGCCTATACAAAAACATGTTAGCAAAAAATCTATCCATTCTAGAGCATAATAACAAAAGAAAATTGATGAGCCAAATTTGACCATTCTTCATTGTTAACTATAGGTTATAGTTTCATGTCTATATACACTTTCCACATGATGAGTACATTTAGTGAACAATACTCTCTCACATGTATGTTCAATAAATAAATGGTGTTACTCATGATATCATTCTTAAAGTTAAAAATGTGTACAACAATTAAACATGCAGAAATAAATATAAAAAAATAAGCTCACAAATGATGAGGAAAACCTCGAATGGAGACCACATAAGTGCAATCATTTTAAATAAGAGATGTTACTCCTGATGTCATTATTAGGATTTTAAATAAGTGGTGTTACTCATGATATCATTCTTAGGGTTAACAATGCTTACAACAATGAAACATGTAGAAATAAATATAAAAAATAAGCCCACAAACCTTAAAATGGATAAAACCTCGAATGGAGACAATTGTAGCTTATGTTAAGAAATAGATTTGAGAAAAATTTAAATAGAAAAAAGCTTCATTGTATACAAGTAGAGAGATATTGAGAAAACTCAATTCTCAAATGTTAGTGTTAAAACATGTCAAAGCTGGAGTACAAAAGTAAAGACAACAACTTATAATATTGAAACTAAATTCTCATACATCCTTGAAGTGGGCTAAATTCAATGTTTGTGTCATACAACGAAATAATAATATTTCAATCAGCAGGGATTTTAATGGCAGCGTTTGAATTGTACACTAAAATGAAATTAGATGGAAGAAGTCCTCCTTCATTTTAATAGTAAGCAATCGTACTTTTCATAAGCTCTTGGGAGGCATGGCTGACAATTTTGGGCATAATTTTCTATATTATGCAGCAATCGAAATTCTATAAATTTTCCAAAAGGAAATTATAATAAAAGTGCAGGGTATTCAATTCCTTGGAAAGCACATAACATGGGTAAGTATCTTACCTTCCGGATAATACGAAGATGGTATAAAAAGGCGTCCAGGTGATATAAAATCACATGATATAAAATACATGTCTAGATGTCACAATGAACGAGATATAATTTCCCATCACATGGTTCTATAAAACTTTCGCGTAAAGAATATGCAGAATATGTCTGGCCAGTCAACTACTGCATATTCGACATCAAAGCAAAGGGAAATAGATCGGGAAGGAGGTGGGCCGATAGCACGTATGTAAAAAGACTATAATGAAGCAAGTATAAAGCTGAGAGGGCGGTTAACCAGTTTGGAAACAATACAAGGTGTCGGGTCTAGTATTTTCAATTGCATTTGAGCACGATGTATCAACACTTTCTGACATGATATGATATTTACCCCAACTTCAGTTAGGCAACAATACAAGGTGTCGGGTCCAGTAATTTCGATTGCATTTGAGCAGGTTGTATCAACACTTTCTAAACTGATATGATATTTACCCCAACTTCACTTTAAAGCTATTTTTTATTTTTGAAGAATGCCATTTGAACACGTTTCGCAGCTGTAACGATGCTTCCTAGCTTATTATAAGGGAATGGAGCTAGCCTCACTACGATTGATGGGTGGGAAAGCGAGAAAGTAAGCAAGCTTGCAAGTAAGTGAGTAAGCAATAGCCAACCCAACCAGTTGTCGTTTGTCGGGAAAAGGTTTCCAGGCGAGTGAGCAAGAACTAAACTGTAAAAACAAAACCGTAAAATACAATCATAATGAATACATTTTAGGCATGTGAAAGCATTTTTGAAGGAATACATACGAAGCCTACAATCCTCGGTTTTGTTCCGCGTCAAGCTGTGCAATGGCCGCAACCTAGTCTCCTGCAATCCCTTGTTTTTTTTGGGTTCGGCATCGAGTTGTGAAATGTCTTCTGCAATCCAATAGTTTACTGCAATCTTCTGTTTTGTTTTGTTCAGCGTAGAGTTGTGCAATGTCTTTTTTCAATCTAATGTTTTGTTTTGTCAGTTGGCGCGGGGAGTAAGTGAGAAAATTCACGTACCTGCCTGCCACCCTAAAAATTATTTGGCAGCCGCCCAAAGAATTAAATCTGACAAGGTCATGCGGTTTTCTGACGGGCAGGTTTCCAGGTTAAAATGTTGTGTTGGTAGACTACTTGATAATAAAGAATTACATGCACGTCCGAAATTTTCTTTGCATTCACAATTGGTGCACAAAGTCCATGATACATGCAGGCTACTGATGATACATGATACCATGTGCCCAAGAATGAGGTAGTATGTTACAAGTGTCTGAATTCATTACTTGCATTCATTCCTAAAAAAAAAATTGAACACCATACTTGTTACAAGGTTTTCAAGGTACCGACATGCTGAGAAGAAATGAATGAACATGCCAAAAAAACAACAAAATACGATACGACCCAGTAGTAACTTCAATGGGCAATGATGGTCTGGATTCCTTACCAACAGTTTAACCATTATCGATGTCAGAGCTCACAGTCTCCTTTCTTGCTTGGTAATTACACCTGTACTTACAACTTGCTTGGTAGTTACATCTGCACTTACAATTAATCAAGCATGTTTATTGTTGCTTTCTTTACTTCCACATCTAGGAAACAACCAAAAATTCAGCCACAGATTAATCATTTCCCCTTCTCTGCGGTACCATCAAATTCAAAATTCTTGAGCGAGGAGAACCTGTCAAAGAGTTTCTCAATCCCCATGGTATCAGAGCTAGTCCAGGCTCTTTGAAGATCAAAGAAGCTGAAGGAAGGAGTTCTTTGTTGCAGAAGCCTTCTCCAGCAGTGTGAAGACTCAGCCAAAAGGATTCAAGGTATTTCTCTATACAGATTTAGTGTTACTGTTGCAGTAAAGTGAGATATTTTAAATACACAGTCAAGTGTTTTTGAATCATAGTTAAAAGTGCAGAATGGCTGGAGCCAACACTGGTATGGGTATGGGAAATATCCATCTCCCAATGTTTAATGGGAAAAATTATGACTACTGGTCAATAACTATGAGAGCTTTATTTGTCTCCCAAGACTCATGGGAATTTATTGAGTATGGCTTTGAAGAGCCAGCAAATGAAGAAGAGTTTGAATATTTAACTCAGGCAGAAAGAGAGGTGCTGAAGAGAAATAAAAAGAAAGACTCCAAGGCTCTCTTCTTATTGTATCAAGCAGTGCATGAGAGTGTGTTTCCAAGGATAGCAGCAACCAAGAGATCCAGAGAAGCATGGGAAACTCTCAAGACAGCCTATCAAGGCATGGAAAAAGTGAAGACAACAAAACTTCAGTTGCTGAGGAGAGACTTTGAGACTCTCTGTATGAAAGAGTCATATACTATTGACTCATTCTTCACTCATGTGATTGGAATGGTCACACAAATAAGATCTCATGGAGAGACTCTTGAAGACAAGAGGATTGTGGAAAAACTCTTGAGGAGTCTACCCTCAAGATTCGATGTGATTGTCACCACCATAGAGGAGACTAAGGATCTCTCAAAGTTCACAGTGGATGAGCTACATGCATCACTGATGACTCATGAGCAGAGATTGGGTAGGAGTGAAAACTCATCTCTGGAGCATGCCTTTAAGACCCAAATGTCTTTCGGAAGAGGAAGAGGGCAAGGCAGAGGAAACAAAAGAGGAAGAGGCAGAAGCCAAAACAGAGGTGGAAGAAACAGTCCAGCAAATGCTCAAGGAAGGGGCAGCAATCCAAATCAGCATCAAGGCCAAGGCAACAGCCAACAGAGTGGTCAGCAGAATGCTCAAGGACAGAGGTATGATAAGTCCAATGTCCAATGTCACTATTGTAAAAAATATGGTCATTATGCTAATGAATGTAGAAAGAAGCAACATGATATGGGAAGTAGAACTAGTGCAAATTTCACTAGAGAAAATATCAGCCAAAATAATTTTTTTTTAGCTTGTAATATGGCTGAAGAAAGAAGTGAGAATTTATGGTTTCTAGACTCCGGTTGCAGTAACCATATGACAGGAAACTTAGCAATGTTTTCTATGTTAGATGAAAGTGTGAAGTCACAAGTCACACTAGGAACTGATAGCAAAATTTCTGTTATGGGAAAAGGAAATGTAAATGTTTTAAAAAGAAAAGATGCAAAGAAATCCATAGCAGATATTTATTATGTTCCAGGAATGAAGTGTAACCTCTTAAGTATTGGATAGCTTGTTCAAAAGGGGTATAATGTATTTTTTAAGGATGATGTTTGTACCATCATGGACAAACCACCCAACAAACAATGTATTGCTGAAGTGAAGATGACAAGGAACAGAATGTTCCCTCTTAGAATGAAAGCAAATCTGAAAAATGAAGAAAAGATAGCAGCAGTGGCAAAAGAGGCTTTCCAAAGCGAACCAAAAGATGACAATTGGTTGTGGCACTTGAGATTTGGACATCTCAACTTTGGAGGTCTTAACTTGTTGAACAGAAAAGGAATGGTAAGTGGTTTACCATTCATAGAGAAACCAGACAGCCTTTGTGAAGGTTGTGTCTTGGGGAAACAACACAGAGAAAGTTTTCCTTCTGGGAAAAGCATAAGGGCAAAAGCACCCTTAGATATTTTCCACTCAGATTTGTGTGGAACGATGCAAACTCCATCGCTTGCTAGCAGCCACTACATGTTAACATTCATAGATGATTTTACAAGAAAAACTTGGGTTTACTTTTTGAAAAACAAAAGTGAAGTGTTTGAAAAATTCTGGAATTTCAAAGCACTTGTGGAAAACCAGAGTGGGCTGCACATCAAAGTTCTAAGGACTGATAGAGGAGGTGACTATATCTCTAAATATTTTCTACGTTTTTGTAGAGAAAATGGTATTCAAAAGCAGTTTACAACTAGATATACTCCACAGCAAAATGGAGTAGCCGAAAGGAAGAATAGAACCATAATGGACATGGTGAGGAGTATGTTAAAGGCAAATCATTTGCCTAATGATTATTGGGCTGAAGTTGTACATTGTGCAGCGTACATTTTGAATAGGTGCGCTACAAAAGCAGTTATGAACAAAGTGCCGGAAGAGGTATGGAGTGGCACAAAGCAAGGTGTCACACACATGAAGGTTTTTGGATGTGTGGCTTATGCACACATTCCAGATCAGCTAAGGAAGAAGTTGGACAGCAAGGGGGATAAATGTATTTTCATTGGATACAGTGAGGAATCCAAGGCTTATAGGTTGTATAACCCATCCACCAAGAAGTTTATTGTGAGCAGAGATGTTCAGTTCATTGAAGAAGAAGCTTGGGATGGAAGCATAGAGAAAACAGTGAATGTTAAACACTGTTTATCTCATGATGAAAATGATGATGAATTGGCTGAAATACATCCCCAAATAGCAGCACCAACACAAGAGCAGCAAATCACACCCTTGAGGAGAAATGAAAGTGCTTCTCCAAGCACACCACAAGGAGGAAATTCAAGTGCTTCCTCAGGCATTTGTACACCTAGTGAAAAAGGTAAGAAGTTCAGAAATTTGAATGACATTTATGCACAAGAGGCAACAAATGAAGGTATCAATTCTTTGTTTGCTTTATATTGTCATGTTGATGATCCTGTTCATTTAGAAGAAGCTATCAAGGATAAGAAATGGATAGAAGCTATGGATGAGGAGATTAATGCCATAGAAAGAAACAAGACTTGGGATTTGGTTGAACTCCCAAAAGGTAAGGATGTCATTGGAGTTAAATGGGTCTACAAGACCAAGAGTAATGTTGAAGGAAAAATAGAGAGATACAAGGCAAGACTTGTTGTCAAAGGGTATAAGCAGAAGCATGGGATAGATTATGAGGAAACTTTCGCACCGGTTGCTAGAATGGAAACCGTGAGAGTAGTGTTGTCCATAGCAGCACAAAACAAGTGGAAAGTTTACCAAATGGACATGAAGTCAGCATTCCTAAATGGAGTGTTAATGGAAGAGGTTTACATTGAACAACCTCTCGGCTATGAAAAGAAAGGCCAAGAGCACAAAGTGTGCAAGTTGAAGAAAGCTATTTATGGGTTGAAGCAAGCACCAAGAGCGTGGTATAGTAGGATAGATTCCTATCTACTGGAAAATGGATTTGAAAAGTGTGAGGGAGAGCCCACCCTCTACATCAAAGAAAAAGATGGAAAAATGTTGACTGTAGTTTTATATGTTGATGATGTTATTTTCACATGTAATGATGATTACCTTATTGAAAATTTTAAAACAGTCATGAAAGAAAAATTTGAAATGACTGACATGGGTTTGTTGAAATACTTCTTAGGAATAAAAGTAGAACAAGATGAAAATGGGATTTTTATCTCATAGGAAAAATATGTTAATGAAGTGCTGGAAAGATTTAATATGCAGGAGAGCAAAGCAACGATCACTCCCACAGTGATGGGATTAAAACTCAGCGGAGAGGACAGCAACAAGGATTTTGATCCTAGCTTGTACAAGAACCATTGAAGTAGCCTGCTATTTGGATCAAATCAGGCCGTATATAATGCATGTCACAGTTTTAATTCTGACGGAGAAGCCGTGGATGCACATTACAAAGTAGTCAAGAGACTTCTTAGGTATGTTAAAGGTACAAAAAGGTTTGGTATTTTATATACTGCTTCAGAATGTTCAGATTTAGTTGGATACACTGACAGTGATTGGGCTGGAAGTGTAGATGATCGAAAGAGCACTTCCGATTATGTTTTTCACATGGGTTCAGGAGCCATTTCATGGGCTTCTAAAAAGCAGCCTATTGTAGCATTGTCTACAGCAGAGGCAGAATATGTAGCAGCTACAGCAGCGGCGTGTCAAGCAATTTGGATGAGGAGGATGTTAAGGAGTTTGTGCCAAGAGCAGACAAAAGGAACAATGATTTTTTGTGACAATAGCTCAGCTATTGCATTATCTAAGAATTATGTGTTTCACAAGAGGACGAAACACATTGACACAAAATTTCATTACATCAGAGAATTGTTAAGCAATGGTGAAATTATTTTGGAACACTGCAGAACTCAGGAGCAGTTTGCAGACATTCTGACCAAGCCATTGGGACAGAAGAGTTTCGAATTTTTGAGAAAATGCTTGGGTATGACAGATAACCCAGCAGTTGAAAGTAAGGGGGAGTGTTGAAATGTTACTTTCAACAGTGGCTGTGCAGAGCCGCTTTCTATTTTCTTTCTCCAGGTTTATGTACTCCCAGCCGCTTTCTAATTTTGTTGAATAGTCAGTTTCAGATTTTGTTGAAATCGGCGCAGTCTTTTATTTTGAAAAACAATTTTTGAATTGTTCAGGGACAGACTCTATTTTGGAAAAACAGAGTACCTTTTTTTATATACACAGTCAAACAAATATTTTCTATGTATGCGGGCATTTATTTTTAAACCCCGTGGTCCCCAGGAGGAACAGTGTCTTGTTGATGTGGCGAAGTTCCGCAAGCGGAACGTTCATATATACCACGGCCTTTTTTTTTAAGGCTCGATGCGATACACATATCGCAATCAACATAACACAGAAAACCATGTAACAATCGCCCTACACCATCGACCGAGGCCCATGGGTCCACAAGACCACGCGACATCATATTATATAATCACAAAGTTTGAATCGCGTGAATTTTGTTTATGCCTTGATTTCTCTACCAAATGGCGGACCCGACCTTTTATTATGGCACAGTTCCTAGTTTGGCATCGCATCCGCTCTGCCAATCGCAATCGCAACTCTTTCGTTTTATGGCTCGATTACACTGTGTTATAACCGGACTCGATCCAGTTTATGTGGTGCAATCTATTTGTTTAATCACTTCCGTCTTTCAAATCGCAATCGCAATTTTCTGTTGGTCGCGTGTTTTGTTATAACACGGACCCGATGGTTCTTATGTGGCGGAGTTTAATATTCCCATCGCATCCGATAGCCAATCGCAATCGGAACTTTTATTGTGATCGCGTGTTTTGTTGTATTATCCAGACCCGACGCCATTTATATGGCGGATTTGAATTTTGGTCATCGCATCCGCTTTCAAATCGCGATCAGAACTTTTGTTTGATCGCTTTGTTTTGTTTTAAAATGCGGACCCGATGAATGTATTAAACAAGATTAAATCGCGTGTTCAAAGCGCTTTTGTGTGGGCCCGAAAGATTTGTTTTAAAAACAGATTTAGTTTTAAGTTATAATATAGTTTTGTAATGTTTTTTCATATATGCACGGCATATAAAAACAAAAGGCCCGAGAGCCTATTTGTTGTATTGTAATGTTTTTGTTTTTTTTTATGCACAGCAGTGCGGAAGTAAAAACACAGCAGTGTTGTTCTACAGAGACAGAGAGTGTTGTTTTTTTTGAGAGACAGTGAAGTCTTGTGCACTGTGTGTGTGAAGCAGTCACATTTTGTAAATCCCTCTCCATAGAGGAAGACATTGTAACAATTTTTTTTAGGAGGAATAGAAGTTTGTTTTACAGTGTTGAAACTCTGTCCTGTGAGTGAAAAATTTTAATTTCTCTGTGTTGAAGAGGGGAGTTTACTCTCTCCATTGTTTGTTCTGGAATTTTCAATATTCCAACAGGCTGGTCTTCACGCTCGTTTCTCTTGCAAGGCGGTAAGACTCAAACGAACATTTTCCTCATTTTCACTTATATGAGTAGGGTTTTGATTCTTCCAGTGTCTATGTTATTTGTTTGAATTGTAAGAGTGAATTTATTCAAATTTATCTTAATTTTATTTTCCACGGTTCAGAAGTTGTTTGCATTTTTGCTTTGTTGGAATGCTTTGGGCATTTCTTTTTTCAAAATACAGGAATGCAAAATTTTTCTTTGGATTTTCTTTTTAGTTTGGGTTATTTATATTTTGTTTTGGGTTATTTAGACTTTTTAATGAGCGAAATCTGTGAGAGGGGTTTAATGGAAATCGAAAAAATGCCTTGCTATGATGTGTTTCGTCCTCACAAATTAAACATAAAAACTGAAATTTCCTTGCTGGAATTGTTCACGGTGTTTGCGAGGTCTGGTATGACATTACTGTTGTGGTTGCAGCATCGCTACCTAGAGCGCCAGATTCATTAACGTAATTATACTTTCTTTGTTTTCCCTGCATTTCCATTTAACTGTTGTATCACGAGACATAAGTTGTTCCTTTTGACAGGCCAATTCTCCTGAATACTAAGAGGACGTAAGAGGACGTACCAACCCAGCAACATCGAACCAAAGTTGAAACATGGGTTTTTCTCAAGGTACTAGTGCTTCTACCAATTTCTACCTTGATTAATTTGAAACGAAGGGGAAAATTAGGACCATTTATTCATCTGTAAACATGGAAGAGACCATTTAAGGCCAGTGCGCACAAATTGATAAATTAGGTGAATTCAAATGGAAAGCACTTGAAAAAATATTCACGGAGCTAGTGAAATTAAAATTTTGTATTGTAGAGAAAATTTAAAATACCCTACTCAGAAAAGAAAGAACAAATAAAAATGATACAATAGAATTATATCCAAATAACTGCCTGTGTACTCATACTTTGACCTAATGATCTAAATTAAGTGATGTATTCTCGTTTTTCCGAATTTCAAATTGAAAAATTTAATAATTGCAAAATTTAATTTTACATCTAATGTAAAATTCTATGGCTGAATAACAAATTTTATGGATGAATAACAGATGATAAATATATTGCTTTACCTCTACAGAGAATTCATGGGCACTCGAAGAAAGGGTATTTATAAACAACAGGAAGATGAGACAAAGGAGTTGGGTACCTTAATAGGGAGAGGGACTTCTCTCCCTTCGAGTTTCGGTAGAGGGGACCATTCAAGCCTTCTTTAATTCATGTTTCCCAGATTTACTAGTTTGAATCCACTCAATCGGAATGATCCACCCCAATGGTCTCCATCATTCAGGTGTATTTGGTGGAGAATAGCTTGGTCAATACATTCATTCCAAAGGGGAAGTGCTGGAATGCGGGATTGATAGTAGTATCTGCTTGCGATTCGATATAGAATATGTGAAAGCTAGGTAAGACGTGAATGAATCATAGGCAGTTTTTCAAATGTGGCTTCTTCATCACTGCATCACTACAAGGATTGTGGATCACTGCAACAACAATTCAAACCGGTAACAAAATTAAGTCAGCACAGCTGTTTGTTAGCCACAACTGTCAATACTAACAACCATATGTCAATATTAACAACCACATGTAATCGCAAAGCCAGAGCAAGGTGAGCCAGCAACCACATACACAATCAAACATTTAATTTTAGCTCAGTAGTAAGCCTAGCATTATTCAATTTTGCCATAATTGCTCGATAATATGCATTTTGACCCTAAGTTTTATTTCTCTCGGCCTTGGGAAGAGGCCAAATAAGACCTCTCAAATTTTGATTCGTTAATAGGAAAGATAAACCTCACTTCATTTGAGTGTTGCCACGATCCTTCCTTTTCCATGAGCCTTGTGTCTTGTGTTGCCACGATCTTGAGCCTTCTGGTACACGCGGCTAGCTATCCAATTTCCCAAAGTGGCCAACTGTCCCAAACTAGCCAAGTAATTCTAGTTCCGCTAATTACTCTTCTAGTCTATTCAACTACTAGCGTTGTACCCTATTCAACTATTGGCATTGTTCGGCCCGATGTATACAGTGTTGTTCGGCTGGATGTTTGCGGCATTGTTCGACACGATGTATACTGCATTGTTCGGCTTGATCTTCGTGTTTGAGTGGATGTTATAGCTTCAACAATGCTTCAACAAGATGTATATTGCGTTGTATACTGAGTGTGCACTGCTCTACCTATGACCTGTTTCATGATGCAGCCAAAGGCTTCAAAAACCCACAATTTGCATGTAAAATTTCATGTGAAATTCTTTTTCCAAAGTAATTCCCAAATTGGGACAACCTCTAATGCGGAAGCTTTTTTTTTTATGGTTAAAATCATACACCACCATTCACACCTTGACAATTCCTTTTATTTAAAGAAACCCCTTTATCCAAAGTTTCCTCCTTTGATTTATTCACAAGCGGAAGCCCTTTCAAACAATTTTACCATAAACTTTTGGTTAAAATTACCCCTCGGCATTATATCTATAATGCTCAGACCTTATAAAATAAAACCAAAATGTTTACAAAGTCTGCTTCATCAATTTCAGCTATATGGTTTAAACCCAAATAAACCACATGATTACTCATGGGCCCACAACTTTATTCACTGTGCCTTTCCATAATCTACGCAGAAGCTGTTCTCTTCATAAAATTCACGTTTATAAACTATATGTGAATACCCACCTTACTCATTGGTATTTATCAGTTTCAAGTGACATTGGTTAAAACCCATACAGTTTCGGGCCCACATATATTTCTACTTTTATTACCCGCATATCCACAATATTCTTTGTAGCTTCACTTTGGTTTAAAAACCTGAAAATGTCAATGACTTAAACCTTTGGACCCACGACATATCCAACACACATATCCGACATATCTTACCTTATCAACTTTGGATAACTCTCATTTTCTGCTTATTTCTATTATAATAATTTTATAAAATAAATCAACATAATTCTTTGAACTTACCATTCACCAATGCACATATGCCGAGGCTCATTTATATGTTAAATCATATGTGGCCCACTTCCGTTTCAACATACCTCTTCATCCAACGGCTGACAGATAACGCGCTCCAATTCAATGATCCGACGGTGGTCGCATAACAAACTTGCACATGGTTTAATTCTTCAAACTCACGCGAAAGAAATGGTTTTCTATTACTGCCTATGCAACGTGTTGCATGATGAATGCTATAGCGTTCGATTAAACAAAAGCCACTTACTATCCATTTACTATGCGAAAACCACTGATTGGATTTTGAAACCGCCTTTACTGTTTATCTACTTCTGGTTCCATCTTCGCCACGCTTCCTCATGGTTCCATAGTTGTTCTTTGACTTATAATTCCGCATAAATCCTTTAATATAGCTCCTCCGCTTACTAAACGAACCGCTCCATTCAACGATTCATAGTTCGACTTCTTATTTAAAAAACGTGTCAAGAATTATCGACAGGTTCATTTAGGTTCACCATTCTCATTTAAAACTGTGTGAAACCACTTTGGGTTTTCACAAAAGCGCTCCTCTGCTCCTTTTCTTTGTTCCAGTTCCAAACTCCATATCGACTCCAATTCGACTCTGGTTCCTAATCTGAATCACTGTTCGATCGGATGTTTTCTGTATCCAAATGCTGAATACTGAATTGGAAATTCAGTTCCTCTTCTGTGTCATCAATCCTTTCAGTGATCGATGACTAAAATTTCCTCCAATCTTCTCAAATGTTGATGTAAACCCTTATTACACTTAGTTCAAGACATTATACCTGTCTCGACATTTCCATCAACTGTTCAATGGTATACAGAATGCCATTTTAAACCCTATTACAGAGTTTATCAAACCTGTTCATAAATCAAAACATTCCTCACACACAATCAATAACTCAGAAACAATCTCTTTATATATAAACCAATATTTACATAAACTTCTTCTTGTCTCAGACCTGATTTTCTGATAAATGACCTTTCTGACAAATTTGCCCGTAGGCTTACAAACAAACCCTCTGTTTGTTAAAAACCCTACTCTACTGCTCTCTGTTGTCTTCTGCCTTTGAGGCTTATTATTTTTATACAAAATATTATGAACCAATTTAGGTTCAGATCCTCCATTATCTCAAAAAAATCCTCAAAGTCCTAAAATCTATCATTTTATCCCTAAGGATCCTCTTTAATCCCATAAATCATGAAACCAACTCTAATTTAAGATTTACAATCAATTCTCAAATCTCTCATTCCCTATGAAATCTAAACTATCATAATTCTCTCATGTTCTCCAATCCTTCGGGAACATTTACAAATTCCTCACAATATTTAATATTTCTCATTAAAATCACTAAAAAAAATTAATAATTACATAAGAAACCAATATTCTCTTGAAAACACAAGACCCCTATATCAATTAAAATACAAAGGATTTTCTTGAGCCTAATGCCCTTGCATCATTTCAACTACTCTACCTATGTCATGTTTCATACTGGTGTGTGAAGTGCAGAAAGTGTTGAACCAGTCGAACAGTTAGCTCAAGGAGGAAAGGAGCTTTGGTCAATTTATTGAACACTAATCCAGGCTCCACAGAGGGTCTTGCATCATAAATTTCTCATAAACCAGTGAGGTATGTTAATCAATTGGTCGATCTGGAGAACACAAATAAGCATTCGTGCAATTTAAAAAGGGTATGGCTTGATTATTGCAGGATATTAGCTCATAGAAGGACTATGGATCGACCCAACATGCTGGCCTTTGTTGTTCATCGCTAATATTCCATTCTACTCTATCGATATAGTAAACTAATAAGATCTATATTCTTCAATTAGTTTAATTGTAAATGATACAATACTCTATTAGAGGGCTGCACTACAAGTGTGAAGTGAAAGAAAATGACAATTGTGAAGTAAATAAAAAAAAGGGACAATTGTCAATATGATAACAATTGTTCATCCATGTTAAAAAAAATGAATATAACAACTATTGTGAATGAACTAGTTACATTAATACTTCCAGGCGGTGTTACATTAATAATTTGAGGTGGTGCAAGTAGTGATGAAGGCCACTTCCAGATGGTGCGAGAAATGACCGAAGGCTACATCTCGTTGTGAAAGTCAATATTTTGAAGAAATTAATCAATGCAATATCTTTACAGCTACAATCAGTGTGATTTAAAAATTTTATGTATTCCTGGAATGACGATAAAATATATCTTAACTCAATTCGTATTGATTTATTGTGACTGGGTGTCCTTGGCGGAAAAGGTAGTGCTTCATGACCGTAGATGCTCGTAAGGCCAACCCGAATTGAACCCGAGCAGCTGCTGAGGCCTTTTCCTCTGCCCTGATGCTTCCTCTGAAGGGCATCCAATTGCTTATCGATGCCCATCAAGCAAAAGCACTGGAGATTTAATCATTGGTTTGATTATTGCAGGATATTAGCGCATAGAAGGACTATGGATTGACCCACCATGCTGGCCTTTGTTGTTCATCGCTACTATTCCATTCTACTCTACCAATATAGTAAACTAATAAGATCTATATTCTTCAATTAGTTTAATTGTAAATGATACAATACTCTAGTAGAGGGTTGCACTACAAGTGTGACGTGAAAGAAAATGACAATTGTGAAGTAAATAAAAAAAAGTGACAATTGTCACTATGATAACAACTGTTCATCCACGTTTGGAAAAATGAATATAACAATTGTTGTGAATGAACTAGTTACATTAATACTTTCAGGTGGTGTTACATTAATAATTCCAGGTGGTGCAAGTAGTGATGAAGGCCACTTCCAGATGGTGTGAGAAATGACCGAAGGCTACATCTTGTTGTGAAAGTCAAGATATTGAAGAAATTAATCAATGCAAGATATTTACAGGTACAATCAATGTGATTTAAATTTTTTATGTATTCCTGGAATGACAATAAAATATCTCTTAACTCAATCTGCATTGATTTATTGCGACTGGGCGTCCTTGGCGGAAAAGGTAATGCTTCATGGCCGTAGATGCTCGTAAGGCCAACCTGAATTGAACCCGAGCAGTTGTTGAGGCCTTTTCCTCTGCCCTGATGCTTCCTTTGAAGGGCAGCCAATTACTTCTCGATGCCCATTAAGCGAAAGCACTAGAGATTTACCCTGTTTACCTCACAACAATTGACAAAGGGCAATGAGTAGGCGAATTTTTTTTCGTGAGGACCTTATGTAAGTGTGCATCTATTGCCCTTCAAGCCTATTTTATTTCATTTATATTTCATTTATAAATAGTTATGTGGACATTTAAATCTTGCTTAATTACGCTAAGAAAAAAAGAGGGATGTCATAATTTTTTCTTTCTCCTTGCTGAGAACAGGGTAAGTATAAACCACGCCGAATAAAGCCATAAATCCAAAAGAAATCTAGCATGACCAAGCCGAAAGCCAGAATAAATCTAACATGACCGTAGGCTTGTAGTCCCTGTAATGTTAGACTCCTCTCCGGTCAGTTTCCCACCAGAAATAGCGCAATAAACGTTATGTTCACAAGGGCTTGCATGTAGAATGATTTGCACAGGGCTGACCACCCTCCTAGCCCTTCTCATGTGCAGGTGCATACGCAGAGATGACACATAAATTTTAAAATAGATAAAACTGTAATGGTTACTCAAGTTGTTGAATAAAAGTTGTTTCCATCTAATTTTCTCCATCGCCTTTGCTTCAGGGTGAAGGCACTTGTAATACATGCAGATTTCAATATGACATTTGTTTATATATCCGAGTTAAAGACTATTTCTACCATTCATTCAACATTTTAAAATGACAGATAAGAAAACCAGGAAAATTGACAAGTTTAGAATTGAAGAGTGGGTCTCGAGAGCCTTCAAAAACTACGGTTTTCCCATGCCATGTACATGTTGCTTTCTATGCAATTTTCCACGGGGAATTTGATGCAAGATATTTTTCCAACTGATAATATGATTATATCTTGATAATGGGATTATATTTTGTAGCAGTGAACCTTAACACTAGACGTTAGAAATGATCATACTTTGTAAATAATAAATATAGTATGTGTATGTTTTACAAAATAAAATCCACCAACAAAACAGTGGCATAGTCAACTGAAATTCATAAATAGTAAGTATAGTATGTGTATGTTTTGCAAAATAAAAGGCATAAACAATTGAACTTGGTGCTTGTTAAGTAATTGGATTTCTTCTTATAATCGTTTGGGTTTCATTGTTACAGTTCATTGATTGGCATTCCCAATATTTATGCTTACAGTTCATTGATTGGCAGTCCCAGTCTTTATACTTACAGTCTGTTGATTGGTAGTCCCAGTCTTTATGCCTGCACAAATATGCTATTTGTGCATTTTAAAAAAAAAAAAATAGAGGAGAAAATAGATGTGATTGTTTTCTGGTTATTGGGGGTTTGTACAAATGATACTGTATATTTCATATGATTGTTGGGCCTCTATTTTGCCTTCATTTATATCACCTTTTACTTGAAATCACTCATGCTTTTGTTTAGCTTGAATAGTCATTGTCATAGTTTTGTGCATTCTCGGAGATAATAAGTAAGTATTTGCTATTCCTTTGTTTTAATGAGATTTAAACATTAAAAACATATTTAATAATAGTTTGTGTGTTTGCAGGTTTACAAAGTTGGTTATATGCCTATTCTGATAGAGGCGAAGTTCCTGCACCACACATTCTTGCACTAGTACCGGATGAACACATTCCTGCACCAGCATTTGCAAATTTACAAGTCTGCTCAAAATCTGCATAATTCGTAAATGGCCAAGTTTGACCTCGGTTTTTATGCAAATAGAGATGAATTATGGAAATCCGAGCAAATGGGTTTTTCACAAATATAACCAATTACCCACAACCGAAACCATTTCCTGAGATTCAAAGTATTCCAAAAGTTACGAATAGGTCTTTAAAGCACTTTTATAAAGAAAAACTGTTTTTTCCAGAATTCTGGAAAACACAGTCAACAGTTTCTAGACTGCCAACTTCTGCCTCGGTTTTCATGCAGATGAAGATAAATAAAAAAATTCCGCGACATGGGTTTTTTTCCCAATGTAGGAAATTGAGTATATGTGGGTTGTTTTCCAAAATACGTAATGGTTGAAGAGATATGAATGGGGGCTCTAAAGGCAGTTTGTTAAAATTACCAAATTTTCTAGAATTCTAGAAAAATCCCAGAATTGGAAAATTCATATTAAATCTTTAATTATTTTAATAGGGGAACGATTGTACTGTTATTAGACTTGGTTGGGATTCAATCCCCATATTCCTTTCAAAGGAACGATTTGTTTTAATCATTATGAAGATTATAAAAGGAGGAATGATGCACGTATAAAAGAGAGAAAGGAGCAGAGGAGCGATGCTAAAGCAGCGTTGCTATAACTTTTTTTTGCTGGTATCACCCAAATCTGGGCTGGACTCTGCACTTCATGATGTACCTTGCCTTTGTGAATTAATAAGAAAGGGAGCTCCGCCTCATGTTTCATAAATCGTATTTCTGTGTTTGAAATTGATAAAGTACTGAGCAACGATTTAATTTAAAAGGGAAACGCGTTGGTTGGCTAGGGCCCAGCCAACCCAGCACGTTTACTCTCTTTCCTCTTTCCTGTTTTGTGTGTTTATATTATTAAAGCATGATTTAACTTTCAACATATATATTCCAATAATTTGTGTTTATATTATTAAAGTGTGATTTAACTTTCAGCACATGTATTCCTGCCTTATTGAAAACAGATTCGTCGTGTGAAGTAGTTACATTTTCTTTCCCTGTAATTTACTTTCCTGCATTTAATTTCAGATTGAATTTCCCGCCTGGTACAAGCAGGAGAAGTGAACCTGCACCAGTGCACGTTGGTGTGATCTTTCATTTTTCTGCGATTCAATTTACTTTCCTGCATTTAATTTCAGATTGGATTTCCCGCCTGGTACAAGCAGGAGAGATGAACCTGCACCAGTGCACGTTGGTGTGATGCAGCAAGATTTCTTAATTTACTTTCCGCGACTTTCTTTCTTTTTTTAAATGATTATGACAGGATAAATGATTGTTTCTTTACTTCTGCATTTTGTTAATATCAGAAGCATTCACTTTTATGTGTACAATTTGATTTGATAGAAAGCTAGCACTTGTAATAATTGAATACTCATTTTAAGGATTAAACATTAAGTGTAAGAAGCTCTGATCTGGTGCAAGAACTAGTTTCTTGCCACGGGATCTGAGTGCTTTGAACTTGGAAAAGTTCAAGCCATTAAGGGAATTTTGAGGTCTAAAATGGGCCTCCTAAGGAAATTATAAAATAATAGTGGAAAAAATCAAATAAGATTTTATGACATCATCAAATTTTAGAGGGAAAAATGGAAAAACTACTTTTTCAACTTATCTCCCAAAGTTTTTACTCAAATTTCGAGCGGGAGTACTCGTTGGATGCGAAATTTAATTCCCCATCCAAGGAGTACCCATGTTGCATACTTTTTATGGGTCCTACTACACGAAAAATGAGAAATACATAAAAAAACGTGATTACAACCACGTTTTTTATGTATTTCTCATTTTTCGTGTAGTAGAGTTCATCGAAAGTATGCAACATGGGTACTCCTTGGATGAGGAATTAAATTTTGCATCCAACGAGTACTCCCGCTCGAAAATTGAGTAAAAATTTTGGGAGATAAGTTGAAAATACGAGTTGAAAAAGTAGTTTTATTATTTTATTATTTTTTAATATTTTTACCCTTTTATTTAAAAAATGGTGAATCATCCCCATGGTTGACATCATCATCTTAAATCCTATTGGTTGTTATAAAGTTTATTTTTGTTGTACATTTTTCTTAGGAGGCCCATTTTAGACCTCAAAATTCCCCTAATGTCTTACAGGAAATAAAACGCTTTTAGTAAAGACACCATTTATACCTCTGCATAAATCTCTATTTCTGCACTAGTGCAAGCAGACTACGATAGTGCAGAACAAATTAATGCAAGGAGGAAAGCTCTACATAAGCAGGTTTGAAGGGCCCATCTGATGAGACTGCTAAAGTGTCTCTGCTAAAGAAAAACATAACACATACTCAGTAATTAAAAATTGATTAGTTGGAGTGATTACCTTTTTATTTTGATTCCTTTGCAAATGCATTCTTTCTTGTTCCGGCACTAGATTACTTTGACAATTCAGTTATCTTTTACTCTTTCGATTCTGCAAGCTTTTCTTTAAGAAAGTAGGAATTTCTATCAGGAAAATTCATACCATCTCTGGCATTGCCTGTGCTTCATCTCCAAGTTTACGAATCCCCCAGGTTGACAATTAAGTGTTGAGGAGTTTGCTTAAGTGCAATTACTGCACCCAACATTTTGGCGCCATTGCCGGGGAGGCGATTTGATTTGGTAAGAATTTTCTATTGATGAAATAGGGGTAAGTCTGCCTTTTTGTATTTTTAATGCAAGTGTGGTGAGCTTTATTTCAGCTAATAACTTTTAAAATCAGTTATCTTCAGATCCTAATCTTTAACGTTATATCATTTTTGGGGTGTTGTAAGAACCCCCGTTACTAATATGTGTGTGGAGACAGGGACTATCAATCAACCAGATGGACTTAAAGATGATAACAAGTATGAAGGTTCTCTCTCAAGCCCTAGCAGCTGCTGGGATCTTGATCTCTACCTCTCAGGAAGAAAAATTCTTGACAATAGTCAAGGACTTGTCCATTTTTCCACCATCACAAGAGGATTTAGAAATCTCTTTTGAGGAGACAATTGAATCATGCACTATAATCAATGAAGGATATCCATTGGAACCTGAGAACGAAAAGTTATTGACATGTCTATTAGCAGATCCAGAATGTGAACAAGAGACTAATCACCCTACGGAGAACAATCAACATGACATGGAAGAAGAGGATGAGTAGCATGGGCCAAATCAATAAATGGACCAAGGCTACCATGATTACATCGAACATTGGTTCCAAACAACTACTCAAGCAAGGCAACATAATCCTCTTCTAAAAATCTTGTTGTCATATCATTTACATTCGTTGGTTTTTCATGCTCATGTACACTTTTAAGTTTGTATGATAAATTTGATTATGATTATATATTTTCACCTGATCCGCACATGGCTTCATTGGAAGTACTCGTATACATAAAAATAAGTCTTTCGCCTCTTAGGTAAAGTAGGGTAGGTGAATAAAGCTGTTAAGATGTTATTTCAGTTTTTTATTTTTAAAGTGTAGTCACTAAAACTACTTTTGATCCGCATTGGTTGATAACACACACATCTGCGACACATCTTGTTGAGTATGATTCACTCTAATACCTCATGATTTTTCAAAGTAACCATGACTGATCACTCTAAGAAATTGTCATCTGATATATATGATTTCAGTTTCCCTTAGAAGGTACTATTAGAAACCCCCTATGGAGGACCACTCTTGTTAAGATCATAATAAGCTACTCATGAGAACACTAGAATTCTTGATTCAAGAATTCTTTTAGTCATTATCTGGGATATCTTTAATAAGTCTTTAGGGCAGAGGAACTAGTCAGTAATTATTAGTCATTAAAAACTTTTCACGCCATCCTGTACTCTTAAGGAGTAGATCTGTCTCCCCACTTATTAAGTAACCTTTTAGGCTAATCATAATAAGAGTACACAAAATATTTAGGGGAGGATAGGAGGTCTTGTGATGAGCCGACCTACCACGATCATGAGACCTAGCATGCATGACATTACTGCTTCTGGTCACCAAGCCAGAGCAATGGCTTTCAACCGAAAAGTTGGAAGACAGGAGGTCTCATCACGAGCCGACCTATTCATCCATGTTACTTTTTGTGAGTGGCACTGCTATTAGTTGGTTACCAAGCCAGAACAATGGCCTTCAACTAAAATTAAAATAAGATAACTCTGAATCTATGCCTAGTAAGTGGGACACAGACATTTCGATGGGTCAAAAAACACCCCTGCCGAGGTTATGGACACCTGCGAGCAGTAGGGCTATGTCTGTGGTATTAAAGTTAATTGCACACTATGATTTGCTTGGCTATCTTTCTCTTCCCCTAAACTTATCCTTTTTCTTGGACAATGGTTTTAAAGACAATTTGAACATGATGCTTTGAGTTGTATTTAAAAAAAAAAAATCAAGAATCTTTAAATGTGGTACCCTTAGTAAAGGTTATTCTTTGTGCTATATTAAGAGGAAATTTAGTTTGAATCCGAATGACAACGGAATTTAGAGTGTTCAATAAAGAGGTTGCTAATTGGTATCATAACTCATTTTGACTTTCATGGTATTTAGAGTGATGAATTACTCAATGATGACTGCTCACAAGATGCTGGTTGGCAACAATGTGTATTGATGGTGGTTGCCTCTAAATATCCGTTGCATAATCTAGGTACAATATTGCTAGAGTAGGTGCATGAACTTGTGGTAGTTATTTTGAAATTGCACCTTTTCAACAAAATTTGATTTCAATTATAAGACTTTGGGAAAAAACAAAACAAGGAATTCATTTGGGACAAGGTAACAGGTATGTACCATACTCTTTTGCCTATAATTTCTACCTTTTATACCTAATCTTGTTGCATTCTTACAATTGATATTTTCATTAGAACTGTAACATGATTAGCAAGCAGAACCTTCCCATCCGTTTCGTAAATCCCACTTTACCCCTTGAATTTTTTTCCCAATCCCACTTCTATTTATTCCCTCTATGGTACCATTCCTGGAATCCCTGTAATAAACTTCCTTCCCATTCTGAATTTTTCCCTTTTCCCACTTCTTTGTTCCCTCATGAACTTATTGCAGGATCTACTGGAGAAAGAGCAAAAGGATATGCTCAGAAGCATCAAAGAAATGGCGAAGCAAACCTTCCGTATGATTGAGGAAGTCATGTTAAAGTCCTGCCCATGTTTTGCCAAAATTCCCTGTTTTTTTTTTTTACCAGATTTTATGCTTGCACCAGTGCAAGCAGAAAAGTGCCAGCAAAGCAGCATAGTTTAGGCAGTGTAAGCAGATCAGTGCAAGCACACACCATCCTTGCAATTTGGTATTTTTATTGTAGTCCTTGTGATAGAATAATCAAAGAGTCCAGCAAACACTCTGTTCTTGAAACAATCTTTATCTAGCGTAGGAAATGTGATCACATAGGATTGCAGGAAACATCATTACAAATGCGCATAAATGTTTTTAATCTTGTTTTTGCGAGGGAGCGACAATATGACAATTGATTTCCTTGCATGAGGACATGCAAGAAGGTCAGCATGGGGGGATGTTGGGCCTCTATTTTGCCTTCATTTATATCACCTTTTACTTGAAATCACTCATGCCTTTGTTTAGCTTGAATAGTCACTATCATAGTTTTGTGCATTCTCGGAGATAATAAGTAAGTATTTTATATTCCTTTGTTTTAATACGATATAAACATTAAAGACATATTTAATAATAGTTTGTGTGTTTGCAGGTTTACAAAGTTGGCTATATGCCTATTATGATATAGGCGAAGTTCCCGCACCACACATTCTTGCACTAGTACCGGACGAACACATTCCTGCACCAGCATTTGCAAATTAGTAAGTCTGCTCAAAATCCACATAATTCGTAAATGGCCAAGTTTGACCTCGGTTTTTATGTAAATGGAGATGAATTATGGAAATCCGAGCAAATGGGTTTTTCACAACTATAACCAATTACCCACAACCGAAACCATTTCCTGAGTTTCAAAGTATTCCAAAAGTTACGAAGAGGTCTTTAAAGCACTTTTATAAAGAAAGACTATTTTTTCCATAATTCTGGAAAACACAGTCAACAGTTTCCAAACTGCCAACTTCCGCATCGATTTTCGTGCAGATGAAGATAAATAAAGAAATTCCGCGACATGGGTTTTTTTCCCAATGTAGGAAATTGAGTAGTAAGCAAGCCGTTTTCCAAAATACATAATGGTTGAAGAGATACGAAGGGGGATCTAAAGGCAATTTGTTAAAATTACCAAATTTTCTAGAATTATAGAAAAATCTCAGAATTGGAAAACTCGTATTAAATCTTTAATTATTTTAATAGGAGAATGGTTGTACTGTTATTAGACTTGGTTGGGATTCAATCCCCATATTCCTTGCAAAGGAACGATTTGTTTTAATCATTATAAAGATTATAAAAGGAGGAATGATGCACATAGAAAAGAGAGCAAGGAGGAGAGGAGCGACGCTACAACAACGTTGCTATAACTTTGTTTTGCTGGTATTGCCCAAATCTGGGTTGGACTCTGCACTTCATGATGTACCTTGCCTTTGTGAATCAATAAGAAAGGGAGCTCTGCCTCATGTTTCATAAATCATATTTTTGTGTTTGAAAGCTGATGAATTGATAAAATACTGAGCAGCGGTTTAATTTAAAAGGGAAACGTGCTGGTTGGCTAGGGACCAACCAACCCAACACGTTTACCCTCTTTCCTCTTTCTTGTTTTGTGTGTTTATATTATTAAAGCATGATTTAACTTTCAGCACATATATTCCAGTAATTTGTGTTTATATTATTAAAGTGTGATTTAACTTTCAGCACATGTATTCTCGCCTTATTGAAAACGGATCCGTCGTGTGAAGTAGTTACACTTTATTTCCCTGCAATTTACTTTCCTGCATTTAATTTCATATTGGACTTCCCGCCTGGTACAAGCAGGAGAAGTGAACCTGCACCGGTGCACGTTGGTGTGATTTTTCATTTTTCTGCAATTCAATTTACTTTCCTGCATTTAATTCCAGATTGGATTTCCCGCCTGGTACAAGTAGGAGAGATGAACTTGCACCAGTGCACGTTGGTGTGATGCAACAAGTTTTCTTCAACAACATTTCTTAATTTACTTTCCGCGACTTTCTTCTTTCTTTAAATGATTGTTTCTTTACTTCTGCATTTTGTTAAAATCAAAAGCATTCACTTTTATGTGTGCAATTTGATTTGATAGAAAGCTAGCACTTGCAATAATTGAACACTCATTTTAAGGATTAAACATTAAGTGTAAGAAGCTCGGATATGGTGCAAGAACTAGTTTCTTGCCACAGGATCTGAGTGCTTTGAACTTGGAAAAGTTCAAGCTCTTGCAGTAAATAAAACTCTTTTAGTAAAGACACCATTTATACCCTCTGAATAAATCTCTGTTCCTGCACTAGTGCAAGCAAACTGCGATAGTGCAGGACAAATTAATGCAAGGAGGAAATCTCTACATAAGCAGGTTTGAAGGGCCCATTTGATGAGAGTGCTAAAGTGTCTCTGCTAAAGAAAAACATAACACATACTCATTAATTAAAAATTGATCAGTTGGAGTGATTGCCTTTTTATTTTTATTCTTTTGCAAATGCATTCTTTCTTGTTCCAGCACTAGATTACTTTGATGATTCAGTTATCTTTTACTCTTTCATTTTTGCAAGCTTTTCTTTAAGAAAGTAGGAATTTCTATTAGGAAAATTCATACCATCTCTGGCATTGCTTGTGCTTCGTCTCTAAGTTTATGAATCCCTCGGGTTGACAATTAAGTGTTGAGGAGTTTGCTTAAGTGCAATTCCTGCACCCAACAATGATAACTTACAATTTCCATCCCTTACATGTGAATTTCTTGGTAAATTTCAAATTAAATTTCAATTTTGCACTAACAAATTTACATGTGCACTAATAAATATACATCAAATTAATTTGCAACACATAACCCCCACGAATCACCATTATAATTGTAACGCAACATACCAACATGCACATTTAACACCCGGACTCCAGTGGAGGGAATTTTACTCTTTCAGGGCTTACTACATGTGCATGTAGATGAAAAGCAAAAAGGAAATTCCAACTGTTGAAAAATACATAACACGGGGAAATCATTCCACAAATGGATTTACATTTTACACAACGTACACCACACTTCCTCTCTTGCACTCCACATTACCTTCGCCAGCTCTTGAATCTCTCCAATAAATGCGTTTGTATAGTAGTAGTACTAATAATGACATTTTCTAACTATTTCCCTGTGTACATTCCCTGAAATCGATGAACATTGTTGAACCTTTTTCCCTGTGTACATCCCCTGAAATCGATAAACATTGTTGAACCTTTGAAAGGGACATTAACATCATTTATTTGGATGCCAATCAACATTGTGTAAGTAGAGTTCGGGAAGAAAGGTTAGTTTTTGAGTTCACCTAAGGTTCTTTACCTACCTGTATGCCATGCCTGCCAGTCAAGAGAAAAAGTATATGGCCCTCTTTGCCATCCCTGCCAATCAAGAGAAAATGCTCTGCCATGCCTTCCCGTCAAGAAAAAAAGTATATGGCCCTCTCTGCCATTCCTTCCAGTCAAGAGCAAAAGTATATGACAGGGACTTGCAACTAGTCCCTGCTAATAAAACAAAATAGGAACAACTAATAAGTATCAATTCCTTCAGTGCAAGGCAAATACTTGTGTTTGATGCATTATATTCTATGCATTACATTATATGATAGCATCTAAATAATAGTTAGGCATTTAGGTAAAGAAAGAACAAGGCATGCCACAGGTCGAGGTCATTTTTTGTCTCTAGGACACACATAACAAAAAGAAAATTTACGTTGCCACTCCTACGACCCCTCCATCTTTCAATTCATTTGGTCTCCTACAAAACCACGTTGTGAATTCCCTTGTCCTAATTACCTCCTTACTCTCACAATTCCTAAACGTTATCGATGCTATTGGAATCATAATTGCAATGAGCCAAAATAGAAAAAGCAGAGCCAAAAATTTGCTTAAATTTTTGGATAGCCGCTTGGCATCGTAACGTCGAACCAAATAGCATTGCACAATTGGTGTTTAATTTATGCCTATACCTACACATATAAAAAAAATAATAATAATAATAATAATAAAAATTCGGAAAAATAATAAATTAAATTAAATTAAAATGAAAATAAAAGGAAAAACACTTTTTCACCCAAACCTTGATGCATTTCACGTGGTAGAGCTATTGAAAAAATCCATTGATATTTCACAGTTGTCCTCCTTATTTGACATAATTTCAAAATAATTTAGTTGTGTATACTAACATTATAATAACGTATTTAAAAATATAACCTTATAATCCCAAGAATGTAAAAAAATGGGAGGTGGGATAAATTAAAGATAAAGTCAATTAATTACATATAGTAACATGTCGTACTTGGTATTTGTTTAAAAATTTTCAAATGGAAATAAAATTATAAGCATTCCAACGCTAAGCCAATGGTTAAATTATAATATTGCCCAAACTAATGTAGCTCAAAGATTTTATATTGTTTCTTCTGAATCCACTGTTTTTTCATTTTCAGGCAAGCGAAACAAACAAAATCCTAAAACTTAAAAATCGATAATTTTCTAAGAGTTTTATGTAATTTATTTACAAAGTTACACGATAAAATAAGTTTGTATATGTAAAAAAGTATTTTCGAAGGTATAAATTAAATATTGCATGGTGTCAATATGATCTTGGTGACTATGGAGAATTTCTCTCTAGAGTGTGTTTTACCTGCCAGATGGAAGCATTGATTGCTTGGGAATACACGTCGTGAGATCTACGGCTCCCGGTGATGGTAATCAGTACCCTCTTGCTCTGATGTCATGAGCCATTCAATGTCACTTTCTTCCAGCTGGCTCGAGGATCTGCAACTAGGTGGTTGAGGCTCTGCAACTAGGTCATGGAGGATTAGATTTCACGTTTAATGGAGCAGGTAAAATATCTTGATTCAAGGTTCTCTGTTTCTTTTATCATTTGCGCCACTTTGGTTGCCCTTAATTAATAAATTTCCAGTCTTGTTTCTGCAAGGGTTTTGGTTGCCCTTAATTACTGAATTTCCAGTCTTGTTTCTGTAAGGATTTATTCTGGGTCAGGCCATAGAATTTGCACGTGGCACATGCATCTCTATCTTTAATTCGTTTTCCTATTGAGTGTCATGTGGAAGGTGAGGGTTCAACAGAAAGATCTTCTCCTCAAAAGTTCTTATGGACTCGTTTTTCTATATATTCTTTGTATATTGTCTTCCCTTCATTATCAGTATATTGTATATTCTCTGTGAAGCGTTGTGTATATTGAGTGCTTTTGTGAGGTGTTTGTTTATGTATTGTGTCTCTATCCATATTCTCTAATTTTGTGTTCACTGAAAGAGGAGAATGGAAAGGATTCAAGGAAAATATACATGGTAAAATGAGTTTTAAAGGGCCAACATGATTCCATTTTATCTTTAATTTTTTTTGAATTGTTTGTATTGTTTCTCTAATTCTATTTTATTTATAAACTATCTGTAATTGTTTCCTTGTGTTCCAATCTTATCGATTTTGTTTGTTACAAATTATCAATCAATTCGTCACTTATTTTATGTTCTCTGGATTTGGTGTCTATTATCTAATTTCTTAGGAAGGAGGAATTAATGTGAGTATAACAACAGTTAAGAACAACAATTGAGTGGTGATTGATTAAGAACAAAAATTGTGTGCTCGTTCTCATCAGCTGACAAGTCGGAGGAAAAATATTCACAATGTTGGAACGCTCTATCATTGCAAAGAGTGAAGAGTAAGTAAAGTTGTTCTTTTTGGTGCAGTTCTTGGGTTACTATCGAATGGTATTAAAAATTTGTTATTATTCTAATAGTTACTGTTGTTCTTGATTTCTACATGTGAGGATTTTCCTGCAACGGCTTCCTAGAGCCTCACGACCTTCAAGTCGCATTCGAGGTTCTTCTTTTGATTGCTCCTTTCCTTGTTCCTTTCTAGGAGATGACAACTTCAATGTAGATTGAGTTAAGAGATATTTTATCTTCATTCTAGGAATAGATAAATTTTTTAAATCATACTGATTGTACCTGTAAAGATCTTGCATTGATTAATTTCTTCAAAATCTTAACATTCACAACAAGATGTAGCCTTTGATCATTTATCGCACCATCTAGAAGTAGCCTTCATCACTACTTGCACCACCTGGAATTATTAATGTAAATAGTTCATTCACAATAGTTGTTATATTCATTTTTTTTTAAACGTGGATGAACATTTGTTATCATAGTCACAATTGTCCCCCCTTTTTTCTATTTACTTCACAATTGTCATTTTCTTGCACTTCACACTTGTAGTGCAGCCCTATACTAGAGTATTGTATCATTTACAATTAAAATAATTGAAGAATATAGATCTTATTAGTTTACTATATCGATAGAGTAGAATGGATTAGTAGCGATGAACAACAAAGGCCAGCATGGTGGGTCGATTCATACTCATTCTATGCGCTAATATCCTGCAATAATCAAACCAGACCCTTTTTAAATTGCGCAAATGCTTATTTTTTGTTCTCCAGGTCAACCTATTGATTAACATCCCTCACTGGTTTACGAGAAATTTATGATGCAAGACCCTTTGTGGAGCCTGGATTAACGTTCGAAAAACTGACCGAAGCTCCTTTCCTCCTTGAGCTAACTAATCGACTGGTTCTGTACTTTCTGCACTTCACACACCAGTTTGAAACATGACGTAGGTAGAGCAGTGCACATGCGGTATACAACGCAGTATACATCCTGTCGAAGCATTGTTGAATCAATAACATCCAGCCAAACACGAACATCCAGCCAAAAAACATAGTATACATCGTGTCGAACAACACCATGAACATCCAACCGAACAACGCAGTATACATCGTGTTGAACAATGCCAGTAGTTGAATAGAGTACAACACCAGTAGTTGAACATAGTATAAGAGTAATTAGCAGAACTAGAATTACTTGGCTAGTTTGGGATAGTTGGCTAGTTTGGGAAATTAGACAGCCAACCGTGTGTACCAGAAGGCTCAAGATCATGGCGACACAAGACACAAGGATCGTGGCAACAATCAATGAAGTCTTCATCGAGTACAGTGCCACATAGTGGACGCTAACCATTAATTTTAGCTAGCATTACTTCCCTATGAAAACAATTCTGAAGGTATGGCTACTTGGGCTGAAGCTGTACATTGTGCAGCGTACATTTTGAATAGGTTCCCTACAAAAGCAGTGATGAACAAAGTGCCGGAAGAGGAATGGAGTGGCACAAAGCAAGGTGTCACATACATGAAGGTTTTTGGATGTGTGGCATATGCACACATACCAGATCAGCTAAGGAAGAAGTTGGACAGCACAGGGGAGAAATGTATTTTCATTGGATACAGTGAGGAATCCAAGGCTTATAGGTTGTATAACCCATCCACCAAGAAGTTTATTGTGAGCAGAGATGTTCAGTTCATTGAAGAAGAAGCTTGGGATGGAAGCATAGAGAAAACAGTGAATGTTAAACACTGTTTATCTCATGATGAAAATGATGATGAATTGGCTGAAATACATCCCCAAATAGCAGCACCAACACAAGAGCAGCAAATCACACCCTTGAGGAGAAATGAAAGTGCTTCTCCAAGCACACCACAAGGAGGAAATTCAAGTGCTTCCTCAGGCATTTGTACACCTAGTGAAAAAGGTAAGAAGTTCAGAAATTTGAATGACATTTATGCACAAGAGGCAACAAATGAAGGTATCAATTCTTTGTTTGCTTTATATTGTCATGTTGATGATCCTGTTCATTTAGAAGAAGCTATCAAGGATAAGAAATGGATAGAAGCTATGGATGAGGAGATTAATGCCATAGAAAGAAACAAGACTTGGGATTTGGTTGAACTCCCAAAAGGTAAGGATGTCATTGGAGTTAAATGGGTCTACAAGACCAAGAGTAATGCTGAAGGAAAAATAGAGAGACACAAGGCAAGACTTGTTGTCAAAGGGTATAAGCAGAAGCATGGGATAGATTATGAGGAAACTTTCGCACCGGTTGCTAGAATGGAAACCGTGAGAGCAGTGCTGTCCATAACAGCACAAAACAAGTGGAAAGTTTACCAAATGGATGTGAAGTCAGCATTCCTAAATGGAGTGTTAATGGAAGAGGTTTACATTGAACAACCTCTTGGCTATGAAAAGAAAGGCCAAGAGCACAAAGTGTGCAAGTTGAAGAAAGCTCTTTATGGGTTGAAGCAAGCACCAAGAGCGTGGTACAGTAGAATAGACTCCTATCTACTGGAAAATGGATTTGAAAAGTGTGAGGGAGAACCCACCCTCTACATCAAAGAAAAAGATGGTAAAATGTTGCTTGTAGTTTTATATGTTGATGATGTTATTTTCACAGGTAATTATGATTACCTTATTGAAAATTTTAAAACAGTCATGAAAGAAGAATTTGAAATGACTGACATGGGTTTGTTGAGATACTTCTTAGGAATAAAAGTAGAACAAGATGAAAATGGAATTTTTATCTCACAAGAAAAATATGTTAATGAAGTGCTGGAAAGATTTAATATGCAGGAGAGCAAAGCAGCGACACTCCCACAGTGATGGGATCAAAACTCAGCAGAGAGGAGAGCAGCAAGGATTTTGATCCTAGCTTGTACAAGAGCATAGTTGGTAGCCTCATGTATTTGACTGCAACTAGGCCAGACATAATGCATGCTGTTAGTTTAATTTCCAGATTCATGGAGAAGCCAAAGGATGCACATTGGCAGGCAGCGAAGAGAATTCTGAGGTATGTTAAAGGTACTAAAAGGTTTGGTATTTTATATACTGCTTCAGAATGTTCAGATTTAGTTGGATACATTGACAGTGATTGGGCTGGAAGTGTAGATGATCGGAAGAGCACTTCTGGTTATGTTTTTCACATGGGTTCAGGAGCCATTTCATGGGCTTTTAAAAAGCAACCTATTGTAGCGTTGTCTACAGTAGAGGCAGAATATGTGGTAGCTACAGCAGCAGCGTGTCAAGCAATTTGGATGAGGAGGATGTTAAGGAGTTTGTGCCAAGAGCAGACAAAAGTAACAATGATTTTTTGTGACAATAGCTCAGCTATTGCATTATCTAAGAATTATGTGTTTCACAAGAGGACGAAACACATTGACACAAAATTTCATTACATCAGAGAATTGTTAAGCAATGGTGAAATTATTTTGGAACACTGCAGAACTCAGGAGCAGTTTGCAGACATTCTGACCAAGCCATTGGGACAGAAGAGTTTCGAATTTTTGAGAAAATGCTTGGGTATGACAGATAACCCAGCAGTTGAAAGTAAGGGGGAGTGTTGAAATGTTACTTTCAACAGTGGCTGTGCAGAGCCGCTTTCTATTTTCTTTCTCCAGGTTTATGTACTCCCAGCCGCTTTCTAATTTTGTTGAATAGTCAGTTTCAGATTTTGTTGAAATCGGCGCAGTCTTTTATTTTGAAAAACAATTTTTGAATTGTTCAGGGACAGACTCTATTTTGGAAAAACAGAGTACCTTTTTTTATATACACAGTCAAACAAATATTTTCTATGTATGCGGGCATTTATTTTTAAACCCCGTGGTCCCCAGGAGGAACAGTGTCTTGTTGATGTGGCGAAGTTCCGCAAGCGGAACGTTCATATATACCACGGCCTTTTTTTTTAAGGCTCGATGCGATACACATATCGCAATCAACATAACACAGAAAACCATGTAAAAATCGCCCTACACCATCGACCGAGGCCCATGGGTCCACAAGACCACGCGACATCATATTATATAATCACAAAGTTTGAATCGCGTGAATTTTGTTTATGCCTTGATTTCTCTACCAAATGGCGGACCCGACCTTTTATTATGGCACAGTTCCTAGTTTGGCATCGCATCCGCTCTGCCAATCGCAATCGCAACTCTTTCGTTTTATGGCTCGATTACACTGTGTTATAACCGGACTCGATCCAGTTTATGTGGTGCAATCTATTTGTTTAATCACTTCCGTCTTTCAAATCGCAATCGCAATTTTCTGTTGGTCGCGTGTTTTGTTATAACACGGACCCGATGGTTCTTATGTGGCGGAGTTTAATATTCCCATCGCATCCGATAGCCAATCGCAATCGGAACTTTTATTGTGATCGCGTGTTTTGTTGTATTATCCAGACCCGACGCCATTTATATGGCGGATTTGAATTTTGGTCATCGCATCCGCTTTCAAATCGCGATCAGAACTTTTGTTTGATCGCTTTGTTTTGTTTTAAAATGCGGACCCGATGAATGTATTAAACAAGATTAAATCGCGTGTTCAAAGCGCTTTTGTGTGGGCCCGAAAGATTTGTTTTAAAAACAGATTTAGTTTTAAGTTATAATATAGTTTTGTAATGTTTTTTCATATATGCACGGCATATAAAAACAAAAGGCCCGAGAGCCTATTTGTTGTATTGTAATGTTTTTGTTTTTTTTTATGCACAGCAGTGCGGAAGTAAAAACACAGCAGTGTTGTTCTACAGAGACAGAGAGTGTTGTTTTTTTTGAGAGACAGTGAAGTCTTGTGCACTGTGTGTGTGAAGCAGTCACATTTTGTAAATCCCTCTCCATAGAGGAAGACATTGTAACAATTTTTTTTAGGAGGAATAGAAGTTTGTTTTACAGTGTTGAAACTCTGTCCTGTGAGTGAAAAATTTTAATTTCTCTGTGTTGAAGAGGGGAGTTTACTCTCTCCATTGTTTGTTCTGGAATTTTCAATATTCCAACAGGCTGGTCTTCACGCTCGTTTCTCTTGCAAGGCGGTAAGACTCAAACGAACATTTTCCTCATTTTCACTTATATGAGTAGGGTTTTGATTCTTCCAGTGTCTATGTTATTTGTTTGAATTGTAAGAGTGAATTTATTCAAATTTATCTTAATTTTATTTTCCACGGTTCAGAAGTTGTTTGCATTTTTGCTTTGTTGGAATGCTTTGGGCATTTCTTTTTTCAAAATACAGGAATGCAAAATTTTTCTTTGGATTTTCTTTTTAGTTTGGGTTATTTATATTTTGTTTTGGGTTATTTAGACTTTTTAATGAGCGAAATCTGTGAGAGGGGTTTAATGGAAATCGAAAAAATGCCTTGCTATGATGTGTTTCGTCCTCACAAATTAAACATAAAAACTGAAATTTCCTTGCTGGAATTGTTCACGGTGTTTGCGAGGTCTGGTATGACATTGCTGTTGTGGTTGCAGCATCGCTACCTAGAGCGCCAGATTCATTAACGTAATTATACTTTCTTTGTTTTCCCTGCATTTCCATTTAACTGTTGTATCACGAGACATAAGTTGTTCCTTTTGACAGGCCAATTCTCCTGAATACTAAGAGGACGTAAGAGGACGTACCAACCCAGCAACATCGAACCAAAGTTGAAACATGGGTTTTTCTCAAGGTACTAGTGCTTCTACCAATTTCTACCTTGATTGATTTGAAACGAAGGGGAAAATTAGGACCATTTATTCATCTGTAAACATGGAAGAGACCATTTAAGGCCAGTGCGCACAAATTGATAAATTAGGTGAATTCAAATGGAAAGCACTTGAAAAAATATTCACGGAGCTAGTGAAATTAAAATTTTGTATTGTAGAGAAAATTTAAAATACCCTACTCAGAAAAGAAAGAACAAATAAAAATGATACAATAGAATTATATCCAAATAACTGCCTGTGTACTCATACTTTGACCTAATGATCTAAATTAAGTGATGTATTCTCGTTTTTCCGAATTTCAAATTGAAAATTTTAATAATTGCAAAATTTAATTTTACATCTAATGTAAAATTTTATGGCTGAATAACAAATTTTATGGATGAATAACAGATGATAAATATATTGCTTTACCTCTACAGAGAATTCATGGGCACTCGAAGAAAGGGTATTTATAAACAACAGGAAGATGAGACAAAGGAGTTGGGTACCTTAATAGGGAGAGGGACTTCTCTCCCTTCGAGTTTCGGTAGAGGGGACCATTCAAGCCTTCTTTAATTCATGTTTCCCAGATTTACTAGTTTGAATCCACTCAATCGGAATGATCCACCCCAATGGTCTCCATCATTCAGGTGTATTTGGTGGAGAATAGCTTGGTCGATACATTCATTCCAAAGGGGAAGTGCTGGAATGCGGGATTGATAGTAGTATCTGCTTGCGATTCGATATAGAATATGTGAAAGCTAGGTAAGACGTGAATGAATCATAGGCAGTTTTTCAAATGTGGCTTCTTCATCACTGCATCACTACAAGGATTGTGGATCACTGCAACAACAATTCAAACCGGTAACAAAATTAAGTCAGCACAGCTGTTTGTTAGCCACAACTGTCAATACTAACAACCATATGTCAATATTAACAACCACATGTAATCGCAAAGCCAGAGCAAGGTGAGCCAGCAACCACATACACAATCAAACATTTAATTTTAGCTCAGTAGTAAGCCTAGCATTATTCAATTTTGCCATAATTGCTCGATAATATGCATTTTGACCCTAAGTTTTATTTCTCTCGGCCTTGGGAAGAGGCCAAATAAGACCTCTCAAATTTTGATTCGTTAATAGGAAAGATAAACCTCACTTCATTTGAGTGTTGCCACGATCCTTCCTTTTCCATGAGCCTTGTGTCTTGTGTTGCCACGATCTTGAGCCTTCTGGTACACGCGGCTAGCTATCCAATTTCCCAAAGTGGCCAACTGTCCCAAACTAGCCAAGTAATTCTAGTTCCGCTAATTACTCTTCTAGTCTATTCAACTACTAGCGTTGTACCCTATTCAACTATTGGCATTGTTCGGCCCGATGTATACAGTGTTGTTCGGCTGGATGTTTGCGGCATTGTTCGACACGATGTATACTGCATTGTTCGGCTTGATCTTCGTGTTTGAGTGGATGTTATAGCTTCAACAATGCTTCAACAAGATGTATATTGCGTTGTATACTGAGTGTGCACTGCTCTACCTATGACCTGTTTCATGATGCAGCCAAAGGCTTCAAAAACCCACAATTTGCATGTAAAATTTCATGTGAAATTCTTTTTCCAAAGTAATTCCCAAATTGGGACAACCTCTAATGCGGAAGCTTTTTTTTTTATGGTTAAAATCATACACCACCATTCACACCTTGACAATTCCTTTTATTTAAAGAAACCCCTTTATCCAAAGTTTCCTCCTTTGATTTATTCACAAGCGGAAGCCCTTTCAAACAATTTTACCATAAACTTTTGGTTAAAATTACCCCTCGGCATTATATCTATAATGCTCAGACCTTATAAAATAAAACCAAAATGTTTACAAAGTCTGCTTCATCAATTTCAGCTATATGGTTTAAACCCAAATAAACCACATGATTACTCATGGGCCCACAACTTTATTCACTGTGCCTTTCCATAATCTACGCAGAAGCTGTTCTCTTCATAAAATTCACGTTTATAAACTATATGTGAATACCCACCTTACTCATTGGTATTTATCAGTTTCAAGTGACATTGGTTAAAACCCATACAGTTTCGGGCCCACATATATTTCTACTTTTATTACCCGCATATCCACAATATTCTTTGTAGCTTCACTTTGGTTTAAAAACCTGAAAATGTCAATGACTTAAACCTTTGGACCCACGACATATCCAACACACATATCCGACATATCTTACCTTATCAACTTTGGATAACTCTCATTTTCTGCTTATTTCTATTATAATAATTTTATAAAATAAAACTCGCGAGCTTCATGTTGTGCAATGTAGATGTGGCACCAAAATTCCTCTAATTCACCGGGTTACAATCTTTTGCTTAGTTTTGAGCCAATGCATTTAATGATTTTTTTCCAAGTGAAATTTCATTCTTTTGAGTAAAACTAAATTTCCACCAACATATAATACGTTTTCTTATATTTTTACCTAATAAAATTAATCGGGTCCTAAATTTTTGGAGCCGTTAGCTATATATGAGGAATTAGTTATGATAAACCACTCATTAGAAGACCATTAATTTTTAATTAAAATAATGTAAATTTATGCACAAAGAAAAAAGAATTTACTACCTCTATTATTTTTTCTCACTTTTTCCATTATTTTGTAAATTATTATATTTACTACTTATAGAAATTCTTACGTTTTTGAGTAAAACTAAAATTTTCAAAGAAATTGTGCTAAATATTTTCTTTAATTTTATTAAAGAAAAACTTGCAACCTAATTCTATGATTAGAGTTATGCATATGCTTATATTTGAATATATAAAGATTTTCCACCAACATATAATAGGTTTTCTTATATTTTTACCTAATAAAATTAATTGGGTCCCAATTTTTGTTGTTGTTAGCTATATATGAGGATTTAGTTAAAAGATAAAACCACTCATTAAAAGACCATTAATTTTTAATTAAAATAATGTAAATTGATGTAAGAAAAAAAGTATTTACTACCTCTATTATTTTTCTCATTTTTTTCCATTATTTTGTAAATTAGTATATTTATTATTCATAGAAAAACTCGTAATTTTTCAATTGAAATATTCTAAATTTATGTAAGTTATTAAATCTATATAAAACTATTTTCAATTGAAATACTATACATTTATGTACAAAATGTATCAAAGACTTCTATTATTTTTTTTCATTTTTTTTCCAATATTTAAATTTACAAATAAAAATTTAGTAAAACTTAAGCCGATATTAATAATCCAACCAAATTAATTTTTCCAAAATATTATTAATATATTACTACAATAATTTCAATAAATAATAATCCAATGGTAGGTTTACCCATTTCTTTATTGCGCATATAAACTTTCATTGAGTTATGAAATTGTTTAGCCTTACTTCAGAATAAAGGGGGCTACATTAGTGAGTACCGTGATTTTTGGAAAAATGGGAAAATGAGGCTATGTAGGTAAGGGTTCTCGTTACAAAATAAAAAGAAATAATACTTTTAGGAAAGAAAAGAAATAATGATTTTTTTTTAGATTGTAAGTGTTGTAATTATGGTAGTAACATAATAACTTATTTTATATTTAAATATCATCCTAATGATACCAAACACGTTAACAATTCCTCTTAACCGTACAAAGAAATAAATAAAAACATTAACTACTATACACCGTCTCTCCTTCCCCGTTAACTAAAAGATAGTGTGACCGAAAATGATGCACTTGCCATGTTTCTATTAGTGTCAATGAAAATGATTCGTGGTTGAAAATTGAAATCCATTCAAAATTAAATTCCGACGGTTTTAAGTAATCTCCCAAACATATTTGGCAAATTTTAGTGAAGGTTGGTGACAAGTGTTTAAACTAATTCATCAAACAAATTGTGCATTTTAATCCATTCTAATGAAGTCCCCCAACAAAGCTTGGACGAGTCGTTGATTAGAAGGAATCGTTCATCCTCCGCGCTTCTTCTCCGTATGGTATGATCGAAGAGGATAGTGTTATGGACAGATATTATTTTGGTACGTAAATGCACAAACATCCATTGATGTACACAAACGTATGTAGGGGGTAAGCATCCATCCTTATTCACGCCGTTGCAAGAAAGAATTTGTTAGCACATTTTTTTAAATTTAATAAAAAACAATCAAATCAAAAAACTTTTAACACTTTTTAATGCTATTACCAAGAACAAAGAATCCAAGTGTAGAAAGCAAAAGAACCAAGATCTAGGTGTAGAAAAGAAGCAACATATAAAACATAAACAATGTTCACTTCAAATAACAAATGTGTGATAAAATCGTTAACATTCATGAAAACATGACTTTGTTGGAATGTTACTTTCAAATCGTCCCTATGCAGAGCCGCTTTCCATTTTTAATCTCCGCTTTTTGTCCTCCAAATTCGCTACCAAAATTGTTGAATAGTCAATTTCATTTTCGCCGCCGCTCTTTTCGCAGTTTAAAAGAACAGAAATTACATATCAACGAAAACAAAGCTTTTTTATAAACAGAGGGAAACAAAGCTTTATAATAGAAATCATTTTTATGTACTCGAGACCCTTATTTGAAACCCAAAGGTCCCCACAAAGTTCAAGTGTCTTGTTGATGTGGCGAGTTCGTATACAAGCCATCGCAATCGGAAGTCACATATGAAACCACCGCCTTTTTATTTTGTTCCGATGGAATGTCCCGATGCGATCATCGCAATTCCAAGATTTCTTTTGGCCCGATCGAAAGTGAAGAACTGGACCCGATGAGCTCTATAGGCCGGAGCACTGTTGATCGCACGTTCGTCTCACATCGGCAACTTCTAAGTTTTAAGTTGGGCCATTTGAAATTGTTTTGATCCGGTAACCGAAAAAGGTTTAAACCACAACATATAAAACCTTTTCGCGTTACAATCCTCGCAGAAGTTAAAGGGGCAGGATTTCGTACACAATATGAGTTTATAAACTCAATTGAAGCGATCGCATGCACATTTGTCATGTCAAAAACCCCAATTCGTAATGTGAAATTCTCCTACTTCAATTTGGCTCATAGTTCTTGTGTCTTGCAGTGTAATGTTTTGGTTTATCGCGTTTATGGCATTTGTGATTAAGTTTTGTTATAAAACTTATATCATATTTTTTTAATGTTGTTTTGTATCGTACGATGAACGATTTAAAAGTTTTGTAATATGTATGTTTTAACATATATATTATATGCACATGCACATTGTAAGGTGGGCCCGAAAGGGAAATACAAAGCCATAGGTTTTAAGTCTAAGTTTTATTTTTAACATAGCTTTTATTTTATGTTATTTGCGGCACATATAAAGTGTAAAAGCTCGAAAGGCTTATTGTCTTTTTATTTGCACAACAAGGCATTTTTATTTTTAAAAGCAAAGTGAGATGTTGTATTGTTGTTTTTACACAAGCAGTTGTTATTTTAAGAGACAGAGTGTTGTTGGCACCGTGTCTTGTAACAGTCAAGCATTTGTAATATCTCTTAGAGAAGGGTTTGATGTAATAGATTTTTACAAAGGAAAGAACAGTAGTTTTTTTTTGTTGTGTGAAACTCGTTCTCTCAGAAGAAAAATTTTATTTTTTTCTCCGCGTTAAGAGGAGAGCATTATTCTCTCCATATTGTTTTGGAATTCTCGTAAATTCCAACATGGTATCGTGAGCTAGTCCGTGCTCTTTGAATGTGTCAAAGAAGCCGAAGGAAGGATTTATTTGTTGCAACAACTTCTCCAAGAAAGTGAAGACTTAGTCAAGAAGAATCCAAGGTATTTCTCAAGTCATTTTTTTGTGTTACTATTGAAGACAATACTTTGTTTTAGAAAACATAGTCAAGTTTTAGCTTTGCTGAAGTTAGAGTGCAAGAATGGTCGTGAGCTAACACTAGCATGGGTATAGGTAATACCGCTCCCACACCCCAATGGGAAAACTATGACTATCGGGCAATAACCATGGAGTCATGTTTGCTTCCCAAGACTTATGGGAACTTGTTGAGGATGTCTTTGAAGAGCCAAGCAGATGAAAATGAGTTTGATGATTTAACTCAGCATAGAAAAAGAACTATTGAAGAGCAATAAGAAGAAGGATTCTAGAGCCCTCTACTTTTTGTATCACAAAGGCATGAGAGAGTGTGTTTCCAAGGATAGCGCAGCTAAGAGATCCAAAGAAGCATGGAAAACTCAAGTCGCCCTATCAAGGCATGGAGAAAGTGAAGACAACAAAACTATAGTTGTCGAGGAGAGACTTTGAGAGACTCTCGCATGAAGGAGTCGTATAATATTGACTCATTCTTCACACATGTGATTGGAATGGTCATACGTATAAGGTCTCATGGAGAGACTCTTGAAGAAATAAGGATTGTGGAGAAACTATTGAGGATTCTACCCTCAAGCTTTGATGTGATTGTCACCACCATAAAAGAGACCAAGGATCTCACAAACCTTTGGCTGATGAGCTACATGCATCACCGATGACACATGAGTAGATTGGGTAGAAATGAAAAATCATCTCTAGAGCATGCCTTTAAGGCCCGTATGTCCTTTTGAAGAGGAAGAGGGCAAGAGGAAACAAGAGAGGAAGAGGCGAAGCCAAAACAACAGGTGGAAGAAACAAATGAAATAAATGCTCAAGGAAGGGGAAGCAATCCAAATCAACACCAAGGCCAAGGAAGTAGCCATCAAAGTGGTCAAGAACATGCTCAAGGACAAAGGTATGATAAATCCAATGTCCAATGTCACTATTGTAAAAAATATGGACATTATGAAAACGAATGTAGAAAGAAGCAAGATGATATGGGTAATAGAACAAATGCAAATTTTACTAGAGAAAATATCAAAGCAGATAAATTGTTTTTAGCTTTAATATGGCCGAGGAAAAGAGTGAAGACTTATGGTTTCTAGACTTTGGTTGCGTAACCATATGACAGAAAGATAGCCATGTTTTCTATGCTAGATGAGAATGTGAAGTCACAAGTCACATTAGGGACCGATAGTAAATTTTTCCGTTATGGGAAAAGGAGATGTAAATGTTTTAACAAGGAAAGGTGAAAAGAAATCCATACAGATGTCTATTATGTTCTGAAATGAAATGTAACCTCTTAAGTATTGGACAACATGTTCAAAAGGGGAAGAATGTTTTTCGAGGATGATGGCACCATCATGGATAAACCACCCAAACAAAAATGTATTGTTGAAGTGAATATGAAAAGGAATGATGTTCCCTCTCAGGATGAGAGCAACATTTGAAGGATGGAGAAGAAAATGGCAAAGTAGTTGACACAAGAGGCTTTCCAAAGCAAACCAAAGGATGACAATTGGTTGTGGCACTTGAGATTTGGACATCTCAACTTTGGAGGTCTTAACTTGTTGAACAGAAAAGGAATGGTAAGAGGTTTACCATCGATTGAGAAACCTAGACAACGTTTGTGAAGGTTGTATCTTGGGGAAACAACACAGAGAAAGTTTTCCAACCGGAAAAGCAAGTGAAAAATCACCTTAGAGATTGTCCACCGCATTTATGTGGATCGATGCAAACTCCATCACTTGCTAAAGAACCATTACATGTTAACATTTATTAATGATTTTACCGTAAAAAAACTTGGGTTTACTTTTTGAAAAACAAAAGTGAAGTGTTTGAAAGATTTTGCACTTTCAAAGCACTTGTGGAAAACCAAAGTGGGCTCGTACATCAAAGTCCCAAGGACCGATAGAGTGAGGTGAGTATATCTCTAAATATTTTCTACTTTTTTGTAGAGAAAATGGGATTCATAAGCGCTTTACAACTAGATATACTCCACAAAGAAATGGAGTTTCCGAAAGGAAGAATAGAACAATCACGGACATGGTAAGGAGTATGTTAAAGACAAAGTATTTGCCCAATGATTATTGAGTCGAAGTTGCACATTGTGCAACATACATTCCGAATAGGTGCCCAAAAAAGCAGCTATGAACAAAGCAGCCCAAGAGGCATGGAGTGGCACAAAGCAAGGTGTCACACACATGAGTTTTTCGATGTGTGGCTTATGTACACATTCCGCATCAGCTATGAATAAGTTGACAAAGAAGGGGGAGAAATGTATTTTCATTGGATACATTGGAGAATCCAAAGCTTATAGGTTGTACAACCCATCCACCAATAATTTTATCATGAGCAAGAGATGTTCACCATTGAGGAGGAGCTTGGGATGGAAGCATAGAGAAAATAAAGGAATGTTAAACACTGCTTATCTCATGATGAAAATGATGGGATGAGCTCAACAAATACATCCCCAAACAACATCACCAACACAAGGGCAGCAAGAGACACCCTTGAGGAGAAATGAAAGCCCAAGCACACCACAAGGGAGAAAATTCAAGTGCTTCTTCAAGCACTTGTACACCTAATGAAAGAGGAAATAAGTTCAAAAATTTGAATGACATTTATGAACAAGAGGCAAAGAAATGAAGGTATGAATTATTTGTTTGCTTTATATTGTCATGTTGATGACCCTATTCATTTTTAGCAGGCGATTAAAGATAGGAAATGGATAGAAGCTATGGATAAGGAAATTAATGCTAAAAAGAAACAAGACATGGGATTTGGTTGAACTCCCAAAAGGAAAAGAATTCATTGGATTTAAATGGGTCTACAAGACCAAGAGTAATGTTGAAGGCAAAATAGAGAGACACAAGGCCGTACATGTTGCCAAAGGGTATAAGCAGAGTACCTGAGAGACTATGAGGAAACTGTGACCGGTTGCTAGAATGGAAACCGTGAGAGCAATGTTGTCCATAGCAAAGAAACAAGTGGAAATTTTATCGATGGACGTGAAGTCGGCATTCCTAAATGGAGTGTTAATGGAAGAGGTTTACATTGAACAACCCCAGGGCTACGAAAAGAAAGGCCAAGAGAACAAAGTGTGCAAATTGAAGAAAGCTCTTTATGGGTCACAAGGCCAAGAGCTTGGTACAAGAGGACAGATTCCTATCTACCGGAAAATGGATTTGAAAAGTGTGAGGGAAGAACCCACCTCTACATCAAAGAAAAATATGGTAAAATGCTAATTTTTGTGTTATATGTTAATGATGTTATTTTCAATAAAATGATGATTACCTTATTGAAAATTTGAAACAAATGCCATGAAAGAAGAATTTGAAATGACCGACATGGGTTTGTTGGAGATACTTCTAGGAATAGGCGAGAACAAAAAAAGAAAATGGGATTTTTATCTCACAGCAAATATGTTAATGAAGTGTTGGAAAGATTTAACATGCAAGAAATTAAGCAAAAACAATAATCACTCCCACAATGATGGGATTAAAACTCAGAGAGAGGATGAGTGGGAGGATTTTGATCCTAGTTTGTACAAGAGCATAGTTGTGCCCCCATGTATTTGACCACAACTAGGGTAAATATACGTAAGGCCGTTAGTTTGATTTCCGCATTCATGGAGAGGCAAAAGGAAGCACATTACCGAGTAGCAAAAAGGATTTTGAGGTATGTCAAAGGTACTAAAAGGTTTGGTATTTTATGTACCGTCGTAATGTTCGTATTTAATTGACACACCGAGAAGGATCTAAGGCTGAAGTGTTGATGATCGGAAAATTACTTCCGGTTATGTTTTTCTACATGGGTTCAGGAGCCATTTCATGGCTTCTAAGAAATGTACCTATTGTAGTGTTGTCTACACAGAGGAAGAATATGTGGCAAACACAAGAGGCGCGTCTTAAGAAATTTGGATGAGGAGGATGTTGAGAAGTTTGAGCCAAGAGCAAGTAAAAGGAACTATGATTTTTTGTGACAATAGCCTCACTATTGCATTATCCAAGAACTTTGTGTTTCACAAGAGAACGAAATTCATTGACACAAATTTTCACTACATCGTGGAGCTAGTGAATAATGGAGAAATTTTTTTAGAACACCTAACTTAAGAAGTTTGCAAGAAGACTCCGACCAAGCCATTGGGGCTCTAAGAGTTTTGAGTTTTTGAGAAAATGTCAGTATGACTGATAACCCAAAGAAAGCTGAAAGTAAGGGGAAGTGTTGAAATGTTACTTTCAACTATCCCTATACAGAGCCGCTTTCCATTTTTAATCTCTAGTTTTTAGTCCTCTAGTCGCTTACCAAAATTGTTGAACCGATGGGGCTTCATTTTTTGGCACCAAATTTTTCAGGTGTTTAAAAGAATAGAGTTCGTACATCAAAGAAAACATAGCTTTTTTATAAATAGAGGAAACAGCTTTATAGTAAAAAAATCATTTGTATGTGCGCTGGAGACCTTTATTTGAAACCCAAAGGTCCCCGCAAAGTTCAAGTGTCTTGTTGATGTGGTGAGTTCGATGCGTTCATCGCAATTGGAAGTCACATATGAAACCACCGCCTTTTTTATTTGTCTAATGGAATGTCCCGATGCGATCATCGCAATCGATTTTTTTGGCCCAATTGAAAATTGAAGAACCGTACCGAATGAGCTCTATAGGTTGGATTTAATTGTTGATCGCGTGTCCATCTCACATCGGCAATCGGAAGTTTTAAGTTGGGCCGTTTTGAAATGTTTTGATCCGAACTCAAAAAGGTTTAAACCAAAACATATAAAACCTTTTCACGTTACAATCCTCGCCGACGTTAGCAAAGCAGGATTTAAGATGTGATATGAGTTTATAAACTCAATTGGATTTTTTCATCGTGTGCACATTTTCTCGATGCTGTCAATAACCCCAAATCGTAACGCGAAATTCTCCGGGGCCTAATTTGGCTCATAGTTCTTTGAACCGTGAGGTGTAATGGTTTGGTTCGTCGTGCGATGGCATTTATGATGAAGTTTTGTTATAAAACTTATATCATATTGTTTTAATGTTGTTTTGTACGTACAATGAACGATTTAAAAGTTTTGTAATATGTATGTTTTAATATATATATTATATGCACATGTGCATTGTAAGGTGGGCCCGAAAGGAAATACAAAGCCATAGGTTTTAAGTCTAAGTTTTATTTTTAACATAGTTTTTATTTTATGTTATTTGCGGCACATATAAAGTGTAAAAGCCCAAAAGGCTTATTGTCTTTGTATTTGCACAAGAGTGCATTTTTATTTTTAAAAGCAATGAGACAATGTATTGTTGTTTTTACACAACAGTTGTTATTTTGAAGAGACATAGAGTGTTTTTGGCACCGTGTCTTGTAACAAATTAGCATTTGTAATCCCTCTTAGAGGAAGAAGTTTTATCAGAACATTTTTACGTTGAAAGGAATAGAAGTTTTTTTTTGTTGTGTGAAACTGGGTTTCCTTCGTAAGAAAATTTTTATTTTTTTTCTCTATGTTAAGAGGAGAGCATTATTCTCTCCATATTGCTCCGGAATTCTCGTAAATTCCAACAAATTTTTCTCACATGGCTTAAATGAACAATTTCTTTGCTTCGAATACACTCTAGTTTGTATTTTCACGATTTAACCAAAGGTCACCGACTCAACCGATGCTTACGCAAGGATGCCGTGTACCTTGTTTAAATGCATTCCAACTATAACTGACAAGTGTAGAAAGACTTCATGCTTATAAATGGACAAGTGTAGAAAGACTCTTACGCTATAAAATCGATCATCCGTTTGTCCCTAAACCCTAAGAATCATTATAAATCGAATACCTTCGCTTGTTATGATCATCCAACCATCAACAACTTTCTATCGTCTAACAACAATTCAAAGCCCTAGGAATGATGACAAAGTATGTGGAGAGAAGTTGTTTTCAAATAAGATGCCTTATGCACAAAATTTCCGGAAGAATGCGGAACTTTATGTATCTTTGCGTTCGCGTAACTCACCGTTTCACGTCCATCACACGTTTAGTAGTGGAGCGAAGAGTCGAGACTTAGAAAATTGAATTGGAGTTTTTTTTCAAACAACCGACTGTCCCTCAATGGTGGCTTCAAAATATGTACAAAAAATATTTTCATTCAGCATGGAACCACGTGTAAAGGCATTCAAAGAACAAAATAGTTCTACATTCTATATATATCGCACATCAATGACTAACTAGCATGTGCCTGTGTACACTTATGTATATATATGCCTAGTAACTAGTAAATTAAGAAGTCAAAATGACGAGAGGCAAAAAGAAGGGGAACACGTTAACATGTTTTGTATTTTTTTTTCAATGGAGTAATACAAATTCTTTTCACAATCTATTTTATTTCGATTAATTATTAGCTGAAATTTGACATATATATATATATATATATATATATATAAACATTATTAAAAATACCTAATTTGTAATTATTTTAATAATTCATATAGTTGGAATTTGTATTTTTCTTCCAAGGTGTTTTCTCTTTTTTAAGCATAACTATTTCTGTGATGTGTGGGGATGGAATTCGATAGGCATTTCGCCTATTTGTGGGTATTTCTCAGACGACTAAAACTTTTTTTTGTATGTTTTTTTAGATGTGCTTGAAATTAGGGAACACTTTTTTTAGGTGGCAACAATATTTTGAAAACATTATTTATTTTTATTTCTTTCCACTTTGTTTTCTACATGATCCCAAGGACACTAGGTTATAAACCTATAAATTAGAAATCTTATATATACATTATATTGTAGCCTACACAAAAAGAAATAAAAATAAGTAATTCAAAATGAAGCTTGAGGCTAGAGTAGTTGAGTTGAATGTACACATATAGAACAACAAAGAGGGATGATCAACTTTGGGTTCCACCTGGCTGTATCAGAATCTACCATAAATATGGGATTTTAGGACCTATGGATAGTAGACTCGCAGAGTCAAGAGTGATCCGACCATCAATTTATTGTTAGCTAGCAACCATCCGTCAATTTGCATTCACAACATTACTCAAGGCTTATGAGCACCCAAGGTTAACTTTCCCATTCAACTTCATTAATTCAATTTGAAATATTCTTTTCCAAAATGAGACCCCGAAACTCATTAATAAAACACAAATTATAATATTTGCGAAGATTGGATGTTGGTGGTGAGTTTTATATTTTATAAATAAGAGAAGTGAACATTCCCAAGGAGATTCATTTTTGTTTTTATTGAGTTAGTTTGAACAAGCTGTAAATGAATAACTACTGTTTTTTACTTATTAATCCTTTTAAGAGACTTAAATATCTAGTGATTTATGCATGTAGCATTGCATTCATTAGCTCTTATTTTTTTTCAATAGTTGCACTTGGGGAGAAGTTGTTAATTAAAACTGTATCTTTCTAGCCCTTAATGGTTATGAAGTGCAAAACATTGCATTCATTAGTTCTTATTTTTTTCAATGGTCGTACCTGGGGAGAAGTTGTTAATTAAAATCATATCTTTCTAGCCCTTTAATGGTTATGAAGTTGGCGTTGTTGTAGTAATGAGCCTTATTTTATTGTGTTGAGGTTAGTGGGAGTAGGTTTTCCCTTTTATTAAGAGGTCCTTGTCGTTGATTTGGTGTTTTTTGTCATTTTATCTTTTTACAAATTTTATTTGAAATTTAATGATAATTAATCATTAAAAGACAAGTCTTGATGTGGGTGCCGCCGATGAATGATGGGACCTTACACTCGCGCGTCTCCCGAAGGAGTACGCATGGGAGAGCCATATGTTCTACCGTACGCACATTTATGCGCTCATTAACCGACGGGGCCTCGCTGAGCAATTAAACTCCGTGTTATGAGCTCTCTCATCGCACTATGGGTATTCAACCTGGCCATGGCTCTCATTCCGTATTGTTCGGTTAATGGTGATAGCGGGGTCATGGTCTCTTCCGCCTCCTTTAAACAAGGCATGCCCTCAAGGCTATGCATCAGCATTCAAACCCACACGGTGTCGCTTACTCTCCTCGCCCGTTTTGAACCGCCGTCTGGGATTCACTTCTCTCGCAGTAGCTTCTCGTCAATCCAACCAAAGACACCCTTGTGCTCGACCCGTGGATTTTTTGGGGCAACGCCCCACCCTCTAGACGCTCAAACGACAGACCGCTCCTCATGAATTTCCCATCACTACGTTTTTGGACCACCCGCTGGTCCTTGTGGCTTCTTCGTATTTTCTTCGCAAGACTCCGCCCTCCATGCCGCGCATATGACATATAATGCGAAGTAGGCGTGGGTTCGGCGAGAGGGAGAGCCTCACAACAACGACCTCCCTCCGCTCTATCTCGAGATCCTCTTCTCACGAAGAGACTCGTAAAATGTATCATGGCGACGAAGGTGTCATGGGGTCTCTCGTTCTAAAGTTAAACCTTTCCTCTCCCCACCGCTAACCTCTAATGCTCCACCCTCCCCCTCCCACAGTTCTCGCTTTTCTCCCATCCACCAATCATCCCGTTGGTGTCAATTTCGTTTTGAATGTCTTCATGACAATCCAATCACATCGCTGGCATTATGGTGACGTTCAAGAAGAAGCTCCCTCTCCCCTATCCCTCCCTCGCGCTTCCCCCGAGGCCTCCTTTCTCTACCTCCAATCCTCCCAAAAATCTCGGCTCACCACCAACCCTCGCTTCACGTAGAAGAAGCTTCGCGCAAGATGGTTGAGTTCCGACTGTGGAGGTGCCCCCAAAGGCATCATGAATTATTTTAAGATGAGTACGCTGTGGTGGTGGAAGAGCCTCCGTCACCAACTCGTGACCACATATGCTCAACTCACAAATTTACTCATTTTTGTTCAATTTCCGTTGGAATTTTTTGTTTCTTTGTCACAACGTGCACTGAAAAAGCCGAGTGTTACTCTTGCTTATTTATTTCTCGTCAAAACATCATGTATAAAGGTGTGCCCGCTTTCCCATCCCGTGGCGCCAATATGATTTCTAAAGGATCGGTTTCACTTCCGGGAGTCTAGACCTTCTGCTTAGCATGTTCTTTTTTCAAGCCCTATGGCTCGTGCTCCCGCATGACACCACTACGCTTTGTATCGTTAACCCTTATACATAATAGAATTAGTTTTATTTAGAAAAAAAAATCATTAGAAGACAAGAAAAACACAATGCACTATAAGTAAAACAATTCACAACATAGAAACATAGAGATGGGTTTATGTACCAACTAGATGTGTGTGCATACTCGTAGGAGTGCAACTTCCCCCGAGCTAAATCAAAGTTTCATGAAACAAGGATGCAAAAGGTTTTTCAAGCGAATACAATTCCTACATCAATTCTTAAAAAGCTTAAGATAACAGTAGCAACTGTCCGTATGTGTACAGTGTCTTTGCACAAGTTAAGAAAGACCTACAATTTCTTTTTCCATGTTCTAGATATATGTTGCAAATAAGATTTAAAAATAGAACAAGTTTAAAAAAAATTATGAAGAGACAATCATTCCCTCGATCTACCGACGAAAACATTTGGAAAATTATGGCAACATGTAAAATATTTCCAAGGAATTTTCTCACTATAAAGTATGAACACTAAATAGAAAGGGTCTCATACTAGTTAACAAATAAGAAAACTAATCACATAAGAAATACCGTATTAAATAAGAGTGTATGTTATCATGTATGTTGTCATTTTATTGCTTACGCTTTCCATTTGAAATTTAATAATATATTTTTTTATTATTAAAATTGTATTTTTTAATATGAGATGCATTTAATAAGTTTGGAAATTTGTTTGGAGTATTTGAATTTATAAATTTATAAATTATTTTGTAATTGTAGTAAATTTTAACTATATTTTGGAAAATTTTAATTAGAAAATATACCTAGAAAAAATGTCATAACATAGAACATTTAGATTATGTTTATTAGATCTAATTTATTATGATATAGTTAAATTTGATTTTCGAACTACTATCATAATTTACAAGGTAGTATCTTTTTTCCAAGTGAAAAACAATGTGTTTGATCAATAATAAGTAATTATATTAATGCCACAGAAAAGAACATTGGTCATTTTTTTCCCTTATGATAAATATGTGAAAATTTAACATAATTATGTTATCAAGGGTATTTTTTAATCAAGTATTTATTGGTGAAGGGTTAATTTATTATGAGAGAATCACTCTCAAGGGATAAATTTTAAACATACTGTTTCTTGACCGGGAAGTACACCCATCCAAAATGTCAAAATAAATTTGTATGACGAGTAAAACAAAACTTGTTTTTCACCGTTTATTGTTTTCTAAAAACATTATTAGTATTGTATTTTAAGTCGTGTTCCATCTCTGGGTTGGGGCCTATAACAATGTGAACCATAGAACTCATGTTTTATTGGTCATGTACTTAACCTCTTGGTACCAGGGACCCATGACTCAATTTATCATGTATTTTCATAATTTGCGTATTTGTATTTTTGACTCAATTGATAATGTATTTCTTGAAAATTATAAAAGGATGTTGACTACCTAATTTAAAAAAGGAAAAATAATATCCAATAAATCATTTTTGTGTTATGGTTATGTTGTTTTTTAAGTAAAATTTTGTATTCAAAACTTTATTGTTGTCGGTTAATCTATTATCAACACATCACTCTTCAAGGGAAAAATTTTAAACATAATTTTACTCAAGAGAAGTATAAAGATCCAAATGTCAAAAAAAATTGTATGATAGGTAAAGAGGAATACAAATTCCAACCCCGATGCATCTACAATTTGAAGGTTTTATTTTAAGTTTCATGACATGTTCATTGGAGTAGAATGGAATAATCATTTTTTTACAAATGATTTCTATGTCAACATCGAGGCTCAGGCAACTTAAGCATCATGAAATTAAACTTGTTAATGTGACTATGAACTTCGTTAATGTAATTGTGAACTTCATTAATGTGGTTGTTTTTCAATTCTCTTTTGTGAATAACATAAGCCATATTACAAGCATACTCCACAGTAAATATAGGAGATGGAGGCGTAAGTATGAAAAAATACTGTTCCAATTGGCTTCATTCATAAATATGTTTTCTTCAAACATGACTACCTTTCGGATGAAGTCATGTGTGTTTACTATTTACAATTTTTTCAAGGAATGCCCTTACCCTAAAAAATATGAGGGAATAATTTAACAAGAAATTACAACTTGGGCCTCAACGAATAAAGCTCGGTTTTAGAGTAACATAGAAGAAGGTATGCAATTTTGTATGGCCATTACAAGCATAACATTATGTACAAAATCACCAAAAAATCACCGAATTGTTGAAATCTTTCTTATTTTGTTTCACCCTTGATCATGATTTGTTAATCCCTAGATTGGCCATGCTCATGATGAGCTCCGGCCAATCTAGGAGTAAGATATCATGATCACCAAACTGAAAAAAAATAAGAACCTTGAGGATGCATCTTCTATGGGAATCAATGAGGAGTTTCTCAAAACTCCGCAAAATCACCTCGTGTTGTTTATTCTTACAATTTCATTGTTTCTATTGGACCCTCATTATCATGATCCAATGTTGTCATTCTCGCTAAGAATGCAACCTCGAGGGTGCATCTTTTATGGGAACTATCGAGAATTGCTTAGAACCCGCAAAATCGCCATGTGTTGTTTATTCTTACAATTTCGTTGTTTGTAGTGGACCTCATTATCATGATCTGATGTTGTCATTCTATTATTTTGATCATAATCACGCCAAATTTTATTCCAAAACTAACTTTCGTAATGCCTCCGCTAGAAGGGAGCTTTTTCACTTCCATAATATCTAGGCCATGTAAGTTAAAAAACACCACCCAGTCCCGACACATTTCTGAATGATGTGGGGACCAAAACAATTCAACTTGTTTTGGGTGGACATGGCATAACCACCATCCGAGGTTCTAATGTATTATGATATTAACCGTGCAGTTTTTGTCATTTAAATTCTCATGATATGTACAGTTTCTCGGGTAGATTTACACCGCAAAACACCCATTAGGTGGGGAAAATTAAGGGGAATTGTGGTTCGTACATACATACTATGAGATCTTATGGAAAAAATGGACCGATACATTCATAATATCCCTTCGGTCGTGCAAAACACGTTGGTGTGCCCGCGCCACTACCGATGGATTTTCGGTTGGTGGTGTTGTTGTTTCCGTAAGGCGACCAATCATAACACATCTTTGGTTTTTCATTGCTCATAATTTTTTTTTGTTGTATATTTTGTGGATTTCATCAACCGGTTTTTCCGGGACCCATGTATCATCGGGAAGTTTTGGAAAAGTTTCTGTAAGTAGTGAACTAGAGGTACCGGTTTGGAGTGGGCTCGAGGACTGGGGGAAATTTCAGCATTTACTACTTTTGGATTTATTTTACAATATTTCATTTAATGTCTATGAAATATCCTTTATATTCCCCGCGATTGTTTAGTGTATCATATCAATGGATTACAACAGACATGATTGTGGTTGCAATATCACACCTCTTGGTGTTGTTTAATGATGTCATGGCTCACCGTGCCGATGGGCCTTTGGTATGGCACTAGAAAATATTGACGATATTTATCTATATGTATACAATTAAATTCGTAGGTGGTGGACTCGGGTAAAATTATGGAACATTTTATGAATTTCTCGATCGCATGACCCATGATATATACCTACCGGCCTAGCTAGCATCACAGATCATATCATCCCTCTCATTGAAACCGTGATGGCCTACCTAGTGGACACCTAGGGGCAACCATTATATAGAAGCTCAAAGGCAATTTATGGAGGAATATCCCAATAACTTTCATTTCAAAAAAATGAAATGTATCATTATGTTGGTTTAATAGATAGAGAAGGAAAGTTATTGGCATGGGATCATAATTCGTATAATGAGCATAGGATGTCTATGATTTTCATCCAAAGGGTCAGATTTATTCATAGAATTTGAAGAAAAATTCGTGGTGATAAGACAAAGGTTGATCATGCATTATGGAAGGAATGTTGTATGGAAATTTGCTATCAAATTGAACAAATAATAAGTTCAAAAGGTGGCAAAGTAAATTATGAAATATTCAGAGGTATGGATAAAATTTTCTAGTTAGCATTTAGAACTTGAGAGATACGGGAATTAATTGATTATATTTTTTTAGTTGTGGGAGAACGTCGCATCAAAAGTCGAAGGTCAAAAATCTAAACCATTGATATGTACCAACAAAGAATCAGGTCCTCAAATGAAGCTCCTTCCAGAAGATATGACCTACACACCTTGGAGATCAATGTAAAGAGTGAAGGATGAAAATCTTGTCAAAACAAAATTATCTCGTGTAAAGTCGTAGAGAATTATCAAGGAGGAAATGTCTCGAGGAATTTCTAAACTAAGTTTGTTATTTTTACTTATTCTTGGATTATAAGTTTATGTTAAATATAATATATTGTTTTTGGTATTATTTTAATACATATCACTATATTAACATTGTTTACCTTATTTATTCAACACAAGGTTTATATGAGAATACAAGAACAAATGGTTAAATTATTATCGATGATAGTTGGGATGATGTTGTATGCAACTACCCAGATTCAAGTTCTACATCACCTTAAAATATATTTATATTGTATTTAAAAGGTATGTTAATTTATACATTCATTTATATTCATATGTATGTTATTTTTATTTTATAACTTATACATATATTTATTTATTTTATTAAAGATGAAGAAGGGATGCAAATGGAGCAATCGATAGTTTTAAGCTTTATTGAAAAAATTAAATGGAAAGGATGAGAAAACATCTTGGATGTTTAACTTGATCCGAGTCCTAATTATTTCATTTGGAATGGGCTCCACACTATCCAATATCAAATAATATCAGGTGATTGTGAAGACACATTGCAAAATCATACATAACAAAAGGGATTATTCTCATAGTTATCATGGAGATATTCCTCATGATTTCAATATCCCAAACATTGAATATGATAGTAACCCTTATACTTATCAAGTAATTAGTAAAGTGGTTGTGGGATTTCTAGAAGTCACAACATCACCATTTTGAAGATTTGTGACATTTCATTCAAAAACACATTTGCGGTTGTTATTATCAAGCTTCAAGGGAAAAGCAAAGTCAAGGATGCACCATGGTAAGACATTGAAATTGTTTGTTTGATTAATATTAAAAAATCGCTTATGTACAAGTTAGTTGAACTTTTACTATTATTTGTGGTGGAAATCAACTAATTATAATTGGATCGTGATTTCATTCATGTTGAATGTTGGAAAAGGATGATAGCTATAAGCCTATTCTTTTCAATCAAGTAGATGGAAAGAATCATAGCTAGATCGTCCACGATGTTGTTGTAAAAACTAACATATGAAGATAAAGAAAAAAAGAGAGAGATAGTTAACATATCAAAACCATAAATACGATTAACTATCTTTAGATTTATGTTCAAATGAAGGAGATCTTGCCTTTGGATTTATTTTCGTGGTCATGTAAGTTTTATTATATAAGAATGAATTTCACTATTTTATTTTTTAAATCTTTTTTCTCAGTTATACTAATTTACTAAATTTTTTTCTTTTGTACTTGATGATTAGGTACAACACTAGCATGTTGCTTACAAAAAGGAAGAAATTTCATTTCCATTGAAAAGGACATAATATAATGCAAATTTATTCAACAAAGAATCAATGCTCTTCAATTTCTTCTAAATGCAATGCAAGAAGTTCGTTTCGAGGAAAGGGGATTTAATGAATCTCGCTGTGGAAAAAAAATCAAAGGAACCTCAACCACCATTAGATACAATGATTGAAAATGCATACTTTGGGACATTTCCGTACATTAAAGATCCATCAAAAGAGGAAAATGATGAAATTAAAGCCACTAATGAAAATATTGTGGAAGAGGAAAAAATTAAAATCTTGAAGATGAAGAGTTTTGGTTATGTGATATTATTGATTATTGATTAAGTTAACCCTTCCAAATGAAGCTCAATTTTCGTAACTATTAATAAGTTATACTTGTAATGTTTTGACTTTGACATTTTATGAGAAGAAATAAACATTCAATTGTTGTTATTATATGTTTAGTATTTTTACAATGTGATTTTCACTTCATTTTTATGTGAATCATGTAATTTTGAAAACAAATTATAACTATTATTAATCTCCTTGACATAAAATTTAAAAAAAATCGCTAGTTTTTATACTTTTTTTGTTAATTTTTTCCTATAAAAATAGTTTATTTGACATGTCACTTTTAGCAAAAGAGACTCCAAAATGTTTATTTTTTCAATTATTTATATTTTCAAAAATGTACTTTTTTAGTAATGTTAGCCCCCCCTATGAAATTCTCGGAGCAAGAAAGCTCGGGGGCTAGATTGTATGGAGCTCAAGGAATGCCTTTCCCCGAAAATTCATCCTCCTTTGGAGTCTCTTTGTGTTGTGCCTAATTCTAATCCTCTCTGGCCGATCCATTGCTCAAAGGGACCTATTATCTTCCTTTACCCCTAAGAACTCGGCAAAATTCCCCATCACAACATCTCGCTTTTCCCTTTGTTAAAGTTTCCCTTTAATCCCCCCATTATCCCTTTAAATCCTCTCTAAATCATGTTTCCGGCCGCTCAATCGTTCCCACCCCTTCATTCCCCTATCGTTGCCCTTAAAAGGCTTCAAAATACATTAGAAATGGATTAAACCCATTTCCAACCCTATATCAGGCCTTAGCCCTCTTCTCGCGTTAGCCCCACACCTTTCTTCCCATCAGACCCGGTTACCGGCCACCAACGCTAAATCCGTCTGGGCGCTAGCCCCTCCGAATCCGTCTCCGCGTGAAAATCATTCAAAACCTTTTAAATGCACATATATATGGGTTTGATATATAAACTTAAACCGACAAATCTCCACCGTCCGTTAAATATCAGATCCGCGCCCCGAAACGGCGTGGTCCCCTCCTCCCCGCCATTGTTCACAAATGTGCCATGGTTTTTCTCCCGCACCACCGTGCCTTCGGTTTTCTCTCAACACCCAACGATTCCACCCGGGCCCTCCTCGCCACATGTCCTCCTCAATCGTCCCGAAACCGCCCTCATTTCGCGCATTAATTCGGGTGGCTGCAACGTGCGGGGGCCGGAATCCATGTCACCGTCCGATTCTAACCGCCCCATCCGACACTCCTCGCTCGACGAAGTAGCCGCGGGGTTTAGCGCACGCTTCTCGTACTCCCCGACCCGTCGTCACCTCTCCTCGCTACACCGTTAGTCATCGATTTCGCGATCGACTTCCGCCCGCGTCCCTCCTCCTCCTTTGTTGAATATTCCACCCTCACCCCGTCCCTCCACGTTACATCCCACGTGCACCCTTCCGTGCACATTCCTTCGGGCCGCACATATTGCTCCATTCCTCGTGTCGTTTAATGATTTTTTGTTCACGCTTCTCTCTACATACCGTCATCTCCGCCATGGAATTTTTACATCGGCCCTCTCGCATTTTTTTGCCTCCACCACGCCATCTCGCACCTGGCCACGCTCATCTTCCATATCATCCTCGCCACCCCATCTAGGCTTCGAAGAAGCCATGTTTTTTTGCAAGATTGAAAATGATGAAAGATCGTCATTAACACGCAGCTCGTTGGCGTTGACAAGAAATCCAAGAAAGGGCATCTTCAGCAGAGGGAATGTATGGAAAATGACCCCGGGAGATGAACGCAGTGGACACGCATTAAAGAGAGCAAGTTTTAACTTTATAAAAGCCTCCTCAGCCGCCATTAAAAGCTCGAGCTAACTCCGTCGAGGCCAAAATGGGAGTGGCTAAGCATTCCAAGTACAAAGCAAATGAGATTAAGGCAGTTTAACAATATCTTAAGTCTTTAATCGCAGGTTTAGAAAGCAAAGAAGCATTGAAGATCCCGAGGATCTATCCAAAAGATTTTGAGTGCGTAGAAGAATGTCCCCGAAAGAATCTCCGCCCAACTACGCTCGTGCTACCAGAATGGCAATAATACTTCGATGGTTGTTCACCATTTGTTTATTCCCCATAAGTACAACAAAGTATGGCCACCCGAATGCGCAAAGGCATGTCCGGAGTAAAGGCAAATCCGAGGAAGATCACTCCCCGCATAAAGAAATGACAAAAATTAAATACACAGTAGCCTCAAACGTAATGGGTTTCGGCCCTCGCATTCATTTTTGTGTTTAATGTTACTTTTAATTTTCACCTACCCTCCTTACCGATCTTCTGCCCATCGTCCGCTATAGCTACTTAAGGAAACATTGTAAAGGCTGGTTGGCGAGATAATGCTGAAACGCAAGTATTTTCCTCTTGGAGACAAGTTCTCTCAAGAAGGTTGTTAGATAGGTCAGAGATTAGATGGTATTCGTGACCGAATGTTCGAGCTATGGGCTATGATGTACATGATTGGTGTTGTTTTTAATATGACAAGCATGTTTCTTTGGATCCCGATCTAAAGCACCGGGTGATCTCCGTATTTGTGATCGACTTGCTTTCATTTCATCATACCATGTTTCTTCAAAGTTCGCATCGGTTTGGCATAAGATTTACCCTCGATAAGCACCTTATGTTGCTGCTCTCTTAGCCCTTATGTTTTCTCGCTTATATGTGTATCCGAATGTCGATTTAAATTGATTTAACCAAATGGTAGTGGATGTTATTTCCTACTTCCTCTCGATGTACGAATTAATGAAATATATGTTTAGACATTCTTATTAAGATTTAGTTGGATGTGTTGAGAATACTAGGGGGTCTAGAACCTTGTCTCCGCTCTAGGGTCTTACCCCAATCCTGCCCTTTCTAAGATCCCTTGTCCTACCTCTGACCTGATCTATAGATAGAGTTGGTTGGTTCTCTCCTTTCATTTTCATCTTTAATGTCCCATTCCAAATATCTCCTTCTCAAGATCCATGCTCTAGATGACTAGCCCAACCGAAATCTTGCACATTGATTACAAATAAATCCTTTCGACTCCATTTCCCCAATGGCCTTGATGTTCCCCGAGTTATCTCGTTTCTGTACCTAAACTCACTCTATGCTCATCCTTGTCCCGTGATGAATCCTTTTCCTTCCCCGATTCCCAACAACCAAACTCTTAATCAAACAAACAAACCCCCGAAGCCTATAACTAGCCTAAAATCATAACACCCGAGCTTCAAAGACATAAACCTTTGACTACCATAGAGAGATCCCTCTCTGGACCTAGGAGGGCTAGATCCTAAGGTCCCAAAGTGGTTCTATGTTGTCTCATCTTTTGGTCTCTGTCAACCTGGCCAAAACATGGGAACCCCAACATAATGGCGACTCCGCTGGGGACTTCTGAGTACATTTCACCTTAAACATTCGTAAAAACCTCAGAAACTTAGAACTCTGGTTAGGTTGACAGTAAGTCACCCCTTTCTTGAATCAACCTCCATTATTGAATATCCACCATACTCTTAGACAGAGCCTGGAAAGGGCCAGATAGCCTCCAGATCTCATCCTCTTTTCAGAGGTGACATATCTGGTAAATGCCCTCCCAGTCAATCTCTGGTTGGAGCTTGTTGTTGTAGAGGAGATTCCTAAAAGGTGATAGTTCCTGAGCACTGTGGTGGACAGTGTACCCCTTAGAAACATCCTAAACCCTCCACCTGGTGACTCCATTGTTCCTAAATGAAAAGACTCCACTGGTGATCAGTAGGCCTGCTGATCATCTTGGTTTCGCATCAGACTCCACTGGGAGACCAGACCCGAAACATAATGAAGACTCCGCTGGGAGACCATCCCTGAGACAATATCAACCACAATAGAAGTAACAAGTAGGGTTAAGCTGCTTAGTTCAAGAACAACATTCTGGCTCACAGAACCATTCATACGAGAGCTTTCCCTGATCCAAACCCACCTGAAATAGTTGATAATCCTGAGAAAATCCTCAAGAGAACACCTGTAAGTAGGAGATCAACTATTTCCAGCAACATTCATAGAGCTAATTCTGCACCAGAAAACCTAACAGCTCTAACACATTTCCTCCCCGACCTAGACATACCTAATAGACTACCGAGAACTAGGTCATCCAATCATGTAGACCAGCAAGACCTCGAAGTTTACAATACACCATATAACAGTGGTAAAAACACCAGGGACAGTGAAACCCCTCCTTCCACACCACCTGATTTTCACTTCCTTCAAAACATGGGGCTCTCTCACCCTAGATCTGCTCAACAGACTTCTGCTGGTCCAAACATCCCTGTCATCCAAATACCAGCTGCTCAAGCTAACCCTATACCCCATCAGAACATCATTATGGCAGCCTGGTATGCACCTTTTCTTTTACCTCAACCCTTGTTACCCTTGCCCAATGATTATCAGTCAAAAATCCCACACTTCACTGCTAAAGAGTCCATAACAGCTCAGCAACATGTAGATAAAATGGAGGACTCTTTTGATTATATGGAAATTGATGATGAAACAATCAAAATGAGGATCTTTGCCCAAAGCTTAGGGGGCGAGGTCAAGAAATGGTTTAAAGGGTTGCCTCCTGGCAGTATTCAAGATCTCCCTGCATTATACCAGACCTTTATAAACAAATGGGAGGTTAGAGCAAACCCTCGCCAGCTCCTAGCAGAATACATGTCCCTTAAGAGGAACGTAGGAGAGAGTGTTCACGATTACACCACTAGATTCAACAGCATTTATAATGCTCTCCCTCCACACATGAAACCTCCACAAGGTATGGCCCTAGCAAAATATCCCGATGGATTTGATGCTGACATGGCCTATGAGCTTAGAGATAAGGAGTATACCACACTGGAAGACATGCAGAAAGGAGCCATAACCATAGAAGCAAACTTAATGGAAAAAAGGGCAAGATTAAAAGCTGAAAAAAGGGTAACATATAGGGATGACAATGTAGCTTCCACATCTGATCCCAAATATGACAGACTTTCAAAAAATGTGGAAGAACTTCAACAAATGATAAAGAGGATGGTTGTCCAAAACAACAACCAAAACAGAAACCAGAACCAAAACATTAGAAGAAACAATGTTGCCCCCAACAAACAAAGAGAGTCAGACCAACAAATCATTCCCCCATTTCAAGAAAATTTTTTAGATGAAGACGAGGGAATCATTGAAGAGTCTGAAGGGAATACAATAAACATGTTTGAAGCAGAAAACTCAATCCTAAATTATGATTCAGGAGAAGACCAGCCCTCCACCACTGGTTATAATGAGGAATGGTTGGAAACTGAGAATTACAGATTAGGATTTGAAGATGCCATGCTACAGGCCAGGGAACAATATGAACTTAGGAGCAAGAAAAGCCAAGATACTTTCAAAACGAAGACTCCTGAGGTAACCATCAAGAAAAGACCTGACAAAACTTCTAAAGCAACCTCTGTAAATAACAAAACAACAGCTGAAAGTTCTGGTAAGCATAAGGAGAAGGACAACCAGGACACTGGAAAACAAAGTCAACCAACCAGCAGTACTAGCACTTCAGTTAGTACTCCTAATACAACTGTTCCAAACCTTGTACATAGTGAGAAAACACCAAATGACTCGGCTACCAAGTCAGCAAATAAAACGGAGTCAAGTGTTTCCAAGACACAGTCCACTTTCAATTTAGAGAGTGAACTTGCAAAAATCAAAATTTCTGTACCATTATCTGAGCTGGCCACTCAGAATGTATATAAAGGACAAATTTTGAAAGCATTGAATCTAGGGGAAAACAATGATACTGTAAATCTGAATGATGATCAACCAGCCCTGCTCTTTGGTCCAAAAATTGAAGGAAAGTTTCAGGAAGGGGTAGTTCCACCTTTTTATATCAGTCTCAACATTCATGACAAGATCCTTCATAATGCCATGCATGACTCTGGTGCATCACACAATCTAATGCCTAAGGTAGTGATGGAGAGGCTAGGCCTAGAGATAACCCGACCTTACAAAGATCTGTATTCATTTGACTCTAGCAGAGTAAAATGCCTAGGCCTCATCAAAGACTTATGTGTGAGCTTAACCCAGATTCCTGCCAAGTGTATGGTCATGGATGTTGTGGTGGCAGATGTGCCACCAAAGTATGGCATGCTATTGTCAAGATCATGGGGAGCCAAACTGCAGGGAACAATGCAGATGGATGGCTCTTATGCCACTATCCCTATATTTGGCCAACTTAGAAGACTGTATAGAGAGTCTCAGATGAAATTCTTAGTCAGTAGCCCCGAGAAACCTGAAAACTCACCATTATACTCTGTACATACAGATCTAGACTCTTTCATTCTCTACAATGACCAATCCTCAGAAGAGCCGAGATCAGATAATGGAAATACAAACATACAGCCCATGGATTTCAACATAATGGCTACTCTGGAAGAATACGAAGAAGAAGACCATGGGAAAACTGCTGAAAATATAACTCTCAATGAAACAGAAATAGAACAAAAACAGCAAGCTAGCCACCTCCTTGATCTCCATGCCCATAATGAACCACAAAATGACCCCCCTCCTAGCATAAACCTCACAACTCAACATAATGGCGAATCCAGCCGTAGGGTAGGGGATGAATATGAAGTAAACAACGAACCCCTGTGGGAAATGAACTTTGATGGGTCCTGTACTAGGCAAAGTGCTGGAGCAGGAGTGTGGCTACATAACACAGGAGATGATCATGCAGAGAGCCACACTGTGAACCTGCGTTTTAAATGCACGAATAACATTGCAGAATATGAGGCTCTGATCTTGGGCTTAAATCTGTTGAAAAAATTAGGAGCCCGTAGGATAGCTGTGAGAGGAGACTCAGAGTTAGTGATCAAACAGGTGAATGGTGAGTATTCAGCAAAACACCCCAGGCTTAGGGCATACAGGAATGATACTCTAGATTTGCTGAAAACGTTTGTTGAATATGAATTAGTGTTCATTCCTAGGGGTCAAAACGCTGTTGCTAATGGATTAGCTTGTCTAGCTAGTTCATAACCTAAGGCCCCAGTTTACCAACAAATTATCATCCAGACCAAATTCAGGCCTGCAGTGCCAGACAATGAAAAATATTGGTAGGTCTTTGAAGGAGATAAACAGATCGAAGATTTCTTGGTGGGCAGGAATGAGTTTGAATTTTCAGATTTAGACTCAATCTCTGATGATAGCTGCCCAAGCGAGGATCCCCCGGATGAACAAGAAACACCCTGTGACATAGAAATAAATTCTTTTTCTGAGCAAACCGGAAATTTTAACGAAAATAGTGAAAACACAGAAAACGAAGAGGTTGAGGTATTGCAGGCCAAAGACAAGAATATACCCAGAGGCCTGGCACCCTTGGAGGACCTCTTTGATTTCGATGATGTAGCAAAGAAGCCCACCATAGAACATGCAGAATCAGATACAGAAGAATGCAACATAGGCACTAAAGACAAACCCAAAATGATAAAACTGGCTAAGTCTATACCTGCAAACATGAAGAAAAAATACATTGACTTGTTTAAGGAATTCATTGATGTGTTTGCATGGAGCTATGAAGACTTAAAGGCCTATGACACCAACATCATACAACACAAGATACCACTAAAAGAAAATCAGAAGCCTTTTAGACAAAAACTCCGTAGGATCAATCCAAAACAATTGCCTGTAGTTGAGAAAGAAATTAGAAAGATGTATGAAGCAGGCATAATAGTCCCGGTAAGGTTTTCTGATTGGGTGTCTAACTTAGTGGCTGTAAGGAAGAAAATAGGGGAGATCAGGCTATGCATAGACTTCAGACACCTCAATAGAGCCTCCCTGAAAGACAATTACCCTTTGCCTAGAATGGAGCATATCCTACAAAAGGTAGTAGGCTCTAAAAGGATCTCCCTGCTTGATGGTTTTTCAGGATACAACCAAGTTCTGGTACTCCCAGAAGATCAACTCAAAACAACTTTTACCACTCCATGGGGCACCTTCATGTACTTGAAAATGCCTTTTGGATTGATGAATGCTGGAGCTACCTTCCAGAGAGCAATGGATATTGCTTTCTCAGATGAGATTGGACACTTTATAGTTATCTACTTGGATGACTTGACTGTCTTTTCTAAAACTGAAGAAGAACACTTGAAACATCTGAGGAAAGTCTTTGAAAAATGTAGAAGGTACGGCTTGTCCTTAAATCCTAAGAAAACTGTTTTCGGGCTGCAAGAAGGTAAAATTCTTGGGCACATTATATCTGAGAAAGGGATCAGGATAGACCCGCAGCGAGTTGAGGGAATACTTCAAATCTCACATCCGAGAAACATCAAGGAATTGCAGTCCTTCATAGGGAAGATCAATTTCCTTAGAAGATTTATCCCCAATCTTGCTGAACATCTTAGGAAAATGACTGAAATGCTAAAGAAAGATGCAGGAATTAAGTGGACTGTTGAAGCCAAAAAATATTTTGAGTCAGTAAAACTTGCACTCACTCAGGCCCCTGTCCTTATCAGCCCTGACTTCTCAAAATATTTTCTGATCTTTTCATTTGCTTCCCAACACACAATAGCTGCAGTTTTGCTGCAGAAAAATTCAGAAGGTAATGAACAACCTATAGCCTTCTTCAGTAAAGCCTTAAGAGATGCACCCTTAAAGTACAACATCATGGAAAAGCAGGCCTATGCTCTGATTAAGGCCTTAAAAGACTTTAGGGTGTACATTCTGCATTCTCACACCATTGCTTTCGTGCCAAATATAGTGGTCAAGGATATCTTGTCCCAAGACCCTGATGGGAAAAGGGGCAAATGGATTGCTACCATCTTGGAATACGACCTTGAAATAAAACCCACTAAGCTGATCAAAGGTCAAGGCTTGGCCCAGTTAATGGCTGAATCAAACTTGCAGGCCCTTGACATTAACATGATGAATGCCTTAGATGAGCAGGAAGGATTGCCCCATCCAACTGTTGAGGAGCAGTTTCAGAACTCTCCTTGGTATACTGATATCCTTTACGTGCTCACTAACCTCAATGCCCCTCCAGAACTGTCCAAAACAAAGGCCAGATTCATAAAACTCAAAGCTCGAAATTACTGCATTATGAATGAAAGTCTATATTGGAAAAATCAAAATGGCCTTTTGCTGAAATGTTTGTCTGAAACTGAAGCTGAAAGAATCAAACAGGAATTCCATGCTGGAGAATGTGGAGGCCACCTGAGTTGGAAAACCATTGCAAATAAGATACTCAGGGCTGGTTACTACTGGCCTACCCTCTTCAGTGATGTTCATAAAATGATACTTGCCTGTCATAAATGTCAGATCTTTGAAGGCAAAAGAAAACTCCTCCCCCTCCCTTTACAACCTATCACCATAGAAGGTCCCTTCATGCAGTGGGGCCTAGAATTTATAGGAGAGATTCATCCTGCCTCTTCTGGACAACATAAATGGATCCTGACTGCCACAGATTACTTCACTAAATGGATAGAAGCTATACCCACTAGGAATGCCACTGACTCTGTCATCATTAGGTTCCTAGAAGACTTCATCTTATCTCGTTTTGGTTGTCCAAGGAAAATAATCACTGACAATGCTGCTGCTTTCGGATCCAAAAGAATGGTTGATTTCTGTCACAGGTACGGAATAGCACTTGGACATTCGACTGCCTATTACCCCCAGGGTAATGGCCTAGCTGAATCATCAAATAAAATCCTGGTTACAATCATTAAGAAGCTGCTGGAAGAGAACAAAAGGTCATGGCATAAAAAGTTGATACATGCCTTGTGGGCAGACAGGCTCACTACAAAGAAATCTATTGGCATGTCACCCTTTCAGCTGGTTTATGGGACAGAAGCAGTTTTTCCTACTAGTCTTGGAGTTCCAGTGATCAAACTTGTCCAGGAGATCCAATCAGAGGAAAAAAATATGGTAAGGAGAATCAATGAAACTATCCATCTGCAGCAAACAAGAGAGCAGGTTTATAGCAGAGCTGTCAGAGTACAGGAAGGCATAAAAAGGCAGTTTGACAAAAGAACCAAAGCTTCAAATTTCAAAATTGGTGACAAGGTTCTAAAATGGGACTCAAGAAGAGAGGACAAAGGTAAACATGGAAAATTTGACAGCCTGTGGCAGGGTCCATACATAATCCAGGCCACTGTGGGTCCTAATGCGTTTTTTCTGCAAGAAATTAATGGCACAGAATTGTTTGGGGGTCCTGTCAGTGGCAGGATGCTCAAACATTACTTCTATTGATTTTCCATTTCCAGTTTCATCTCCATTGTACATACCATTACAAGTTTTCATTTTCAGAAAAAGAGAAAATGTTCCAAAAAACAGAATGAAAGGAGAGGTTCAGACATGCTCAAAACATGAACCTCTGAAGTAAAAATCATGGCTCAAACCTGATCAAAATCCGAGCCAAAGGAAGCAGAATAGCTGGTCCTAATAAGCTCAAAATCTGGATCAACAGCGAAAGAAGAACCAGCTCTAATATGCCCAAAACCAGAGCTGAAGCAAAGAAAAGAGGTGACTCAAATATGCTCAAAACCTGAGTCACAAGAAAGAAAGAAGAAGGTTTCAAAGTTGCAGAATTCCATGCCTTCACAGTTTTGTCTTCTACAAGTTTCTGTCCAGCAAGTCAGACAGTCTAATCCTGGCTTGGCTGTGTTTAAATTTCCTGTCTTAGAATGTAGGTGAAGAAACCTGTTGGACAGTTTAATCCCAACAGGTAGTAGAATAGGTAGAGAAACATGTGAGGCCAACAGTCTAATCTAGCCTCATGGAGCAATAAGGGTAGAATTAGAATAGGTTTGTTTTTGTTTTGCAAAATAAAATGTAAAGGGTCTGCTAGTTCAAATGCACCCAAGGGAAAATTGCTAGAACTCTAGTTTGGGTAGGTAGATTGGTTGGGAAAATGTTTTTTTATTTGATGTTTATGTCTGGCAGCAAGCGGTGAAAATCGAAGGAAGATGGCTTATGATGGCAGGGCATACGGCCTACTCAAAGATCTGTCTGGTTTCTTGACTCCTCTAAGGAGCAACCATCCCCATGTGGAGCCACTGACCCAGCCCCGTATGAAATTAGTTACAAACAAGCTGGGGGCTAGTTTGCTCTGGATCCTCCAAGGAATGCCTTTTCCCCTGAAAATTCATCCTCCTTGGAGTCTTTGTGTGCTGTGCCTAACATATGGCTCCCCTGCTGATTCATTTCTCAAAAATCCCATTATTTCCCTTTATACCCCTGCAAAACACCACATTGTCACCTCTGTTTCCCCTTTGTCTTCTCCCCAATTCCTCCCCTAATCTCCCCAAAATCCCCTTTGGATTATTCCTTTACCTTTGTTCCCTCAAAATTCCTCTTAACCCTTCTACCGTTACCCTCCTTAGGCCTTGGAATGCATTAAAAGGGTTTAAAAACCCACTTTCCGACTATATGATAGGCGTAGCCCTTTTTCTGATAGCCCGTGCCCCCTCTCTTCCATGAAACCTGGCGCCGAAACCCAAAGCTAAACCCTCTAGGCGCTTAGCCCTCCAAACCTTTCTCCGCGCGAAAAATCATCAAAAAACCTTCGCAAGCGTGCATTTGGGGGTTTTAATATATTTGGTTTGATCGATGAATCTCCACCATCCGTTAAACACCGGATCCAACGGTGCGGAGCGCGCCCGAAATGGTGGACCCCGCCAGCCATACGTCATACCTCCAAACCCGCCGGTAAATTCCGCACCACCGTTGCGTGCAGGGTGGTTTTCCCCAGAGCCCCAGCGATTCCACACAGTTGCTGCCGCGTGTCCTTGTGTACGTTTTCAAAACCACCATTCTCCGCTGTTAAACTTATCCCCCGCTCGTTAACGTCCGGATGAGGACGGCGCGCGAAATCGCCGTGAACCGTCCAATCTCGAGTGCTCCATCCAATGGCTATCCCACATCGTAGCTGCCCATTCATTAACGAACCTGCACGTTTGTTAGCCCCTGTTCGCTGTGTATGTGGCCCACTTTCTATCATCTCCCACCGTTGATCTCTCAGCGATCAACGGTCCCGAGTTATCACTTTGCCATTGGCCATTCCTCCATCACCTGGGTCCCCACGTCATCTGTCCACTTGGTTGTCCGTACACCACGTCACCCCCACATGTACGCCCCGTAGATTCTCCGTTTCCGTCACTATATCTTTGGTTTTGTCGTGTTTTTAATGTTTTCATTTGTTTATTATGGGTATTCGCTCTGTGTTTCATTATTCCTCCACCAGAATTTGTAAATACATTTTTTGCGTGATTTCTTCCTAAACTCCAATGCGCAGCTATTTTCCGCGTCCACGGTGTGTCCTCGCCTCCCCCATCATCCACGTGCCGTTTCTTCACGATTGTTATTTTCGGGAGTTGCTAGAGGTGAAAGCCTCCATGTTCCGATCGTACCATCTTAATGGAGAAGTTTGCGAGCAAAAATTCGTCAGGAGTCGTATTTGCCATAAAATTGTCGAAAATTTCTTTGATGGGATTTACATTAAGGAAAAGGCAGCCCAAAGACGAGAAGTCTCCATCTACATTAAAACCGAAATACCCTGCGGAAGCAATAAAGTGGCGAATGTTTCGGTATGAGAAAAATTAAAGCGGGCTTATGAAGATCTTGAGCTTTTAATCCGAAGTTTGGAAGGCTAAGTAGCGGATTACGGACGGGAATCGCTCGAAAGGATGCGAGAGCACATGCAAGAGTAGTATCGTGGTTTTCATCGATGATCTTTTTATTCATCGAGTACATGGCGCCCAAACGACTTTTATTATGCACCATGGGAAACCATGTCCTGAAGAGTTTTCCACCGGACTACGACTCCATGATCGGAGCATTTATGTGACAGGCCTTTCAGTAGTTTATTTTATTTCTGTTCAAGACACCAGGAGTACTTCAGCCAAAAGATGTCAAGATCAAATCAGGAGCGGATCATTCTCTCACAAGGAAGGTGACAGAGATTAAATACATAGCATGTCAAGCAGAATGGGTTTCGGCCCTGCATTCATTGTTGTGTTTAAAGATACATTTAATTTTCACCTACTCCTTCAGTCGATCTTAGGTTCATCCTTTGCTATAAAGCACAGAAGGAAACATTGTAATGGTTGTTGATGAGAAATCAGTGGAATGCAAGCATTGTTCCTATTTGAGACAAGTTCTCCGTGTATATTGTAAGATAGACTAAGATTAGATGTATTCAGAATGAATGTTCAAGCTATGGGCTATGATGTACCTGATTGGTGTTGTTTTTAATATGACAAGCATGTTTCTTTGGATCCTGATCTAAAGCAGCTGGTGATGTTTCCTCTTTCTCTGTATTTGTGATTGACTTGCTCTCATTGCATGCTACATTTCATTTCATTTCTGCTGGTAGGCAACAAAAGTATAATATAAGATTCACCCTTGATAGGTGCCTTATGTTTCCTGCTCTCCCTACCTCAATGTTTTCTGCTCATATGTGTATCTGAATGTTGATTTCAATTGATTTAACCAGTGTAGTGGATGTCATTTCCTGCTCTCTGATGTATGAGTTAATGGAATCAATATTTAGATGTTCTAGTTAGGATTTAGTTGAATATTTTGAGAACCTGGGAGGCCTAGAATCCTGTATCTGCCTCACTAGGAGCTTACCATCCCAATTAAACCTTTCAAGGATCCCTTGTTTTACCTCTAATTTTGTCCAAGCAGGCCTGGAGTTAAATGACCTCTAGCCTGATCTATAGACAGAGTTGGTTGGTTCTCCTCCTTCATTTTCAATCCTTTGTGTCCCATTCCAAATATCTCCTTCAAGATCCAAATGCTCTAGATGACTAGCCCAACTGAAAGCTTGCACATTGATTACAAATAAATCCTTTCTTGACTCCATAGCCCAATGGATTTGATGTTCTTTGAGTTATCTGTCTCTGCCTAAGCTTCCCCTTTGCTCATCCTTGTCTTCTATTGGACCTTCTTTTCCTGATTCCTTCCAACCAAACCTAAACAATCAAACAAACAACCCTGAGCCTATAACTAGCCTAAAATCATAACACCCGAGCTTCAAAGACATAAACCTTTGACTACCATAGAGAGATCCCTCTCTGGACCTAGGAGGGCTAGATCCTAAGGTCCCAAAGTGGTTCTATGTTGTCTCATCTTTTGGTCTCTGTCAACCTGGCCAAAACATGGGAACCCCAACAGTGGCCATGTATGGATGGCTAGAAAATGACTGATTATTTTATTAAAAATTGTTAGTACAACCTTCTCTTTGGAAAGTTTATGCAATTTTTTTTTTTCCATCATCTCCTTCATCTATCATGCAAGTGTTTCCTCGAGAAACAACTTGATATTATCTCTTGCTCCACCATCTCTCTTCTTTTCTACCATGAGAGGTTACTTGGGTTGGAAAAAGTGATCATTCCCAAGTGAATCTATCTTGAGAGCCAACTATCTATATCCTGACCTCATCAAATACATGCACTAAGAAATAAAGATGAGAAGATTTCTCTGAAACCATTGATCTAGGTTGAACAAGGAATAAAATGAAAGGAAGGAAGGGAAATGGAGCACACACACAAAGAATTATAGTAGAGAGTATAATAATAAAGTGAAAACCCAACTTCTATTGATAAAATAAATAATAGAATATTGTAGAACAGAAAAAGGCTAGAATACTGGTAGATATATTTAAAGGGAGAGATAAGATGTCTACATCTATTCATAAAAATATATTACAAGAGCTCAAAAGAATATTCTTTTAACATAAATAAAAAACCTTATAGGTCCACAATCCTAAACCTATAAGATGAAGTGCCAAAACGTTTATAAGCCCTAAGGTGGTTAGTTGGTACATTAACTTTTTGAGGGAGCTACTTTTGCATACAATGTTTGTTTGGAGTGCAGAAGAACTAGTTGGGATAAGGTGATGGCATGCCATGGAAACCTTAGCCCTTTGAATGGGAAAAAGGATTTTTAGGGGCCTTAAAATGGCCCCAAACTTTTGGGACCCAAAAAACCATAGAAAACCTACTAAAAATAGAGAGAACCATTGAGACATTGGAATATGTGGGCGGCCATCAATATCTATCTAGATCATGGATGAGTTTCATTCAAAATAAAACTGCATGTTTCTTCATTAGGTGCATAAACCCTTCCATAAAATAACAATAATCCATCATTATCTAATGCATGCCATTCATATTTTGTAATTTCCATTACTTTTTTTTCTAATTCCATTTTGACATACTTATACCATTTTTCTTCTAGTTTTAGTAAGTTCTCTCTTAAATTAATTTTTAATGGTATAATTGAAAATATGGGTGGCCTTTGACTTAATTCATATGCAACTCTATTCATGCTTGTTTTTAAGTAAGTGATTTGGAAATCAAACTCACTTATCAAATTTTATCATCACTTCGTCTCATTCAAATTATCTGACATAAGAATAAGTTGCAATCCATGATGTCAGCCTTCAGTTCAAATTTTATTCCTAATAAATAATGCTTGCAAATTCTGAAAGCATGTACTATCACCACTAGTTTTATATCATGCGTCGCATAATGATATTCATGAGGTCAAATTTTTCTAGATGCATAAGATATTGCTTTATCATTTTGCATAAGTATACAACCTAGTCATTGTTCCAATGTGTTAGTGCATACTAAAATTTCCTAATCCATATCAGGGACCTTTAATATAGGGGTTGATGTCAACAATTCCTTTGGCTTTTGAAATGTTTCTTCCTACTTTTCTATCCATACAAATTTCTTGCTCTTCTTTCCCAACAAAATGATAGGATTTTCAATCTTTGAAAATACTTCCACAAAGCTTTGGTAGTAACTTGATAATCCCATAAAGCTATGTATCTCATGTACATTTGTAGGCCCTAGAAGAAACATGATGGCATTGACTTTTAATAAATATATTTCCATTCCTTCACTAGGATAATATTTCCCAAGTAATGTTCAATTGATAAAATGAGTGCCTAGATAGTTTCCCATTTAACTTTTTTTCTTTGAATCAACGTAAAAAAATTCAAAAATATTCATCCTATTCTTATATATTGTGTGAGTATATAAAAATTTAATCCTTGAACACTAACAAAAACTTGTCTAAGTAATGAAAAATGGCAACAAGAAAATCCTCATTTAATTTTCCCTTGAATTAAATTAGGAGAAAATTTTAATTCCAAATCACAAGAAAAATTGTACGAGTTAACTAAGTTAGTTTACTTAGATGGATCAGTTAATTCGAGTTTAGGGCCTAACTTGAGCCGTGTAGAGTGATTCCTAAATTTTAGGAGCCTAGGTTGAGTTTAATTTCAAATGTAATAATTTACTTCAATTGAATTGAGTTAAAGTTAGTTATACTAGTTCCAACTGTTGGAGGAACTAGTAGGAGGTCTAGCAGTAGGGTGGAGCTTTAGTTTTAAAGAAATTAACTGATAAATCAACCATAGTTAAATCATGCATGCATGAAATACAAGTTACCCAGTTGTTATTGGAGTTCAAGGGAAGTGTACTATCAATTGTATAATTATCCAAGTTGTACAGGTGATGCATATAGTCAGAGAAGAACCTATAGGGATTGTTGCAGTTCAGGATGGGATTTCCCTAATTAATAGGAGAATAATTCATCGAGAAACAACACAAGGAAATAGGAGCTAAGTAGGGAAACATAATTTGCTAAGTGTTGGCTAGAATCAACTTGTGAGGCAGTGAGATCAATTATACTTGTGAATAGGTTTCTTAAGCTTGAGAAAGCATTGTATTTATTCTCTATTTTCTGAGTAATGTAAATCAAATAGGAAGGGGTTTTTAGTAGTGGATTTACCCGATATATATCCTCGTGTTATGTGTATTGATTCATGTCACATTTTTTTGATATTTCTTCTCAATCATGAGTTTCTTTCCGCATGTTAGTAGAGTAGATTTGCGTCTTATGTTTTAGAACATTACATGAGAAATATTGAATCTACAATTAATTTCTACATGGTATCAGAGCTAGAATCATAGTAGAGAAGAGAATTCGAAGTTTTTGCAGGAGGTTCGAGTTTCAAGCTCAACGTTGCAGGCTTTCTTTAGGATTGATAAGATGACTTCCACCAGAATCAAGCTTGGGTATGCTCTGGAAGGAACCACAAATTTTGTGGCATGGAAGATATGTATGGAGGTTGTATTAGATGATAACAAGATACTAGATTACATCAGGACAACTGTAGTAAAACCCTTAGCAGCAGATGCCCAAGATCTTGCTCAGTGGAAGAAGGATGTAGCTAAAGAAAGTAGGAACATATTGGAGGGAGTTCGAGATCATATTGTCTCAAATATCCATGGGAAAGAAACTCCATTCATGACATGGAAAACACTGACCGACTTGTTTGAGTACAACATGGACCACAAGAAGTTGGAAATAAAGGACAAATATTCGTAGCATCAAAATGCAGAAGGCTGAATCAATTCCATAGTACCTAAGAAAATTCACACAATGTCATTATGAACTTGGCGGGGTCGGTGTGTCTGTTCCAGAAGAAGAATTGTCAACTCTAGCTCCATTGGGTCTTCCCAAGAGCTGACATAGTTATCAGAATTCCATGACTGGTAGAGAAAAACAACCATGTTAGGAGCGGTTATGGTTTGATCTCATGCAGGAAGAGATTAGGTGGAGCAAAAGATATGAGACTTCATCCAATGTTGAGGATGAGGAGAATTGTGCCTTGGATGGAAAGGAAAAGAAAGGGAAAGGGAATAAATCCTAATCCAAAGGAGATTATGGTCAGGCATGCAAGAAGAAATATACGTCGAAGATTAAATTCTATCACTATCTTGAGGTGGGACACTATGCCACGAAGTGTCCACACAAGAAGGCCAATAATAAGCCCTTAGGAGGAGCAACGGGTGATGCTATAGATTCATAATTCAAGTTAGATTTAACACACATTGGATGCATGGTGACATCAGTGATGGGTATTTTGTGGTATCTGGATAGTGGAGCCTCATTCCATATGATGGGGAAAAAATAATTTTTTAGTAACTTGGAGGATAAGGACCTCAAGATGCACATCGAGATGGGAGATGATGGAAGGTATAACATGACCAACATCGATACAGTTACTTTTCAGAGGGAGTATGGCTCCCCTCTCACATTAAAATATGTCAAGTATATTTCATATCTAAATAATATTTTTGTTTTAGTTTATATGTTGGAATATCATGGCTATGATGTGATATTTAGCAAAGGAAAGGATTTCCTTAGACACATTGCCATGATAAAAGTGAAGAAGATCGAGGTTAGGGTGAATAACCTATACAAATTTCCAATGTAGAAGATTGTGTTGCTTTGAGCATGAAAGAAGAGAAGGTGCAGAGCCAAGACATCAGTGAAATATGGCATAAGAGACTTGGCCATTTTCACCATGCATCTCTGAAGATCATGCAATAGATTTCTACAGGACTTCCCAAGGGTACACTAGAGCCGTGAGATACATGCAAAGGGCGTACACTGGGGAAGTGCACCAATTCCATCTTTCATGATAAGGATAGTATAGTGCAAGAATTCCTCAAAAGAGTTCACTTAAATGTGTGTGGACCTTTCTTGACAACCTCCACGACCAAGTAGAGGTATTATGTTATATTTGTATATGATTTCTCACGTGAGTGTTGGATTTTATTCATGTATAAGAAAGACTAGACATTCTCCAAACTTTGTGAATTTAAAGCACTTGTTGATAAAGAAACTAGAAGGAAAGTGAAGTCTCTCAGGAGTGTGTTGAAGGCTCGAAAAATCGGGTCTAAAACAAGGGGGATAACCACCCAGTCTGGACCTTAAAGCAGATCCTTTTTCGTTTGGAATAGTGGCTCCGACTGGGGATGATGGGACCAGTTTCCCAATCTGTTTATGATGGATGTACTAACGGGATGATGTTTTTGTTTTTTTTAGGGTTTAATGGGGTGAATGCTTATTCTAAAATCTAATCTATCTTTTAACTATCAAATGCAATCTATTGTAATCAAAGAAAACATCTAAATCTAAACTGTCCCGGGAATAGATTTTACTTATGCGATCTAAAATAACTTCTAATAGCAATTGATAATAAAGATCATTCAATTACTATGAGAAAAGAATCCATTAAAGATGATTGTTTCGTATAAAAATTTAGCCGAAACAATTATGATAAATATATCGCATAAGAGTTATTCATATATTCAACATAAAAATTAAGTTATCACCATACAGAAGTGTAATAATGACAACTAAACATTCAGACTTTCATATATGAATAAATGAAAATAATTTATCACTTGACAAATAAGTAAAAAGTATTAAGAGATAAAAATACCATTGATAATAAGTTTTACTCATGAGTTGCAGCGATATAGATTTATCTTTAAATCACTCAACATCCACTAAGAGTACACAAGTGCATTTCAGTAGAAGATATCAAACTCATATAAAGAAAAATCTCGTTCCATCTATTTTATCAAAACTTCCTCCAAGAGGGGCAAGTTCATGTTCTGAAGAATTTTTTTTGATAAAATTCTGGACCCCTCTCTAAATGCATGAGAGGGGTTTAAATACTATCCTATAAAATCTAAAAATAAATATTACAAAAATAGATGAGGAGGTTAAACCACCTGCCTCATTTTAAGCAAAAATGAACTAAAATAAAACTAAACTATATCTATGATGAATTCTGTATCTGATCCTTTAGATTGCAAATATCCATCATCGGTTTCAAGAGCGTCGGTTGGCCGACTTCAGCTTTTACCTGTCCTGCAAATACTTCATTGGCAAGAGCTAGCACCATATTCTTGGCAGAGGTTATGAGGCATCTCAGGGTCATGCATTGGCTGTGTGGTTTTACCAAATACCGCCAGTGTGTGTCCCAGTTTAACCTGTTTATCTATTTAATTATCTCTGTTTTTTCTTCTGCTGTTTGTTTCCACTCTGTTTGAAGTTGTTGTGCCTTTGGAAGGAAGCCTGGAGTAGTATCTGTAATCAAATTGGTCGTGTACATATTTTCATTTATGCACTTAATGATATTGTTCGCTGCTTCTGCTGCCTCTCCCATCGCCTGTTCTTCTTCCTTAAGCTGGAAATCCCATTTTGCAAATAACATCTCTTTTTGCGATTTGTCAATTCTAGGAATTCTGCTCTTTTCCCTTCTTCTGATTTCTGCCAGTCCAAGAAGTCTGAAACCTTCTTAGAAATTGAATCATAATCAAGTCATAAATATACAACTTGATTTGTAATCTTATCGATTATTTCACAATGGGAATTCAAATGCGAGATCTTCTAGCAGAATAATTCTTCCTGTTGCAAGAGCTGATAATTGAGAGCGAGTGCTTCTGTAATAAACTCCCCAATTTTGGGGTCATCCTTATGCAGTTCTATCATAGTTTGGAACTATTCTTCTTTATTGGCTAAACTGATTTGATGATCTAATTGCATTTGATGGAAGTCTTGCTGGAGTTATGCTAGTTGTGTCTCTGCTTCTTGAATATTGATGATGACTTGTTGCAGTTGCTATTCCAAAAACAAAGTCCTGTCCTCTTTATCTTTAAGTAGTGACTAAACCTCTGTTTCTTTATCAATTTTTTCAGAAGCATATGCTCCTGTGATTTGAGAGAGCCTAGTTAGATTTTTCAATGGATCTGTAGGGGGATCTTTCCAAAGAACATCTAGAGGTTCAACTTCTGGAGCGAGCATAGCCTCTAGATTTATTTTCTTTCTTTCCCTTCTAATGATAGCCTTATGTTGAGGGCTATACAATACATATAGAGGAGGAATTTCCTCTATCCTTAGTACAATTTCTGATGACGGAGCAATAGGAATATGCTCTGTTTCCTGAGTATTGATAGTCCCTTCTACCTCCATTCCTGTGGCTAACTCTTTTGGGTTTGTCAGCAGCTCTGCGCTCTGTTCTTCAGTGTTGATTACCTTACTAAAACTCTCCCATTATCCCTCTAGATCCACTACAATTGGATTTGTTACCAGAAGAGGAGAGTGGGATTTAAATTGTTTCTGGGACACAAATCCTCACACAAATTCTTTCAGATTGAGCTGTATCTTTAATTGACCCTTTACTTCTGTTGTGTTCACTCTTGTACTGATCACTGTATTTTCCAGTTGATTCTCTTTCAGAACTGGATTTAGATTTTTGTTTTGAATTTCCACTTATGCTAACACTGGGAGTAGGTTCCCTTGGAGGTTTGATGAACAATTGGTCCAATGGGACCTTTGATAACCTCTGTTTTCTATAAATGTCAAACTTTTGGAGTTCTTCTCGGTCAAACTGAATTCGTGCCATATGTAGAACCTCTTTGAAAGTGTTCTTCTATAGAAATACATCGTCAAAGAGATCTTCTTCATTGGAAAACACTTATATTTTAACAATTGTAGTAAAATTACTTACAACACCAAAGGGATCATATTTCCTCCGCGGGAACTTTGGTAGTTGCAAGCATAACATATTATCAACTTCTTTAAAGGCATGACCTAAGTCAAAAAATGAAAAAGCTCCGCATACTACAGGAAATCGGGGCCAAATGGCCTTCTTAGACTCTTTCAGTGTCTTGCTTGCCTCATTTTTACCACCCAGAGTGATGGGACCAGCTACCATGCCCAGCCAGTTTGTAGAATAAAGGTAACATGTGAGATGAGCTCAATCTTTGCCAAAAACCCTAATATACATGAATGATTCTTCCCCAAACCACCTTCCCACAAGGAGAATGTCTACTTCAGCTTTTGGGGAAAACCTTGGGGTATTTTGATTATAGAGAATTTTACAAATAAGGAGCATAAATCCCTGACAAATATTAAAGAAATGTGGGATGAAATTGGATTCCCATAATACTTTGTGATACACCTGAATGGGAAGTGGATTTTGTACTGTCCATTTCCATCCCATAATAGGGAAATCAAAAAGAAAACAAATAGCATCCATGATATAAGCGCTAAAAAAGAAAGTAGGGTAAATCCTTAAAGTAGAGCTTCTTTTACTTCTGTATGCCACAATTGCAGAGGCTAAATTATCCGATAAAATTTGGGCCCAATCCATTATGGTGGCATTGACAGCCGCATCCAATAAAGGTAACCATTCTGATGAAAGCTTGTCGATGTTTGGTTTCCCAAACAGTCTACATAACATTGCAGCAACAAAACAGTAAGGAGAAGAAAGGGAACCAGTGGAATACATACCATTTTTATCCCTCTTCAACCTTTCTTCATTGTTTGACCAGTGCCTTGTGAATTCTACCAAGTCTTCATTCTCTTTGGCGAACTTTTCTACAAATTGCTTGTTGTAGCTAGCCTGGGGTTCTGGAAAATGGTACACATGTCTCAAATTTTTTGGGGTAAATGACCCCATGACTTGCCAACTGGCCGTATTGAACTCTCTATCAGATATGTCCTCTTGATCTATAATCCATTTCACCATATCAGTGTAGGGGAGTATCTTTGGCCTCGCAGCAATGCGGTGTAGAAATGAGCATGCAAGCTCAGTTAGGGATGCTTCAGAGGAGCTGCATTCATCTGTTGTAACTGTAACTTCCATAATTCTTGGGTTTTCCTCCTCTAACAACTGATACATAGCTTCCTAAGTAGATATCCCTGCGTCTCTACTACAGGTGGTGTCTGTGAATAATGGGGTCATTTCTGACTTCTCAGACACGGGAGCTTTGCCTTTCTTCACCATTTCTTCGTAGTTTACGCTCTAGGTATTCTTCCTGAAAGTTTCAAGCATAGAGAAAAGATGATAGTAAATACAGGAAAAATGAATAGAAAGACAAAAATAAGGTGACGAGAAAGCTTTTAATTCTAAATCGTATTAATTGATATCAACTTGCATCAGATGGTCCTTTTACCCAGATCCGCATTGTTTTTAATAAATGAACACTAATGGACCGTTAAGCTAAAATTTAATGCTCATAAATTTGCATCGAACACCGGAAAGTTACTATCCTAGAACTGTGAGCCCTTTGATCTGCGATAAAAGCGATTTTGCGATTTGCTTCGCAATATCGCATATCGAAATATTGCAAAACTTACTATTGTAAAAAACCATCGTTACGTTGGGCTACCACGATAGGCGATTTGCGAGAGGCTATGAGGTTGTAAGCTTTGTGATCTCGCATTTTCGCGGATCACACTTTTAAGGAGCGACTTCTATAAAGGATGCCTGCTGTGACCTTTTTGCGATGCGATAAAAACATGTTTATTAAAGCTTACGTTAATGTTCGAGACTTTCCAATATAAAGTTTTTCTTAGTTCTAATGGTCATGTAGTGCTTTTTATATAAGGAAACTCATAATTTGTGATGTTTTATGCGCTTGGAGTATGGGAAGGTAAAATTACATGTTTTAGCAGGTTCTACTTTGATATTTTATTTTATTGTGAAAACAAAAGTAACCTTAAATGCTAATATTTGATTTCTGTGGGAAGGGTCCCCATTTATTAGTGTTATTACTAACACTAAAAAAAGGGGGGGTTGTTGATGGTACAACAATTGGTGATTCACTTGGAAGAACCAGTTATCTCTGATGGTTTTTTGAATTTTCTAAAAACTTCTAAAATAGAAATGATTTTGAAAATGAAACTTCATTGTAGAAATATAAGGTAAACAGTGCTATTTATTAACAACAATGTTTTGTTCTAACTATCTTTATTCTGATTATCTTCTCCCCAAAATTAGTCATTTTACTCATATCAACCATTACTTGGTTTGTAAAGATAAAAAAAAACATCTCCATAGATCAGTTTAGGTGTACTCATTTGTCGTAGGTAGAGCCTCTGCTGCCAGCAGGCGTCCATAGCCTCGACAGGGTTACCTGTTACCCAGTAATGATCTTGTGTCCCGCTTTGAGAAGCATGCAATTTTCAAAGATAAATCCTCATATACACTTATTAATTTTTCTATATATTATTTCTTTCTTTTAATTCTTAAAGAACAATGTCTTGGTTTGGTAGCCAAAATTGACAGTGCCATTCACTTGATTTATAACTTAACTGAACAAGCTGGCTCGTGATGAGACCCCTTGTCTTTTGATTGAAACAATATCAAGCCATTACCCTATTTTGGTATGCAGTATGGTAATGTCAGTTAGTTATAATATTTATGATCATGATAAGCCGGCTCTTGATGAGACCTCTTATTCTTTAATTTTAAAGTGCATAGTTGGATTACTCTTTGAATCTCGCAGTTTCCTAAAGTGGGGAGGAAGTCATTGGTTCCTTAAGAATTCTTCAAGACTACAATTATAGAGTTTTAAAAATAGATTTTCTGTGGAGAATCTTTGTTTTTTTATTGGTACCTTTCATGACTGATATGAGGAAAACTTCTTCTTGAAAGTTGATTCTAACCAAAACTTGTATAGTTGAAACAAAAGAACAAATAAGAATTTTCAGAATGATAGAACCTGACCCTATGTTTCTAAAATAAAGATTAATTTTCCTAACCACATCCACTTATACAAGTGAAAAAACAAAATTGATATGAGACACTATTCTTTTCGTGGAAACCGAAAGTACATATTCTCAACTTATTTTATTTATCAAAGAAAAATTAAAACAAAAATAATAATCTATAGAAAATAGAAGAGATCATCTTCTATGGGAAATATTTTTTAAGGATCTGTCCATTAACAGGTAAAAAATCTCTTTTCCCTGCTAAATCTTATAACATGAAAGTTGATGGACCAAGGATTTCGACAATTTGGAATGGTCCAAGCCACGTCCGTTGGAATTTGGTGTGCTTGCCTTTATCTTCATGGGTTTTGTCCCATTTTAATTCTAAGTCTCCAAGCTGAAAATATTTTCTAGATGCCAAGTTTGAATCAAAAGAAGCTTTTACTAATTGTTGATGATGCGCATGGATAATTCTGGCCTTTTCCCGTTCTTCTTCAAGTTTAAGGATCTGCAATTGTCTTAATTGCAAGGATGAAGAAGGGGTTTCTTCAATGAATTGAACTAAGGCTAAAGAAGGAATAGCTAGATTTGTTGGGAGGACCACTTCTTTCCCATAAACTGAACTAAAAGGAGAAGTGCCAATAGAAGTTTTCTTAGTTATTCGATCTGCCCAAAGAGCATACGTTAAAGACTTATGCCAGTTTCTATGATTTTGATCAATAGTCCTATTAGCCACCTATAAAATTTGTTATAGAAAAAGGTGGCTAAAATTTTTTGGAGCCTTCAAGGAACAAATTTTATTGCTAAAAAGTGTTGGATCTTTAAGACTCTTGAAGGCCTCATGCCTCTGTCCAAAATCTTCACTGTTGTTTCCTTTCCCAAACCCAGAAATTTCTGCTGAGTCCATTAAGAAGAAACTGCTGCAAACACCTTTTTCCTCCTCTCCCCTCTTCCAAAACTAACCTTATTTCCTCTCCTCTTTTCCCCATAAAATCCCTCATTTTCATGTTTTTCCCCTTTTTCCCTTCATCAAAACCCCTTTGATAAGGTTTAAGACCCTTTCTTGCCTTATCGAAACCCTCAAACTCCTTTGAAAATCATTGAAAATCTATAATAATCATATTTTTTATATATTATGGACTTAAGCCCCTTGGGCTAAGTCTTTAACCCTTCCCCTCCATACGCCCTGGTGCCATAACCAGGCGCTGGCCCTCCAAGTGCTTATCGCATCACCTGATGCCGATTAGCCCTCCATTCTAAACCCCCGGTCATATGGTTTTCCATATAACCCACGGCCCTGCAGACGGGCGCCAAACCGTATTGAAAATCAATATTCTGCCCCCAAAGTATAAACCTTTGTTTATATTAATTTGTCGATTTTTTATTATTTCCTAAAGTTTACGCCGGTGCAAAGTTCTAGTCACTCTCCACCGTCGATCTGATCTGCAGATCGACGGCGCGCAATCTCTTGCCCCGGTGGTCCCCGCCAGCCACTCATTGTTGCAAAACCAAGTGGAATTCATCGCACCGCTTTTAAGGAGGCGGTTTTTTCTATTTTGCAGTGATTCCATTCACCGGAAGACACGTGGCCTCGATCAAATTTTAAATACCGCCCTCATCGCACATTAAAGTTTGGACATGGGCCCGGTGCGATATTGACGTCCACCGTCTGATCTGAGGTCGCTCATCGGACGGTGATCGCTCTCTGAAGACGCTCGTGAAATAACCAAGGTATAGCGCGGTCATTAAAGAATCTCTGTCATCAATCTGATTTGTAGATCGACGACCCACACTTCATCGCCCTGATTCCTCGTCCAGTCAGCATTTTCGAACCCGGGGTTTTATTTCGCCCTAATTTTATTGAAAATCTGAAGTTCGAGCGCGTTCTATAAGGTTTTTATCATGGGATCTCTGCCATTGATTGCTTGGGCTGCTCTCATCTGACGGCCCACGATCGTCTCGATTCCCGATCTTGATTTTTGATCATTTTTGCCCGAAACAGAGGTTTTAACCCATTTCTCCGTTTTTCCAAAAGCTGACTCCTCCGCTTTGACTTTTCGTCTCCACTCCCGACCGTCGATCTCTGCGCGATCGACGGATCCGATTTAATTCCTCCCCCCGTTTCCTTTTGACTCACTCTAAATCAATATCAACTGTTGGATGATGCCATCCAATGGCTACGCTCTCCCCACATGTCCTCTGAAGCAGTAAGACCTATATATGCAGGATTTCGTAATAGTTGTTTGTATTTTGCAGGGTTTAAAGGTTTTTTCTGCTATGTCTGAAGAAAAATTAAAGGCAGAGGGTGACGATACTCCCGCTTTTGATTCACCAGAGGAAACCATTCACAGGAAGTAGCTCCACGTTTCATCAATGATTCATGAAGCATTGATCCCACATAACCCCTGCGCAACCCTGCACCCCAACAAAACACAATGAATTGGGCATAGTCAAAGAGTATCAGTGTCGAAGACAAAAATGTACCAGGACAGAAGATTGAAGACACACCTATGGGTATTTCATCTAAGAAGGTTTATCAAAATCCTAATCCCCAATTAAAACACAGTTAAAAGAAAAATCATAAAGGTTCATAAGACAGAAAGCCTCCACCACCACATCTGAGGCAAATTGATTCCTCCCAGCTACCACAATGCCACCTATGCCTCAAACCATTCAAACAGAGGAAAAAGTTATTAATCAGGACCAGACATCTGCCTCACAATGCAGCCAGAGAGTAAATTCTGCAAACAAACTTAATGACAAAATATCAGCAGAATTGCTTTGACATCACACAGAGCCTCAAAGGTCAAAAAGAGCTCCCACCGAGCTTAAATCTTTATGTAAATAATTTAATACAGAAGACACCTATGTAAGCTTCTTCATTGAGCCCCCCAAAGGCTGAGAAGCCATTAAGTCTGTATTAATTATCTTTGGAGATCTTTTATCATATCTCACCTCCTCATCCTTCTATAAATACTACTGCAGAAGATGATCGAGGGGTTGGTTGATTAGGTTGCTGAACTTTGAAAAGTAATTGAGCTAGAAACTTCTGATTGTAAATAGTGTTCACTGGCTGTTGGAGCTCTGCTTGTGATAGATAAGTTAGGCTGAGATGAGTAGATGATTGCTAAACTAAATCATTGGACTTAAAGCTGTAACTAGTTTGCAGCATCAATACAAGCTAATTTATGGGATCCTGGTCGATGTTGATGGTGATGTTTTTCTCATTGTAACTTTTTATTTTGTTTCTATTTTCACTGTGTTTCATGTTATCTTATAAAGAACAACATGCATAGAGTTAGGACCTACTGTATATCAGTACCCTTCTCTGACTGAAAATCTTTATTTACGTGTTTTCTTCCAATCTGTGTTATTTGGGAATGATTCAATTCAGTTTAAGCATAGGAATGTTGGCGTTCCCTCATCTTATTGTCTTAGCTAAATATTATTCTTAAATGTTATGTTCAGTATATGTTAAGTAGAGATGAACTAAGGAAGATATGGTGTTCCCTGGTCCTAGTTTTATCCCCAAAGACTATCTGAATGTTTCCCTTGGAATGTGTCAAAAGCTGGCTAGTTTAGAAGTACTTACCAGATCTTAGGCCATTCTATGTTATCTTTGTGTTTGTCTTGAAAGTAACCAAGATGAGCTAGGAGAGGATTTGTGGTGAGCCCGAACCGCTAGTTTCTACTCCAACAGTCGTCTTCAAGTTTCCCTTTGTTTTAAAATGTTTCTATTGAAAGTGTATCAAAGGCTGGCTAGTTTAAAAGTACTTACAAGATCCTAGTTTACTTTCATGTTTTTCTTAAGTGTATGTCAAAAGCTGGCTAGTTTAAAAGTACTTACTAGATCTTGGGATGCTCTTTGTTCTCCATCTGTTTAAATTCTCCTTCTTATTGTACCATTTCATTCCATAAATCAAACTTCAAAGAGATCCTTAGACATAGATGACTTGCCCCATGGACCACTCTTGCCTCTTGCTGTTTCAATTAAACCCTATTATGACCCCATAGCCCAATGGAATAAAACCTGAAGTTATCTATCTTCCTGGCCAAAGCTTGTTCTATTGTCTTGCAACTTCTCACCTTTGAAACTCTTTGCATTTGGGACTCTCCACCTCAAACAGTAATCATGCTCAACCATCCAAAAATAAAACAAAGCTTCTTACTTCTTCATAACTAGCCTTCTCTCTAATATCATTACTCCAATCTTCAAAGACAATCCATCTTTGCAACTCATTGAGAGATCCTCCCACGATTCTGAGGGTTAGATCCAATCCCAAAGTGGTTGAAACGATGTTTCTCCCCGCCATTGACTTTTCTCCAATCCTTTAATCATAAGAACTAATAAAGTTCAGATTAATATCCTACAAGTAGCCTTTGCTCGTTGATTCAAACAATCCATTTCCTTTTTGCAGATATTAGTTAGTCAATATTGTTTAAACCTCTTTATAATAAATTCAGTCATAGTGTTACCTGAGAAATATGATGCATTATCAAACATTAAAGCCGAAGGTGAACCAAACCTAGTAATTATAAATTGATCTATAAATTCGATGATACTTTCAGAGTTGGTTGTATTTAACGGAACTGCTTCTACCCATTTGGTAAAGTAGTCGGTAGTTGTAAGGATGTAATTATGTTGTTTAGAAGAATAAGGAATAGTCTCACCTATTATATCTAATCCCCATTGTTCAAATGGTTGATCAATGTTAATTGGCTGCAATGGCAATGATGGTTTCTTTGTCTTCCGGCAACAGTATGGTAGATCTGGAATTTCCTTACATAGTTATGTGCATCCTTAAATAACGTTGGCCAGTAGTAACCTGCGTGCAGGATTTTGTGAGTTGTTGCATCTCCTGCATAGTGTCCTCTCACTGGTCCGTCATGAAGTTCCTGCAATACTTTTTTTGCTTCAGATTTCTCAAGGCATCTAAGGAGAACAGAATCACAATTCATTCTAAAAAGTACATCATTTACAATTTGATACTATTTAGCTTTTAGCCTCAAATCTCTTTTCTTTGTATGATTCAAATGTGGAGGAGCATATCCATTTTTTAAGTAAAACATGATATTTGCATACCTTGATTTAGAGTCATTTAGGTTTACCTCATACGTTTGTACTTCACTGTCTGGAGACTGCGTTTCTGACAAGTGCGATGCTCCAGCCAACATCCTGCAAAAACCTTAACCTTTTATAATGTTTGATGGTTTAATTTCAGTGTCATATTCTTGCAGGGTTGTGACCCAATTTGCCCTCTTTTCACCTACATATTTCTGTACCAAAAGATTTCTCACCGTTGGAAATGGTACTATTATTTTCGTATGAGTCTTGAGAAGGAAGGGTCTAAAGTGTTTGATTGCTTTGAATATAGCATAATCCTGTTTTTCCACATCAGAGTAATTTAATTAAGCTCCTTGCAAGTTTTAACTGAAGAAGGCAATTGGGGCTTCAGTTTTATCTAGATTGTCCTATGTGAGTATTGCAGCAAAAGATTTCTCAGAGGAAAATGTATACGAATTGAAAGGATCAGAAAAGTTTGGATTTGCTAAATATGGGGCATTTATAATCGCTTGATTTATCAAGTCAAATGCTTCATGTTCTACCTGACCCCATTTGAAGAGGGAGTTTTTCTTTATCATGGCTTGGAGAGGTGAGACGATTCTTGAGAAGTCGGGGACAAATATTTTAACAAAATTGATTTGACCAAGGAATGATTGCATTTATTTTTTGTTATGGGGTAGGGATATCTCAGACATTTCTTTAATCCTATCTCGGATGATATGGATTCCAGATTTAGACACTATAAATCTGAGAAGCTTCCCTTCACTTAATGCGAAAAAAGATTTTTTTGGATTGAGTGAAATCCCATATTTTTGACATCGTTGGAGAATCTGTTTTAAGTCTCTGAGGTGACTACTGCATTTTTTAGAATACATTGTTATGTCATCTAAGTAAATCACCACTAACCTATTCACTAATCCTTTAAATGCAATATCCATGGCCCTTTGAAACGTGGCACCGACATTCATTAACCCAAATGACATCTGTTGATATGTGTAAGTGCCCCATTTCGTTCTAAATGTAGTCTTCAATTGATCTTCTAGGTGGACTAAAATTTGATTATACCCCGAGAAGCCATCTAAAAAGGACATCAGTTCAGACCCTGCGACCAATTGTAGTATTTTTTCCATAGGGGGTAGCGGAAAATTATCTTTTTGGAAGGCCTTATTGAGATTTCGAAAGTCAATACAAATCCAAATTTCTCCGTTTTTCTTTCTAACTGGTACCATGTTGGAAACCCATCTAGAATTCCTAACAGGAAAAATAATATTGGCTTTAAGTAATTTGTTCAACTCAGACTTAATCTGGTTTTCCAACTTAGGATGAATTTTCCTCAATTTCTGCTAGACTGGCTTTTCATCAGAGATCATCGGAATTGTATGCTATATAATTGAAGTGTCATAAGTCTTGAGATCATCGTAATTCCAGGCAAAGACATTTTTGTATTGTTTTAACAGTCGAATGAAAGCTAACTTTTCCTCAGGTGTTAGGCCAAGACCTAGGTTGATATTTAGTGGTTTTATGTTAGTCCCCAGATTTATTAATTCATATCTCAGAGTTGAACTCTGGAGTTTTGAATTGGTGGACCGTTTAAATCTATCCTTTAAATCATATAGGTCTTCCAACTTAACTACATATTTGGGTATAGCATTATTGTTGTTTCCTTGTTTCAAATACTTTTCGTGCTGGTCTTCATCAATTATCTGATTATTGTAAGACCCTTATGAAGTCAGAAAACTTACAATATCAGGGTCATTGTTGAAAACTCTCCAATTGGTAATGTTATTCGGGATAAAGGGTCTAAAGATAAATTCAACTAAGAATCTGTCTGGGCTATAGTCTTCTGGTGGAATGAGCCTGGAAGCTACATTAGTGAGGAGATGAGCACTAGCATTTTGGATTCTGGGAATGGGTGAAATATTAAATTCTATAAAGTGTGAAGTTAGGTCTTGTACTAACGACTGATAGTGCTTCAAGTGTCCTGATAGGCAATGTATAGTATTTCTTACCTTTTTGATAACAATATCAGAGTCTCCAAAGACTTGCAGATATTTGATGTCAAGCTCGATTGCTTTGTATAACCCTTGAACTAATGCTTCATATTTAGAAGTATTATTCGTGCAATCGAACTCGAGTCTACATGTTAGCATGGTTTTCTCTCCTTTTGGATTGACTAATATACAACTTGCTCCTTCTCCATCAGTAGGCTTAGAACCATCAAAAAATAATTTCCAAAACAAAGTTTTATTTACAGGTCTATCTTCAAAATTAATGCACCTAGAACTATCTGTTTGAGAGAAATTTTCTATCTGGGATAAAACAAATTTTCTAAAAAAGGTGAAGTATAAGCATTGAAATTTCCTAAGAATGAATCAACAGAATAATTTCCAATTATATTGCTGATATATGCTACAGGCTCGTTTTCTCCTTCTAACTCTGTCACTATATACTTTTGGTGTTTTTCTCGTTCAACCTTTATCTGATTTGGTTTACCGCTGTAAGGGAGCCATATATGAGAACAGTTGGTTGCAAAGTAACCGTGAAGCTTCTCTGACCACTCCCTACTAAGGATTAGTCCATAAAATTAAGGAATGTTTGCGACAAGTATATCAATAACTTGACATACCTTCGGGTTTGATGAAAGCCTTATGGTTACTTGATTAAGTTCACCGATAACCTCGACTTGAGACCGATCCAACTGTACTATGCGTACTGCAGATTTATGAGGTTGGATATTTAACTTTTCCCAAACTGTTTTAGGAAAAATATTAGATGAAGCACTTGAATCTACCAGACAGTTATGCAAATTTTTATTGAAATCTTCAAAGGTAAGGAGGAGTGGCGGAGTATGGGATTTCGACCTTCCTCCAATCAAAGTGATGTCACTTGGATTGACTTTATCTATCATGCCAGTCGGAGGTCTTCCCATTTCGTTTGTAGCTTGTGAAATTATAGCTGGAGGTAGAGGCTTAATAGGTACTGCATGCAGCTCTTTTAAGAGCAATTTATGTTGATGCTTTAATTTGCTGAGCTCATGAAAAGTAATATTGGCCCGCGTTTTCTTCATGTCTTCAACAATGTTATACTCCATTTCATCAGAGATGATAAGCATTTTAGATGGAGTTGTTGAATCAGATTGAACTGGGTTTGTCTGAGTAGCCCTTGATGAGGATTTCTTACTTGCGATTTTGTCCTTGGGAGTCGGGCTTGGGTTTTTCTGTTTAGAATTGGGTTGTGGAGGATCAAGTTGATTTCTACTTCTTGTAGAAACAAGAAATACATATTGATCTTCTTCTTCTGGAAGAATGAAGTCCCACATACCTTGTAGTTCCATGACTTCATCATCATCGGTTTGTTCCTCATTGGAAACTTCTTCTTCTTCTTCTCCTTCCAATTCTGCATTTGTTATAGCATTTGGAGGTTTCGAATCATTTGAAGGATTTCTCTTGAAGGGTTTAAAAGATTTCTTAGAAGAGGTTTCTGCTACTTGTTTTCTTAATATCAACCATTTCATTAGACATGGTTTTCAAAAATTTTTGTAACCCTTCCAAGTCGAATGGGTCCTTTGATTGTTTTTTCTTAGGATCATCTCTAAAAGAGACTTTTTTATACTTTCTTTCATTTACAACGTTTTTCTTTTCTACAGCTAGGATATGTTTTTCTACAACTATTGCTTCTTTCATATTTTCGGCTAACGTTGGCTTGGTAGCCCTATCTACAAAAATGGCTGAATTTGAAGGCAAAGCAGAAATATACCATTCATTTTGGAGTTCGTTGCTGGGCTTCGACGTTTCTGGTATTTTGTTTAATAATTTGTTGAAGAAAGAATTGAAATCCTTGATTGGTTCTCTTGGTTCAACTTTCAAATTGGAGAGGTCATTTATCAAAGTTGCTGTAGATTGGTCATCTCCAAATTTTTTCAAAAATTGATCTTGAAATGTATCCCAGTTATTAATGGAGCCTGATGGTAATGAAAAATACCATGATCCTACTACTCCTTTTAAGGTATAAGGGAATAATCGTACAACTGCGTTATATTCTATTACTCCATTTAAATTAGCAGACAACATGAAATTATTCATGTGCTTTTCGGTTGATAGGCCATTATCAGGATTAAAATTGGGAAGCCATTTCTCAGGATCAACTGGTAATTGTGCTAAAGGTGCAGGCATTCTTACAGCTTCTGGATTGGTCCATGGCCTTGGTGGAAGGTTTTCTGCCATCGTTGGGGTATGAGTAGGAGGAGGTGTAGCAGTAGTTTAAGGTGATTGGGTAGAGGAGGATGTTGCTCCTATACTGGTGTGAACCACGATTTGGAGTTGAGGGATGGATGAATGAAATTGTGATGATATGGATGAGATGTTAGATTAAGATGATGATAAAATCTCACTCTGAGATTCTGTTGATGATTTCCTAGCTTTCTTATGACTCGGTAAAGGAAAATCAACTGGTGGGATTCCTAAATTTTCGCTTTGTGCTCTAGTCAATTGTTGATTCGAGGTCAGATGAGAAGTGACACTACCTTGGGAAAATTCAGATTCCTCTTGAGATAAAGAAATTCCCTGTAACTTATGAATTAAAGTTTGTAACTCAGGGGGATCTGAAGAATAATAATCTGGCTTGTTTGGGATTTTAGTAATGTGTTGTGTATTTTCCTTTTCAACTTCTAGTTGAGTGATGGAATATTCAGAATGCGAACGAGAAGTTGAGGGAGATGGTGAGGGAGTTTTACTCTTAGAATGGCGTGAAGATGTATATTTACTTGCTATTCATAGCCAAGCCCTCCTTCTAGCGCCAAATATGTTGAAGGCTCGAAAAATTGAGTCTACAACAAGGGGGATAACCACCCGGTCTGGACCTTAAAGCAACTCCTTTTCTGTTTGGAATAGTGGCTCCGACTGGGCATGATGGGACCAGTTTCCCAATCTGTTTATGATGGATGTACTAATGGGATGATGTTTTTTTTTTTTTTTTTAGGGTTTAATGGGGTGAATGCTTATTCTAAATCTAATCTATCTTTTAACTATCATATGCAATATATTGCAATCAAATAAAACATCTAAATCTAAACTTTACCGGGAATAGCTTTTACTTATGCGATCTAAAATAATTTCTAACAACAATTGATAATAAAAATCATTCAATTACTATGAGAAAAGAATCCATTAAAGATGATTGTTTCGTATAAAAAGTTAGCCGAAACAATTATGAGAAATATATTGCATAAGAGTTATTCATATATTCAGCATAAAAAAAAGTTATCACCATACAGAAATGCAATAATGACAACTAAACATTCAAACTTTCATATATCAATAATTGAAAATAATTTATCACTTGACACATAAGTAAAATGTATTAAGAGATAAAAATACCATTGATAATAAGTTATACTCATGAGCTGCAGCGATATAGATTTATCTTCAAATCACTCAACATCCCCTAAGAGTATAAAAGTGCATTTTAGTAGCAGATATCAAACTCATATAAAGAAAAATCTCGTTCCATCTATTTTATCAAAACTTCCTCCAAGAGGGGCAAAAGTGCATGTTCTGAAGAATTGTTTTTGATAAAATTATGGATCCGTCTCTAAATGCATGAGAGGGGTTTAAATACTATCCTATGAAATCTAAAAATAAATATTACAAAAATAGATGAGGAGGTTAAACCACCTGCCTCATTTTAAGAAAAAATGAACTAAAATAAAACTAAACTATATCTATGATAAATTCTGTATCTGATCCTTTAGATTGCAAATATCCATCATCGGTTTCAAGAGCGTCGATTGGCCGACTTCAGCTTTTAAATGTCCTGCAAATATGTCATTGGAAAAAGCTAGCACCATTTTCTCGGCAGAGGTTATGAGGCATCTCAAGGTCATGCATTGGTTGTGTGGTTTTACCAGATACCACCAGTTTGTGTCCCAGTTTAACCTGTTTATCTGTTTAATTATCTCTTTTTTTTTCCTCTGCTGTTTGTTTCCACTCTGTTTGAAGCTGTTGTGCCTTTGGAAGGAAGCCTAGAGTAGTCTCTGTAATCAAATTGGCCGTGTATGTATTTTCATTTATGCACTCAATGATAGTGTTCACTGTTTCTGCTGCCTCTCCCATCACCTGTTCTGCTTCTTTATGCTGGAAATCCCATTTTGCAAATAACATCTCTTTTTGCGATTCGTCAATTCTGGGTAATTCTGCTCTTTTCCCTTCTTCTGATTTCTGCCAGTCCAGGAAGTCTGAAACCTTCTTAAAAATTGAATCATAATCAAGTCGTAAATCTACGACTTGATTTGTATTCTTCTCGATTATTTCACAATGGGAATTCCATTGCAAGATCTTCTGGCAGAATAATTTTTCCTGTTGCAAGAGCTGAGAATTGAGAGCAAGTGCTTCTGTAATAAACTCCCCAATTTTGGGGTCATCCTTATGTAGTTCTATCATAGTTTGTAATTTTTCTTCTTTATTGGATAAATTGCTTTGATGATCTAATTGCATCTGATGGAAGTCTTGCTGGAATTTTTCTAGTTGTGTCTCTGCTTCTTGATTGATGCTGACTTGTTGCAGTTGTTGTTCCAAAAAAAAAAAATTTTCCTCTTTATCTTTAAGTAGAAACTAAACCTCTATTGCTTTATCAATTGTTGCAGAAGCGTATGCTCCTGTGATTTGAGAAAGCCTAGTTATATTTTTTGATGGGTCTATAGTGGGATATTTCCAAAGAACATCTAGAGGTTCAACTTTTGGAGCGAGCATAGCCTCTAGCTTTCTTTTCTTTCTTTGCCTTTTGATGACAGCCTTATGTTGAGGACTGTAAAATACATCTAGAGGAGGAATTTCCTCTATCCTTAGTAAAATTTCTAATGACGGGGCAACAAAAATATGCTCTATTTCCTGAGTATTGATAGTCCCTTCTACCTCCATGCCTGTGGCTGAATATTTTGGGTTTGTCAGTGGCTCTGCGCTCTATTATTCAGTGTTTATTACCTTACTAAAACTCTCTCATTCTCCCTCTAGATCCACTACAATTGGCTTTGTTGGCTTTGTAAGAGGAGTGGGAGTTTCAGCTTGTTTCAGGGACAAAACCTGTTGGCTAGTATTTTCTTTAGATTGAGTTGTATCTTTAATTGACCCTTCACTTCTGCTGTGTTCACTCTTGGATTGATCATTGGATTTTCCTGCTGATTCTTTTTCAGAACTGGATTTAGATTTCTGTGTTGAATTTCCACTTATGCTAACACTGGGAGTAGGTTCCTTTGAAGGTTTGATGAACAATTGGTCCAACGGGACCTTTGATAACCTCTGTTTTCTGTAAATGTCAAACTTTTTGAGTTCTTCTTGGTCAAACCAAATTCGTGCCATATGTAGAACCTCTTTGAAAGTGTTCTCCTGCAGAAAGACATCGTCAAAGGGATCTTCTTCATTGGAAAACACTTTTATTTTAACACTTGTAGTAAAATTACTTACAACACCAAAGGGATCATATTTCCTCCCTGAGAACTTTTGTAGTTGCAAGAATAACATATTATCAACTTATTTAGAGGCATGACCTAAGTCAGACAATGCAAAAGCTCCACATACTATAGGAAATTAGGGCCAAATGGCCTTCTTAGATTCTTTCAGTGTCTTGGTCATTCCCCCCACACCATAGGTGTAATAGGCTATTTCCCTAGCCACTAATATGTCGGGGACGTAAACAGGTAGCACATGGGGTGAAGAAATGCTGCCAAACACTTTGATATACGTGAACGATTATTCCCCAAACCACCTTCCCACAAGGATAATTTCTACTTCAGCTTCTGGGGAAAACCTTGGGATAGCTTGATTATAGATCATTTTATAAATAGGGAGCATAACTCCATGAAAAATATTAAAGAAATGTGGGATGAAATTGGATTCCCATAATACTTTGTGATAAACCTGAATGGGAAGTGGATTTTGTACTATCCATTTCCATCCCATAATAGGGAAATCTGAAACAAAACAAATAGTTTCCATGATATAAGCGCTAAAAAAGAAAGGAGGGTAAATCCTTAAAGTAGAGCTTCTTTTACTTCTGTATGCCACAATTGCAGAGGCTAAATTATCCGATAAAATTTGGGCCTAATCCATTATGGTGGCATTTATAGCCGCATCCAATAAAGGTAACCATTCTGATGAAAACTTGTCGATGTTTGGTTTCCCAAATAGTCTACATAACATTGCAGTGGAAAAACAGTAAGGAGAAGAAAGAGAACCAGTGGAATACATACCGTTTTTATCCTTCTTCAACATTTCTTCATTGTTTCACTAGTGCCTTGTGAATTCTTCCAAGTCTTCATTCTCTTTGGTGAAATTTTCTACAAATTGCTTGTTGTATCTAGCCTAGGGTTCTGGAAAATGGTACATACGTCTCAAATTTTTTGGGGTAAACGACCCCATGAATTTCCGAATGGCCATCTTGAACTCTTTATCAGATATGTCTGCTTGATCTATAATCCATTTCACCATATCAGTGTAGGGGAGTATCTTTGGCCTCGCAACAATACGGTGTAGAAACGAGCATGCAAGCTCAGTTAGGGATGGTTCAGAAGAACTGCTTTCATCTGTTGTAACTGTAACTTCCATAATTCTCAGGTTTTCCTTCTCTAACAATTGATATATAGCTTCCGAGGTAGATATCCTTGCATATCTACTACAAGTGGTGTCTGTGAATAATGGGGTCATTTCTGACTTCTCAGATGCGGGAACCTTGCCTTTCTTCACCATTTATTCGTAGTTTATGCTTTGGGTATTCTTCCTGAAAGTTGCAAGCAGAGAGCAAAGATGATCGTAAATACAGGAAAAATGAATAGAAAGACAAAAAATAAGGTGATAGGAAATATTTTAATTCTAAATCATATCAAATGATATCAACTTGCGTCAGATGATCCTTTTACTTTGATCCGCATCGTTTTTAATAAATGAACACTAATGGACCATTAAGATAAAATTTAATGCTCATAACTTTGCATTGAACACTGGAAAGTTACTATCCTAGAACTGTGAGCCCTTTAATCTGCGATAAAAACGATTTTGCGATTTGCTTTCCAATATCACAGATCGCAATATTGCATAACTTACTATCGTTAAAAACCATCGTTACGTTGGGCTACAACGATGGGAGATTTGCGAGAGGCTATGAGGTTGTAAGCTTTGTGATCTCACATTTTCACGGATCGCACTTTTAAAGAGAGACTTCTATAAAGGATGTTTTTTGTAGCCTTTTTGCAATGTGATAATAAAGCTTCCCTTAATTTTTGAGACTTTCTGATATAAATTTTTTCTTAGGACTAATGGTCATGTAGCGCTTTTATATAAGGAAACTCATAATTTGTGATGTTCTATGCGCTTGGAGTATGGGAAGGTAAATTTACATGTTTTAACAAGTTTTACTTTGATATTTTATTTAATTATGAAAAAAAAAATTAACCTTAAATGCTAATATTTGATTTTTTGTGGGAAGGGTCCCCATTTATTAGTGTTATTACTAATCACTAAAAAGGGGGGGGGGTTTTGATGGTACAACAGTAGTGATAACGATGGATAATATGTTTGAATTAGTTTAAGAAATTATTTTCCAAAGAAGATTTTATGGAGTTAATAGAACCCCATAATCCAATAGAATGAGGTAATGGTGAGTCGCGAGACCGAAATTGTTGCATGATTTGGGTCTACCATCGCGACTTGTATCGGGGCGCATGCAACACAACAATATATGTGCAGAACTGGAGTCCTCATCGGATTGTCGAGATGAGTACACCAGAAGAAGCTTTTTCATGGAAGAAACCAGATGTGTCACACTTCAGGATATTTGGATCATTAGTTTACTATCATGTTTCCAAGGATGGAAGGAAAAAGCTGGAGCCGAAAACTGATTTGGGAATATTTTTTGGGTACTGATACACCTCAAAACTATCAGGTGTACATGCCATCTCATAGGATAAAAAATGTTTGTAGATATGTTAAGTTCGACGAAGATAAGGCCATGATATGTTCCCTTGAGAGGGAGCTTTAGTCGCATGAACATGAGGATATTTTAGCTCAAAAGGGAAAATTTTTGGATGTTGTGGAGTAGCCACAAGTAGAGGAGTAGAGAGTGAAAGAACCCACTCATTCAAAGACATCCAGAGATGGAAGGAAGCGCAACAAGTAAGATGATAGATTATTGCATGATTCTAGAGAGAATTTGGGAGCACCCACATCACAATGCAGGCAAAGGAGGTCACCAGATCAATACACTAGGTACATGTCTCTGATGAGTGAGCTAGTTGAGATAGAACCATCCTCATTTAAGGAAGCAGTGAAAAAGCTAGTGTGGGTTGATTCCATGGTAGAGGAATATGATTCCATATTCAAAAATAGTGTTTGGGAAGTGGTCCAAACACAAGATAATAAGTCAATGTTAGATTCAAGGTGGATCTACAAAGTGAAGCAAGCAGCAGACGGAAGCATCAAGAAACACAAGGCCATATTTGTGGCCAAGGGGTTATCTCAAGTGGATGGAATTGTTTACGAGGATATATTTGATGTAGTAGCAAGGTACTCTTCTATCAGACCAATTCTAGCACTTGTAGCACAGATGGGATGGAAGATCCACTATATGGATGTGAGGACAACATTCCTCAATGGAGTGATTGAGGAGAAGGTGTACATTGACGAAACATAAGGGTTTGAGACCTTTGACAGAGATTCACATGTGTGCAGAATCAAGCAAGAATTATATGGATTGAAACAAGCACCACATGATTGGTACACAAGGAATGAAAACTATTTCACCAGGTTGGGTGTAACAGACCAAGCAAATATTCCACAAATAAATTAACAAAGGAAAATAATAAACCATGGTTATGGATTTTTGATTCAAGCCGAACAAGGGAACAAAATCCTAGCATGGGTGTTAATTTGGTTTATTATAGCTAAGGAAATGTGGAAAAAGGCAATGGAAAAGGAATTTGGAAAGGAAAAATGGCATTTTTGGCAATTTATTTATAGAAAATAATGGAAATTAGGAGAAAATGAATGTGGAAAGGTCACATGTTTCATGTAGAGGAAATGAAGGAGAATAGTGGAAAATGAAGAAAATATAGGTCTAATTGATAAAAGGCTTATGAGGACTGGTCCAGTACCTTTTGTCAACTAATTTTGGAGCTCTCTCTATTTATCTCTCTCACACTCTTGACACTTAGAGTTTTCTTGGATCATTGCAGTATTGGATCAAGAAAGGAAAAGAAGAAAAAGAGGAAGCAAAGATTAAGTAAGGAAGAGTAGGATCAAGCAACTATAACAGGTTTACTTGCATGTATCAATTTTCATGTGTGATTTCCTCACTATATTTGGCTTGCATGGTTATGCATGTGTGTTATTGGTTCTCTTGTTGTCATTGGCATGGGTTTAGACAATGTTCTTTAGCCTTCTTCCTTCCATTTGATAGCTATGGTGTAATGGGCGCATCATGTTTTGCTGTTTCCGGATTTCTCGGATGGATTCGAAACTTAACTAGGCCGGATCTATGAAATTAAACAACACATATTTCAGTAATCCTTGAACCCGCCTATGGAGGCGTTAAAATCCACTAGTATAGTGACCCCCAACCATACCATGGGTTGTGCAAATCCTGGTATTGTGGGTGGGCTCTCAAGGCCTAGAATCCTCGACCGATGAATTATGGGATACAGTAGTGTTAAGGAGTTTTTTGCCCTTGAAAAAGCCTAGGAATCCTTGACCGGTGAATTGTGGGATATACGGTAAAGCCTAGAGGGTGGTGTCTCTATCATGGCCTAGTGATCCCTAGATCATACTGTGGATTGTGGTAAACGGCCTAGAGACTAGGAGATAGGAAAATTCCTCACAGCATAGGTGGAGAAATCCGGTGGCATCCATTTTTGTTTATGGCCTAGTGATCTGGTAAGGATTGCGGTAAAGCTTAGTTCTATTGATGAGGGTGAGGTGGTTTAGCCTCAAGAAGCACTGGTTGATTTTTTTAGTTTTTATTCCCACATTCATGTTTGGAATATGGTATAAAGGATTGGCCGAAGAGATTTTTTCTCAACCAATATATGGTCGAGTGGAATGGTGTATGGCCCAGTTGGCTTTTACATTCATGAATAAGAGTTCCTTTCCTTGGTATTTTATGTGTAAATGTATTGGATTATATGTAATATTTATGTCTGTTGTATCCTCAGTATTTATGTTGTTTGTATGTTGGTTATGAAAGTGTTTTATGACAGTGAAAATGTATGGTTCTCATCATGTTTTGATTTGTAAATGAATGAGCAATGAATATATGACCTAATAGATGATAATGCGGTTAATGATATAAGGCATCAATGTTTCTTAACGATTCTTAGATAAGTATGAGATCCCTATGCTCAGATCTATTGTTTAAACTTGTAGAATGCATATTTGTGACATGTTTGACGAAATTCCTGTCATGGCTAGTACGGGTCCAGTCAAGTCCTTGTTTAAGTAATTGCATTTGTATCATTATTCCGATGTTACCTTTCATTCCTGAAAGTGTCATGGAGTTCTGGGTAGTGACCTGACCCATGGGCCTAAAAAAGTGGCTTATAAATCGGAGTTGCGGGCACAAACCTACTTGAGAAAGTCCCCAGTTTCATGCATGTTGATGCTGTGGGAGTGATTGGAAAAGCTTGAACAATGCTTTTATTACCTGTCAAGAGTGAATTAGAGGGGATTGATGCATTGCTGAAAGGTTAGTTTGCCTTAGGGATAACCACTTTTAGAAGGTTTAAATGGCTCTTGGGTTTCCTATAGGGAGGTGCAAAAGGTATGTGTAGTTGTGTGGTGTCGGTTCTACTTCCTTAAGGTGATCTAGGAGGTTGGAGATACGTATCATAGAAGTAAATCTTCCCATGTGAATGTTTAGGTTGTAACATGTACGATTACTTGGGTAGATGTGGGTGGAGGGTGTTACAGTGAGAGCCTTCACCAAAAGTATCGAATGGGTACAAACGTTTACATTATTGTTTTTGAATGCTAAATTATTTATTAAAGTATTATATATGTTGATGATTTTATTTTGACTTGTTATCACCAAATTGATCTTGATTGGTTGCTCATCAATCAACTCAATGTAACTCTTTCAAACCACTTCTAACTGAAGATTAGCCTCTTCAGTTTGAGAGGGCTCTCTCAAAGGGGGTTTGTGATTTTGAATAAAGATAATACTAGATGGCTAACTCTATGAATTGTAACTTGGTTTTTGTATGATTGTAGGTTGAAAATGAAGTCTTGCTACCATTGGGATATGGAGTCACCATAAGTATTCTTAATGACAATCTTTCTTCACATGGAAGCTGAGGCAGATAGAGGTCTTTAATCAAGATGATTCATACACACAATATAAAGAAAACACAGTAATTTCAACCCTAAAGGAAGTCAGAGCATAATAGTATGAATTCTGAGTAATTAGAGGTAAAATCCACTGCAAGTGATTAGACATAAAGATACATAGCAACAACACATTAAACACCTCATGAGAATCTCAGGTCTAGAAGTAGAATGTCACTGTATATTACTAATAATGGACAAAAAAATACAAGAAGTAATTTGGTGCAATATTCTCCAACCCTTTTCTCTTTGATGTTTAGTCTATAAATAGACATTATTTACAATGTAGATGACTTGCCAAGCTGGCCAGATCTTTGAATTCTACTCTCACCACTATCATAAAATAGAAAAAGGACAGCTATCCTTTAAGAAATCAAACTCGTAATAGGACTCTATCTCCTATTTATTACATTCGGTTCTCCTAACAGTGAAACAATTAAATATTAGATATCACGTGTTTGAGGGATAATTCACCATCAATTTAAATATTTAAAACACCCCCAGATTTGTGGAACACAATCCTACTTTTTAGGAATGGATAACCTTCACTTTAATCACTATTTTGGCTGATGAGTTGGTTGTGTCACACTAATTTTGAGTAATGAATCTATGATGATATGTTCCACTGACCTATTGGAGGTCTCCAGCTGGCTAATGTGCTGTTGGAATGCTAAAAAATCTTCAAATATCTCCTCGCTATGAAACAAGGCATTTTAGGCAGTTTCGTAGCGTACGAAAACTTTATTTTCCACCTATCTCCTTGACGTCTTTGCTGTTAAAACACTTTACTATGCCAAGACACCTTGCAAGAAATCAATCTCCCTCCATAATACTTGAAAAAACTGAATTTAAAGGCAAAATTGAACCTACAAAAATTTTCGTAGCGTTTTTCTAGCCTCAAGCCTGAGGTATACTACAAAACTGTCCAAAAAACCAGAATTTGTTGAGTTTAAGATTGTCTTCATAAAATGATATCCATAGTTAAAATTTAGGTTATTTGTAAGTGATTAATCTCATCAAAAATATTCCAACACAATTTTTTACTCCTGTGGTGTTTCATCTTTATTTACAATCAATTGGCTTATTGGTTCTTCTACCACTTTCATTTTCAGCCGCTTGTTTTCTAACTCCACTTGAATCAAATCCAGATGCTCCTGAAGATCTTCCACTTAATATTTTAGTGCTCTATTCTTGGATTGTAAGTGAAATTTTATCTTCTTAATGTGTTTGACCTCCCCTCTTAATGGTTGAGTCCATTTCAGCAACATTCTTGTATTGTCCAAAGTTTTTGAAACACTTGTGACTTGCTCTTCCCATATTTTCCTCATTTGTTCAAATTGAACCTTCTTAGATCTGTGCTTCTTTGCCTCTAGTTTTAAAACTATTATATCTTTACCTACTTCCTTCAACTACTCTTTGAGGGTTTCTATCTCTGATTTTTCAATTATTTTCTCTTTGCCCTTGCTTTGCCTGATAACCAATTCCTCCTTTGTTGATGGAGACAAATCTATGATGCTTTTTGGCTGGGCAGCTTCATTGATTTTCTCAGTCCCTTTTCTTTCCATGACCTTCTTTACATGTCTGGTCATTGGTTTCCTCGGTTGAAATATAAAACTGGCATCATCACCTGCAAAATCTAGTTTTTTATTAGTCTTACCTTTCTTCAGATTTCTTCATCCATCTTCAATGTCTTAAACTTGCACAATGGGTGACTCTTCAATGTCAATTGCATGAAGGATATCCTCAAAATTTCCTTTAGCCAATGTCTGGCTTCTAGTGACTCATTTTCTTCCTTGTTTGCTGACTATATGCTTTTGTTTTGCAGGTGCTACTCTAGGTGTGTCAGTCTCGTGCACAAGTTATGTTCCCATGTTCACTAGTTCTGCAGGAGATGATCTATTTTATTCTTCAAATTCTTCTGCCACAACTGGTGATGAAGTAGTTCTAGGTTTGGAGGCTTTATTTGGAGTGACCACATCAATTTCATAACCACTCATGAACAAAAAAGAAATCCAATCTATGTCTGACCTTCTCAATTCCTCTAATACTAACAACTTAATTATACCATGATGAAAAATAGATGTCTCATTGCCCTCGGTCTTAATTTGAACCTTATCTGACATTTTCCCTAGACTTATGTATAAATAGAAAGGCAGGTCAAGTGACCTCTTACCTACAAAATGTAGAAGAAGTTTGAGATGATAGGAGTAGACCATGTGAAACCTTCCTTCGCAGGTAAAATACTTTTGAATGACCATCAACAACTTTGCATAGTTCTCCTTCATGAAACTCCTAGGGATAACATTTTTCAAATCAAATTCACTGTGTTCTTGCTTGATAAACTCTTTGCAATCCTTTGAAGTTGTTCCTGTGAAGCTGGTGGCAAAATCTTTTGAAACCTGTAAATGAAAACCCTGCAACCTCTGGTAGAATTGCAATTAACCGGTCCTTCTGAAGACCTCCATAGTAGTAGGGTCTTCATTGAGTAATTTCATGTCCATGGGCTCATACTTGTGACAATGGCCACTGTTATTTTTTTTCCTTCTTGTAGCCATGGATGCTTTATAGTCTTCACTGGCTCGCTTGTTGATGGCACCTACAGAGTTCGAATTTTCCAGCAACCTGCTTGGCTCGATGAAACAACTCTCCAGGGATATATTCACATGCAAGGATAAAGAACATATGGAAAAATGCTAATTGAGGTGAGGTTTAATAGTTTAACTGATAGCTTGAGGTTAAATCATAACACATGCAAGAAAAAAGGTAATGATGACATCAAGCACGACTATGTACATTTAAAATTTACCATAACAACCTTGAATGACCTCCACCTTTACTGATTTAATCATAAAATGACACCTCATACAACTCTTATGAGCCAGGTTAGAAAACAGATTTTCTTAGCGAAATTAGTTAAGCTTCTGACAAATTCGCTATGAAACTATTAGGCAGTTTCATAGCGAAATCTATTGTTTTCCTTTATAAAATGCTACGAAAATTTGAAAAACTGATAGATGCACCTTTTTGATTTTGAATGCACGGGGAATGAAAAGTGACATGATATGGGATTGATTTGATTGAAATGGCATAAATGAAGGTGATCATAAAACTTAGGATAGGCTTAAAAAATGAAAAAAAAATTATATACCACATTAAAATGGCTTAGGAGACCTTATCCATTTGGTAAGTGACCTGTATGACCATATCAAAAAATGTTTCATAACTTAATGAGTGATAACAGTGGCTCCACTTAAATGGTGTGCCCCTGTGGTACACCAAAGAACCTGTAGTTCCAATGCCATCCATCTTTTTGGAAATAAAACTCTAAAATTTTCCAAGCCTTCTTCAAACTCTTATTGCCTTCACCTCAGGCTCAAGTTTGATGATCAACTTGTCTTTATTAGCAAAAAAGCATAATAAAATGGAATATATACAATGGAGTGAAAATTCAGTAAATTTTTAGAGGAATAGTGCTTTAGAAACCTGCCATTGACAGGCCCTCCGGTACAAATTTTTCCATCCATCTCCTGAAGTAGATAAGTGTTGTTGCCATGGAATGCAGCTACTATGAATGGTCCCTTCTAGATTTTTTCAAAATTTCCATGTTTTCCCTTTTCTTCAATTCTGGCTTCCCACTTTAACACCACATTTGAATCTGGAAATTTTCTTCTTTGACCTTTCTGTCAAATGTTTTCTTTACTCTATTTTGTGACTGTTGATGATTGTTGTATACCTCCTCCCTTTTTTCCTGCAGAGCTATAAGCTGGTTTATCCTCCTCTGAATAGCATTAGGCTCCTCTTCTAGTCCTTGCAACAATTTCATTCCAAGCACTCCCAAGGAAGTGGGAAAAATAACTTCAGCTCCATACACTAACTCATAAGGCGAAGTACCAATTTATCTTTTTGTACATACTCTATGAACCCACAGAGCATACTTCAATTTCAGATGCCATGATATTTTGTTTTCTTGGAGTACCTTCTTGATAATTCTCACAATTATTTTATTAGAATATTCAGCAAGACCATTACCCTGTGGGTAATAAGCAGTAGAGTGTCCAAGTGTTATGTGATACTGATGACAAAAGCTAATTAACCTCTTGGACTTAAAATCTTGTGCATTTTCAATAAAAATCTTCATAGGACAACCAAACCTGGAAAAAATGTTATTCTCTAAGAAATGGATGATGACTGAATTGTTTGCCTGCCTTGTTGGGATTGCTTCAATCCACTTAGTGAAATAATCAATGTTTTTCACCAATAAAATCTAACCCCCACTGTTGGAAGGGTGCCTCAACATAAATTGGCATCGTAGGTAAAGGAACCAACTTTTTCTTACCATAAAAAATCTGACATTCATGGCAGGCAGCTATATTCTTGTAAACATCCTTGAACATGGTGGGCCAGTAATACCCTACTATGAGAATTTTGTTTGCTGTGGCCTTCCAGTAATGGTGTCCTCCACAATCACACTTATGAAACCCTTCAATCACCTTTTCAACTTCCTCTTCCAGCAAACAGTTCAAAACAATGCCACCAATATCTTTCCAATATAGATTCTTATCTATAATGCAATATCTTAGAGATTTCAGCTTTACAAACCTTGTTTTGATTTAGTCAATTTTGCAAGAGCTCTATGATTATGCAAGAAAAAGGAAATGTTTTTGTACCATTTAGATAAAATGAACTTATCTTCAATAGGAATCAACCCTTCATATTCATCTGACAACTCTAAAATCTCTGCAATAAAATCCATGTCAAGACAGTCAAAATTAGATTGTGCCATCCGATTTTCCAACCCCTGTCCTTTTACCAATTTTGTAGGTCTTATTTCTTTGTCATACTCCAACAAATTAGCTATCCACTTCCCTCCTTTGCCATCAGGATCATCTTCTATCAAGATGTCCTTAACCACAGTGTTAGGCACAAATGCTATGACATGAGAATGGAGAATATAGATTCTGAAATCCTTAATAGCTTTAATCAAAGCATATGTTTGTTTTCCTAAAATGTTGTATTTAAGGTCTGAGTTAGCAAGGGTTCTGATAAAGAATGAAATTGGTTTCTCTATACCTTGATGTCCTTTTTGCAGTAAAACTCCCGCTATGGTATTTTCAGATGCAAATGTAAAAACCAGAAATTCTTTTGAAAAATTTGGACTAATCAATAATGGGGCCTGAGTGAGGGCTTTATTTATTTCTTCAAATGATTGCTTTGCTTCAACAGTCCATTTAATATCAACTCCTTTCTTCAACATCTTGGTAATGTCTTTTACAATATCAGCAAAATTCGGGATGAACCTTATAACAAAATTTACTCTCCCAAGAAAAGACTGAATTTCCTTCTTGTTGCTTGGCAAGTCTATTTTCTGAATAGCATTAAATATATTTGGATCAATCTTTATCCCATATTTTGATATAATATGCCCAAGCAACTTTCCAGATGTTAGAGAAAAAATAATTTTGGTAGGATTAAGAGAAATACCAAATCTTCTACACTTCAACAGAACTTTCTCCAGATGCTTCAATGTAATATTCCTAATTAGCAGCAGCTAATTGGCAATATTAATTTTTGGCCAGTTTACTTTTATAAAGTTAAAGTTAGTTAATAAAGTGGGTGAGAAGACACTCAACCTACACTTGGGAAATAAATTACTTCCTAAAGTCACTTTAGCACATTTAATTGACAACGTGGGGTCCAGGGGTCGAAGTGATAGCGTGGGGACAATGACAGCGTGGGCAGCGTGGGCCCATGACAATGCAGAGAGATATGGACAACGTGGCCAAGAGGGACAACGTAGTTTTGGTGGGGCCTAGGGGAGAGAAAGGCTATCCAAGCATAAAGAGAGGGAGATGCTCCTCATTTTCTCATTCAATTATGCATCTTTGTTTTTTTTATTGACATTGAGCATGCTTTTGCTGTTGAGAAATTTTGCAAGTGTTGTTTAGCACACAGGTGTCTTCGAGTGGAGATCCCAACCTCAACCCCAGGGGGCTTCGAGTGCCTTATCGGGTGAGTAGCTCTATCCATTGATTTCAGGTGGGAGCTATAGCATCTTCAGTAGGGATTACGCACTTACTTGGGTAGCACAGTCTTGAGGAGAGACCACACAGTTCTTGGAGGAGGTAGTGCCGGAAGCGGAGTTTTATTAGGGGATTCAACCCGGGATAGTGAGAAGGGATCAACCCTTATCTATTCCATCACTTTTCGTACAGGAGGAGGCCATAATTTGCAGAGACACATTCAGGGCCAACGTATCCTACTGGGATATCATTATTTCGCAAGGGAGGTGAGTTTCTGGGGTCATCCATTACGGAAACCCTTTCTGGGATTTTTTGGGTATTAGGTGTGGAGCTCATTTCTAGAGTCCCGTATTTTTCTGAGCAGGAGAACAACCCCAAAGAGTCAACCTATTCAAGTAGCAACACTAATTTGGTAGCAGTAGCAGTATCATCTTGGATACAACACAGACACTAATAGAGCATCCATTCCAGGAGTATTTTTGAGAGTATCTCTAGCTTGCCTTGTGCAAGCCAAGGTGCCATCATTCTGATCAACTTTGTACTTATTATCACTTTTAGTTATATAATAAAATGGCTCAACATTCTCCATGTTTTAATTCTATGTGTGATGTCTCTCTGTTTGTTGTAGTTTCATGTTTATGTTGCTATTTATTTCAATACAGAATATTATAGTGGTATCAGAGGTCATAGACTTGGCTCAACCTGTGGAGCAGATTATCTATGACACTCGTAGGAAAACCATACATCACTTACCAGGGAAGGAGGTATAAGGACCAAGAGAGGAGGCTTGATTCCACTTGTGGAGAGGGTGACTGCCTTCCGGTAGTGGATGCAGAAGAGGAGGAACCAATTGCAGAAGAGAAATATGAAGGGAAGGAGTTCCGGGAACTTCTCCTAAATTTTGTGCAGGATTTGTCGAGGAGGATAGAGGAGATGGGATAAAATTTCACCACCAACCAGAGAAAGCGTGAAACCCCAAGGGGTTTCCACACCAGAGAAGGGTCAGGAACATCCCATCACTTGTAGGAGTATCTCAAAGTGCAACATATGGCATCACTTACTCCCCCATGTTCCACGATGCCCACATTTCTAGCTACAGGAACAGGGGCAGGAGAACCTTAGGAACCATAACCGGTTCACATGGGGGATTATTTTTCCGAGTATCAGTCCTACGGGTGAGATTTTGGTGAGGCTCTCACTTTCCATGACTTTTTGCAACTCGAGAAGGACAACAGACCCCACAACCAGAACAGAGGGGCCAAATACACACAGGATGGGGATGTACAACGTACAGTGGGAAGATTTTACCTGCTGAATTTGACGGATCCTCCAAGTGTTCAGAAAAGTCTTGGGTGGAGAATTTGGATATTTACTTCTAGCTTAATCAGATGGTAGAGGGAGAGGCCATCAAGGTGGCAGCGCTGCACCTGGAGGGCGAGGCCCATGATTGGTGGTTCCATGGGATGGCCACACTGGGGCACTTAGTAGTGACAACATATGAATAGTTTACACGAAGGCTGATAGAGCAGTTTGATCAGAGGGATCCAGAGGAGCACTTTGTTGAGTTGACTAAGCTCAAGCAGACTGGGAGCTCGGACACATACATTTCTAAGTTTTTGAGACTCTCTGTGATGGTACCCAAATTGTCTTCAGCCAGGATGATCTACATGTTCATTTATGGCTTGGCAGAACCTCTTCAAGGGTTAGTTAGATCAACGAGGCCGACTACACTTCATGATGCAGTTGGGAGGACCAGGGACTTGCAAGATGCCCTACCTAGTACCAGAGCTCCTTTCCCCCAGAGACCAGCATTTCAACCAAAGGGGAAGGACACAAGGGTTCCGTCTCCAAAGGGGAACCAAGGCTAGGTGCCTTTGGACGATGAGACCTGGAAAGATCTGAGACAAAAGAAGCTATGCTTCACATGCCAGGAGCCATGGGCACTAGGACATCATTGTGCTGTTGGGAAGGCACACTACATATAGGTCTTCTCCAACAGTGACGAGGAAGAGGATGTGTATGAGGAGATGGAGGCAGGAGATAGCAGTGTAGTAAAAAGAGGAGATCATCCACCACCTCCACCACCAGGAGCAGGAGGGGCAGCGTTTGCACCTACCAGGGGAGTCCTTGCTTCTTTGCGTGGGTTCCCAAATGCTTGACACTGCGTGTCCAGGGTACTGTGCAGGTACAACATGTTTCGGTATTAGTGGACAGTGGGGCTACCCATAATTTTATTGATGCACAGTTGGTAGAGCGGAGGAGCATACCGACAGAGAGCTTTGATGGGCTTTCAGTTCTAGTACCAGGTGCCAGAACCATGTAGTGTTCTAGATATGTGCCAGCCTTGGCAGTGACTATGGGGACTTATACTCTGACAGATCATTTCTTTGCGGTGGAAATTCTGGACACCAATGTGATATTGGGAGTGTAGTGGTTGATCACGTTGGGGAAGGTCACCACAGATTGGGAAACCATGGAGATGGAGTGGACAGACAAGAAGACTGGGAAGCATGAGATGCTTCGGGGCATGCACAGTTATCCACCACAGACAATTTCAGCACACTAGATGGAGGCAGACTTCCAGAAGGGAGATTTAGAGTGGGTAGTATAGTTGCGTGTTTCAGAGGTAGGGTCTACAGGGCAGGTCATACACCCATATGTGCAGTCTATTTTGGACAGGTATCCCATATTTTTCAGAGATATACCACCAGGGCAGCCACCGGATCGGGGTTTTGAGCAGATCATTGAGCTAGAGCAGGGCATCCAGGCTGTGATTAATACACCCTATCGGCATCCCAAATCATACAGGGATGAGATTTACAGGGCTATAAATGAGCTCTTAGCGTTGGGACACATCTGACCTAGCACTAGCCCATTTTCTTCTTCTGTTGTACTAGTGAAGAAGAAAGATGACACCTTGAGGATGTGCATTGACTATCGGGCTCTCAACAGAAGACCATGAAGAACTGATACCCCATGCCACGGATTGATGATTTGATGGATGAGTTGAGGGGATTTAAGTTCTTATCGAATATTGATTTGAGATCAGGGTACCACCAAATTCGCGTGAGGGACCAGGATGTTCCCAAGACCGCTTTCAGATGTCACGATGGCGACTTCGAGTTTTTGGTGATGCCTTTTGGGCTAACTAATGCACCAGCTACCTTCCAGTCCTACATGAACCACATTTTCCGTGGTCAACTTAGGAAGTTTGTGCTGGTATTCTTTGATGACATCTTGATATACAATCGGACATGGGAGGAGCACCTGCAACACATTGAGGCTGTGTTGCGCATACTGGAGGATAAACATTTCTATGCTAAGCTCTCCAAGTGTAGGTTTGGATTGATGAAGATGTTCTATTTGGGGCATATCATTGGTGTGGACGTAGTGAGGGTCCACGAGGAGAATATCAGGGCCATCCGGGATTGGTCAGAGCCGAAGAACGTGACTGAGCTTTGAGAATTTGTAGGCATCTTCACCTACTATAGGAAGTTCCTCAAGGGATTCTCCCAAGTGGCTTCACCCCTCACAAATTTTATGAAGAATGGGGTATTTAGTTGGACAAACACAACGCAGAGGGTCTTTGACAAGATCGAGGAGGTGATGAGTAGGTGCCTAGTTATTTTGTTGCCAGATTTCACACAGCCTTTCGTCGTTGAGTGTGATGCATCGGGAGAGGGGGTAGGTGTAGTTTTGATGCAGGGGGGCCATCCCATAGATTTTGAGAGCATGAAGATATTTCCACATAAGAGGTTGTATCCCATATATGACAAGGAAATGCTGGCTATTATGCATGCACTGGCCAAGTTTTGGTAGTACTTGGTGGGGAACAGAATCAGGGTGAGGACTGACCACAATAGCCTTCGTTTCTTTTTAGAGCAGAAGAAGTTGTAGGAGAGGCAGAAAAAGTGGGTCAGCAAGATCCAGGCATACGATTTTTACATTGAGTATGTCAAGGGGAAGAACAATGTGGTGGCCGATGCTCTCTCATGCAGACCTACAGCGTTGTCCCTAATGAGTTTAGACACGGATTTGAGGGCTCAATTGCTGGTGGAGTACTCCAAATTTTGTTTTTCCTATGATATCTTGGATAGACAGGTCACGGATGACAGATACAGGGTGGTGGATGAGGTGATATACCTTATAGATCGTATCTTCTTGAATGGGGGCTCTCTTCTCAAGGAGAAGGTGTTGTGTGCCTTGCATGACTCACCACTATGAGGCCACTAGGGGTTCACCAAAACCTACAGGTCCATCAGGGAGAGGTTCTCTTGGAAGGGCCTCAAGGAGGACGTACTCTGGCATGTCAGGAGTGTGAAGTATGTCAGTGGAACAAGGGGGAGATGAGCCATTTAGTAGGGTTACTACATCCTCTTCCCATTCTATAGGGTAAATTGGAAAGCATATCGATGGATTTCATCACAAGGTTGCCCGCGGTGCAGGGCAAGGACTGTATCTTTGTTTTCATTGATTGGCTGACAAAGTACACACACTTCTTTGCCATATCATCATGGTACATAGTAGCTCAGGTGGAAGACTTATTTTTCAGGGATGTTTTCAGGTTGCATGGTCTCTCAAAGACCATTGTTAGTGATCGGGACAACCATTTCATGGGCGACTTTTGGCAGGAGCTCTTTCGTTTGGTGGGTACAAAGTTCACTCCGAGCACCAGTTATTACCCTCAGATGGATGGGAAGACAGAGATAGTGAACAAGTGGCTGGAAGGCTACTTGTGAAACTATGTTACAGGGTAGCAGAAGGCATGGTTATGATGGATGCACTTGGGGGAGTACTGCTACAACACTACTTTCCACATGTTCATTGGTATGTCTCCGTTTTATGCTTTATATGGATATCATGCTTTGTCTTTTGCTGACGTGATGTTTGGTGCTATTAAGGCCCCCAGGGCCAAGTACTAGATCCAAGAGAGTCAGGATATACTCCAGCCCTCAAGGAAAACTTAGCTACAACACAGAACCAACAAAATTTGTATGCTGATAGAGGACGGGTTGAGAGGTAGTTTGAGGTAGGAGACTTGGTATACCTACGACTTCAACCATATCGATAATCAACACTGAAGCAGAAGGGGGCCGAGAAGCTCAAGCCCCGCTTCTATGGACCATATAGGGTGATACGTAGGATAGTGGAGGTTGCATATGAGCTGGAGTTACCCACGGGTAGCTGGATCCATAACATATTCCATGTATCTTTCCTGAAAAAGGAATTAGGGTAGAAGGTTACTGCAACAGAGGAGCTTCCACCAACATATGATGAGGGGAATTTGGTGTTACAGCCAGAAGCCATCATAGATACCAGGGAGAGGCAGCTGTGGAGCAGGACAATCAGGGAGTATTTGCTGAGGTGGAGGAAATTTCAGGATGAGGATGCCACTTGGGAGAGTGAGAAGATCTTGCAGCATCCATCATTGCAGTCTCTTGAGGACAAGCAACATTTTGGCAGGGAGGACTGTAATATTCTCAATTAGCAGCAGCTAATTGGCAATATTAATTTTTGGCCAGTTTACTTTTATAAAGTTAAAGTCAGTTAATAAAGTGGGTGAGAAGACACTCAACCTACACTTAGGAAATAAAACACTTCCTAAAGTCACTTGAGCACATTTAATTGACAGTGTGGGGCCTAGGGGTCAAAGTGATAGCGTGGGGATAGTGGCAGCATGTGCAACATGGGCCCATGGCAGCGCAGAGAGAGATGGACAACGTAGCCAAGAGGGATAACACATTTTTGGTGGGGCCTAGGGGAGAGAAAGGCTCTCCAAGCATAAAGAGAGGGAGAGGCTCCTCATTTTCTCATTCGATTATGCATTTTTGTTTTTTATATTGACATTGAGCATGCTTATGCTGTTGAGAAAAGTCTGCAAGTGTTTTTAAGCACACCAGGTGTCTCCGAGTGAAGATCCCAACCTTAGCCCCCGGGTACTTTGAGTGCCTGCTCGGGTGAGGAATTCTATCTGTTGATTTTCAAGTGGGAGCTATAACATCTTCAGTAGGGATTACACACTTGCTTGGGCAGCGTAGTATTTAGGAGAGACCACGCAGTTCTTGGAGGAGGTAGTGCCGGGAGTGGAGTTTTATCAGGGGATTCGGCCTGGGATAGTGAGAAGGGATCAACCCTTAGCTATTCCAACACTTTTGGTACATGAGGAGGCCATAATTTGCAGAGACACATTCAGGGCCATCGTTTCCCACTGGGATAGTGTTATTTCTCAAGGGAGGTAATTTTCCGGGGTCATCCATTCCCAAAAACCTTTCTGGGATTTTCTAGGTATTAGGTGTGGAGCTCATTTCCAGAATCCCTTATTTTTCTAAGTATGGGAACATCCCCAAAGAGTCAACCTATTCCAGTAGTAGCAGCAGTCCGACATCAATAGCATAAACAACTTGGAGACAATGTAGAAACTAAGAGAGCATCCATTCCAGGAGTATTTCTGAGAGTATCTCTAGCTTACCTTGTGCAAGCCAAGGTGCCATCATTATGATCACCTTTGTACTTATTATCACTTTTAGTTATATAATAAAATTGCTCAACGTTCTCCATGTTTTTCATTCTATATGTGATGTCTCTCTATTTTCTTTAGTTTTATGTTTATGTTGATTTATATTGTTGTTTATTTCTACACGGAATATTACATTCAAATGGTCTTCCTCCCTTCTTGAAAATACAATTATGTCATCCAGGTAGACCACCACTAACTTATCTTTCTCCTCAGTAAAGGAGATGTCCATTTCTCTTTGAAAAGTTGCTCCTGCATTCATCAAGCCAAAGGGAATCTTGGCATACATGAATGTCCCCCATGGTGTGGTAAAAGCAGTTTTCTCTTGGTCTTCTGGGTGTACCAATATCTGATTGTATCCTGAAAAAACATCCAGCATAGACATCCTTTGGGAGCCAACAATATTCTGCAGAATCTGATCCATCTTAGGTAGAGGATACTTGTCTTTCAAAGAAGCCTTATTCAAGTTTCTGAAATCAATGCAGATTCTGATCTCTCCACTCTTTTTTCTGACTGGTACCAAGTTAGCAAGCCATTTTTTGAATCAGATAGGAACAATAATTTTTGCATCAAAAAGCTTCTTAATTTCCTTCTCAATCAAAGGCATGAGAAATGTGTTAATCCTTCTCAATTTCTATTTGAAATGTTTCTCATTCTCTTTTATAGGAATAATATGTTGAATAATGGTAGGATCATACTTTTCAGGTCAAAATAACTCCATGCAAAAACATCAATGAACTTCTTCATCATCTCAATGTATTTATGTTTCATCTCCACAGAAAGAAACTTAGAAAGATTTATCATTGTAGGCACTGCTACTGTACCAAGATTACAAGTTTCTACCTCTTCATCATCAGCCTGCATTCTAGGATATTTTAACACATCATTTTGGTCAAAACATTTTTCAAGTGGAATAAGACCCTTGGGTATACAATTATTCTTCAGCTGCAAAACTTCAGAATTACCCTTAGTTTCAACAAGCATGTTTTTCTGATCTACTTGTGTGCTTTCAAATTCATCCTTCAACTCTATGAAATTTTTGACTCGCTGGTCATCTTCAAACACTTGCCAATGGATGATGTTATCTGGGATGGCAGGCCTATGACGAACTTGAATCTCATACTTCTCAGTGGAATGTGCAGGGATGACAAACAAACTTGCAGAAACAGCTAGGGAATCAGCTACTGAGTTTTGATCCCTAGTTTTCACAATAAATGAATATTCTTGAAATTTTTCCAACATTTCCATGATCAGATTTATGTAATCTCTCATCCTCACATCCTTAGTTTGATATGTTCCTTCAACTTGTTTAATTACAAATTCAAAATCTCCACAAACTAAAATTTTTTTGGCAACAAATATTTTCAAAATTTCCAAACCCAAAAACAGAGATTCATATTCAGCCATATTATTTGTACAGTCAAAGTTTAGTTTGAAAGAATAGAACTTACTTTCATCATCAGGAGTAGTGATCCATATTCCTGCCCAAACCCCCTCTCTTCTAGTAGATCCATCGAAGTGCAAAAGCCACCAACCCTCTGCTTTTTCTTCTATGTTTTCCTGATTTTCAACTTGCTGATTTTCAATTTCTTGAATTTCTACTTTCCCTTCATTTTATGCTTCATCAGTTAGCTCATTGAAAAGAATTGCTGATACTAATTCAGTTTCAACATCATAAATTGGAAAATTATTAGGTTTATCCTTGTTTCTTACCATATAGGCCATCCTAGTCTCCCTATACAATCTTCTTTTCTCACCAAAAGCAAGAATGGTGGCATATGTCAAGTCCATCTGCATGGTGCCTTTGATTTTTTCTGCCCAAGATCTGGATAAGAGCATGCCAAACTTGGGTGGAATATCTTCCACCACAATTTCCATTACCACTGTCTTGGAAGGCACTTGTGTTAGGTCAACAACAACATATTTTATCAATCCTATGCATTTAACTCTTTTACAATCAAAATAAAACAATTCTTTGTATGGTCTAGTGATATCCAAACCCATCCTCTCCATAATCACCTTAGGCATAAGGTTATGAGAAGCCCCTGAATCCAACATGGCATTGTGTAAAGTCATGTCATGGATACTAAGGCTGACATAGAAAGGAGGTACTTCTTCATCAATCAAATTCTGCTAAAAAGGAGGCCTTACTTGAGGGTCAGGTTGATTTCTATTTTCTCTTTGTCTTTGCCTATTCTGAGGACTTCTAAACTATGGATTTCTAAATTGTGGATCATGTTGTGCATGAGGTGCAGAAGCATTTCCAAGGGCAAGTCTATCCATGAGTTTTTCCATAGTCTTCATCATAGAATCAAATTTATCATTTGAGGTGGAAGGCTTTTCTTCTTCTTTTAGTTTTGTTTTACCCATCTTAGACTTCTTAGTTGCTATCATGTTTACTTCTACTTTCACAGTATCATTATGCATTTATTCTAGTCAAGGGGATTCTATTTCTATAAGCAGGATAGAGAATTCATAATCAAATGCCTCAACATAGCACAATTAAGCAGCTCCTGGTGGAGGTTTAAGATGAGCAGGTATAAAATCATAAACTTTGTTAAATCTCTTGGAAAAATTTTGGACATTTTCATCTATAGATCTTTTTAAACTATTGTATTCAATAAGGGCCTACACAGGGTTTGTTCTATTCCCCTATTTTCTTAAAAAACTATCTTCAAACTGGTTCCAATTCTGCAAGCTTCCTGGAGCTAGGGCTTTAAGCCATTTCCTGACCTCACCAGTGAAACTTTGAGAAAATAGTTTCATTTTTACATCTTCATGGTCTACCTCCTCTCTGTCTATGAAATCATTGAATTGGTCTACATGTTCCTCAACAATAATTTCTTCATCACTCCCCCAGGTTTTAATTCTAGTTGAGTATTTACTTGGGAGGGCATTAAGAACAGTTGGGAGAACAAGTGGAGCATATCAAGCAGGTGCAACAGGAGGTGGAGGTGGAACATTTCCAACCATGATAACAAGGACTGTGGTATTTCTAGGAACAACAGTAGTAGAATATGAGCTATTAGGATGTGGTGTAGTTGGTCTTTGTAGTCCAGATACAAATGAGCTCTATTTAGGTAAAGGAATACTAGATTTTATTCTTAGAAATAATTCAAATGGGTCTAATTCCTTTAACTTATCAAAATAATCACTCTCTAACAGCAACTTAGATGTAACTGCCTCCCAGAATTCTTCTCTTTCTTTTTTGGTTACTAGGGTTGAGGTATCAGTACCTCATCTTTGTAGGTCTATAACAATCTCAGCCAATTCATTTTCATTTTCATACCTAAACAAAAATTCTTGAATCTTATCATCAAATTTCTTATCTTTAGGACTTCTTACAATTTCAGAGGATAAAGTTCTTGAGTGTGATGGAATACCTGATTTTGAAGAGCTGCTTTCAATGCCTCTGGAAATTGTGTTTGGATTATCCACAATGGTAGGTGGGTTGGGATCTAGATTTATCCTTGTATATATCCTTCTCGAAGCCACCTTTAAACATGAAAATTTGTAATTGTGTCACCAAGTTAGTTGCAGACTCGAACAAATTCTGAGCTCCTGCTACCTCCAAGAGTTCAGCTTCACTTTTTTCACAAAAAATTCGGGAAATATGTCTTCAGACTCCCGACAGACGCACCAAAATTTTATCATCAAATTTATCTTGATTGGTTGCTCATCAATCAACTCAATGTAACTCTTTCCAGCCACTTCTAATTGAATACTATTATCTCAGCTTGAGAGGCTCAGGGTCCCGTGATTTGGCCGATTGGCTAGCCAAATGACGATGTAACATCAAACCAAGCTTTGGAGCCCAAGGACCTAGCCTTCCTGGACTCAGAGAGGGCTCTCTCTATAAGTGTAAAAGATGTTGGTGTGTTTACTTGCGATGTTCTGATATTAGGCTAGTTATGAAGTATGTTTTTGGTTTTTTTGGTTTTTTAAGTTTGTGAGGGATGAAACTGATCAAATACATAAACTGGATAACAAGATGTAGATAAATTGGGCTATGGGGTCAAACAGGTCAAGGAAAGCTAATGAGGCGATGATGTAAAGCTGCTGTAGGGCCGATTTGATTCACAATAGAAGGGATCTCCGGGCAAAATGGATTAAATGAACAATAAGTTGGTGAAAGACAAGGGATTTCAAGTGCAAACTAGTTAATAGCAGACATAAACATGTAATAGCAAGCCATTGATCATGTTAGGAATAACTATAAGCTAATCAATACATAGAAATCAAACATTCCAGCCATACATAGAGGTATAAGACCCTCTAACTTCGGGAAATGGCTATCAGACTTTGGGGAAAACACATGAGACAAACTAACAACTCATAAACTATGCTGGAACGCCTAAACATAGTCTCTAAGTCATTGGGTACTTGGACAAATAAGTTTTCATAGTTTTAGGCAAAGGGCTAGATCGGGACTAGGCCTCCTTGGTTCAACAAAATAATCAACAAATCAGTCAAAGAGAAAGTTTTATGGACAGAACTATGGGCAGCTGATAGGTAGGTAGGGCAAACCATACATCCTACTCAACATACATGGAACTCATGAATAAAACTTAGCAACAACACCTTAGGTTACTAAAGAGCAGCTAAGAATTCTTTAGCATAACTAAGGGAGAAGAAAACATCAAGCTATGAAGATTCAGGGATTTTGAGGTGCCTCCATGGGCATATCTCAAAATCAATCTTTACCGATCTATAGCAGCAAGAAATATGAATTATGAGTGAAAACTAGAAGACAAAACACATTAAGAAGCACTATACCATTCTACCATGTCAAGGAATCCATCAACAAGCCTTCACCATCCCTCAAAAGCATCCAAGAGGCAGTCCAAAAATCATAACTCAAGTGTATTCTTCAAAGCTCATATGACCAATGCATTAATTCTTCTCTCAAGTTCAGCCTCTGATTTACAAAGAGAACCATGGAATAAATAGGCTTGAGGGAGGAAAACCTCATGGAGCAACTAACTATCCCATTGGCCAAGTCAAAATATCTAAACTTGTCCTTGAGGCTTTGCAAAGCCCAAGGCACAAAATATCTCATAAAATATCTTAAAAACTGCTAAAAACGGAAATTATATTGACTTTACATGATTTTCCCATGATAAAAATAGCCTAACGCACATTTGGGAAAAGCAGATTTTTGGAGTTCAAAATTTACAAAAATAATTCATATTTATGCCTGAAAAAGGTCCCCTGACTTGCTGAATGTGAATGGCAGCCTTCCTGATGTCGAAATGAGGCTCATGATGGCTCGTTGGAAAGCTCTCTGCGTCTTCTTTCCAACGCAAGCGGAATCACCTCAATCTGATCTCTGAAAGTCCCTCAAAACTGTACCTGTGTTCAAAAACCCAGAAAATAGCAGGCTGCTGATATGGCGGGCAGAATGTGCAAAATGAGGCCGTTTTTCGCCAATTTGAGGGGGCGAATGATCTTCAAATGCCCTGAAAATCGCTGGAGAGCTGCTCATGAAATTATGGAATCCATTGGTATCACCCTCCTCTCTTGACGACTCATCAAACTGAAATGGCGCATTTATGAGTTTTTGGCCAAAAACCCAAAAAATGCCAAAAAACAAAAAGTTTCCGAAACAGGCCCAAAATTGGCATGTATGACCCTCAAGGGTCCATAGAAACATGCTCCGAAGCTGAAGCCAAAATATCGAGGGCTGATGTGCTTTTTTCTTCTTTCCGTGCTAGGCGCCTCTCCTTCAATTTCTTCAATTTTTCTTGTGCCACCTTCAATTTGCGCCTGGCAAATTGATTTAGCTTCTGAAAGTGAAGAGTTCTCTTTCTCTGTAGCTCAAGATCCCTGCTTGCCTTCTCAAGCTTTGTTTCCAAATGCTGGTTGGCCCTCTCAAGCCATGCTTCCTTGTTTTCCTCAATTTCCTGTTCAAAGAGAGCAGTGAGAGGAAAGGCTTCGAATTGAGCTTGTTCTTCTGCTCTCTGTTTCTCCAAGGCTTTTCTAAGCCCGATGGTCCTAGGCCTCTTTCGCCTAGGTTGGTCCTCTTCCTCTTCATCATCAAACTCGCCAATGAGCTCTTCAATTCTTACTTGCGCCTTTTCTGCCTCCTTTTTGTACTTGATCGCCCTTGCTTCATGGATAGCTACATGAAACTTCATTTGTTTGTTTTCAACCTCCAAGAAATGATTGAAATTCCTTGCCCTTTGAAGATCTTCTTGTAACACCTCAATTTGCCCTTCTTTGTGAATGAGGAGGTTTTCAAGGATGCGTGCCTCATTATCACTGTCATCTCTTGGGATAGGGATGACAGCTGATTTACCTCCATGCTTGGCACTTTCTCCAACTATGCTTTTGCCTTTGAAGGCCAATCTAGCGCTTTTTCTCCTTGGCAAGCTAGAAGTTGTCTTTTTGGGCAATTTCCTCTTTTTAGGAACAGTTTTGGTCACTGTCAAGGAGGCAGCTTTAGCTTGCTGTCCTTCCTCAACATCTTGTCCAGCTTGTGGCTCAAAAGATGCTTCAATTGTTTGCTCAACCTGCTGCTCTTCAGTCTTTGTCTGCTGCTGTTCCTCTTCCAACTCTGGCTGCTGCTCATCAACCTCTAGTTGCTGTCCCTAAACCTGTAATTGCTACTGTTCATCAACCTCTAGCTGCTGTCCACTGATTTCCAACTGCTGCTGTCCCTCAAAATCTGGCTGCTGCTCATCATCCTCCTTTTCTCCCTGTGGCTTACTGCCCTCTCCTTCTCCCTGTTTACTTGGCTGCCCAGTGGTCATCTTGAGTTTTTTAGGGGTAGGCCTACTAGATAAAGGCACTGGGCGATGGACAGGCTGAGTAGGAGACACATGAACAGGAGGGACAGTGGCGAAATCGGCATGGCTAATGAATGAATCCCATGAAACCCCTTTCTTCTCCAGCTGGTGTAAGAAGATGATTTTGATCAAGGAATGGTGAAAGAGAGAAGGGATTTGCCGAGGTGGAGCTTTCTTTTGGACAGTAGCTGCCATTTTCTCTATGCTTTTGGACAAAAAGTATGGAAGGTTTAATTGCCTGCTTCTAGTAAAATGCATCAACAAGCGAACATGATAGGCAAAAATTTGGCTAAACCTTCCTTCACAAGTGAAATATCTCATTATGGCTGTCATTTTATACAATCACAAGAAGATAGAGAAAGTGAAAATAGCAAAGATGTTTCCTCTATGTCTTGCCATGAAAGGTTTATAATCCTCCCGCATCATGATGCGCGACAGTCTCACTTTCACTCATGATACGGATTCTGGTAGGGATATATACCTTGGGGAGATTTTGAAGTCAAGACCTGCAAGCTGGAAGTGTTTGTCCCTGAATCTCAAAGCGCACAAATGTGTAAGTGGCGAGAAACTCTTGACTTCTTCTATCCTCTGACAGAAATCAAGACAGCCTACCTCATGGAAATTGAAAAGCACTGAGGGATGAGCATTGATTTCTTCTATGGAGATAGGCTCATATCTCTTATGTTTTCCGCCTTTGTGATCTCGTTTTGGAGGCATTCTGACTTGAAACAGGCTTTGGAAGAGGCAGACTGCCTTCAATGTATGAAAAATGCTCTGCTGGATTGAAACTGGCCACTACACTGCTTGGACAGATATGGACCCTGTGATTTTGAATAAAATGCAACAATGTTCTTGGAATAAGCCACCTCTGCACTTATAAATAACAGTCCTTCAAATTTGGATACACTTCAGCTATGTAAACTTCTCAATAGAAAACCATCAATAAAGATGAGACAATATGCTGTATAAATTTCCTGTATGTAGTATTAAGCAATCATTCCTCTTGGTGAGTCTGCTAGGGATCAACCAACACTGGTATTTGTGTTTTCAAAACAAAACTCCAATATAAAAAAAAAACCTGCTCTTTAGGTCATTCACCTTGAAAAATAACTCTGTCAACAGATTTCTGTAGAGATCATACAGTGGAAAGAAAGGAGACCTTTTGGTTAGGTGAAAAATTAGCCCACAGTGTTAAGGAAAACACCTTTCACTTGTGAAGTTTTGAGAAGTCAATCACCACCTTTGTACCTCTGCCTTTGATGTCAAAATCTAACATCAACAACCTCTATCCTTCACTATGCTGTTCACTTTTTTTAAAAATCTCTGTCAACAGGTCTTCAACATGATACAATATGGTTTCTAGGAAAGGCAGACTCAAGTTGGATGTATAACAATGCACAGTGGTTTTTAGGAAATATACTCTCTGCTTGTGAGTTTAAGAGATCAACATAATACCTGCACCTCTGTTTTAATATCAAATGCAATCACCAAGCACTCTGCCCTTTAGAAAGTGGCCCTTTTCATTTGTGGAGTTTTGAGAAATCCAACACCACTTTGGTACCTCTGCCTTTAATGTCAAAATCTAACCATCAACAACCTCTGCTCCTTAGAAAATGGCCCTGTTTCACTCTCAGAATCCCTGTTAATAAATCTTCAATATGATACAAGGTAGTGTAAAAGAACAAGTAGACCTAGGTTGGGTGTAAAATCAGTGCACACAGTAGTTTAGACAATACACTCTTTGCTTGTGAGTTTTGAGATATACACCAATACACTCTATACCCCTGCCTCCAAGGTTTAACTTCTCATCAACAAACTCTGCGTTTTCAATGTGCTGTCATCTTTGGAAAATCTTTGTTAACAAATTCACAGTGGGAGAATATGGTGAATAAAAGGCAATCTGCTTAGGTAGTGTGCTGTTGTGGGGGACTGTGAGGACAGTTTCTCCTTTTCAGAAATGGTCAAAGCCCTTTTAACCATGCACAGTTTCAAACCACGGCATACAGGTTTTAAACTTGATTTTTCGAGTTTTTCAAGGTAGGAGATGAAGTACCTTGTGAGTTTTTGAGAAGAAATCCCTTGGAGGGAGCTTGAAATGCACCAGAACCCTTCAACACTGGCGCGGCAACCTTCGGAGAAAAACCCGTCGCGCAAAAGAAACGTGTCGGGTCGGCCTGTCGTGTGGTCGGGCGGCCTCCTACAGGCACGTCGCGCCCACCTACAGGCACGTCGCGCCCACCTACAGGCACGTCGCGCCGACGAAGAAAGCCTTTGTAAAATGCTGCCCAGGCACGTCGCGCCCAAATCCAGGCACGTCGCGCGGCCTTAACCAGTGCAGAAAACTTCAATTTGCTTGAAAAACGTTGTGATACTTGGGAGCTGCGGAAGTTTGCTTTGAATTTCGACAATGACTTACTTACTTTCCTATTCAACTCTTTAATTACACCTTCAACCTTATATCATTTTCAAATAAACATCCCAACGGTCATTTGAACATTGATTTTTAACTCTGTTTGTTTTTTTTAAACAGTTGGTTTGTTATTTGAATATATATATCCGCCCTTTGATTCTGACCCCGAGCTCTGAACTTTGATCAATTAAGTCGACCAACTCCACCACTTCTGCTACGGTGTTTCAATACCACAGGTGATTTGTCACTTTGCTTTGACAACTCCTTCATCTTTTACCTATAGTGGGTTTTCAAATCTCTGTTTGTATGTGTAGTATACAGTACCCCTTTTCCCTCAAAATAAAGGTTGTGCTTCTTCTTTTTAAACTATCCAACAATGATCACAGGCTGAAAGACCTTTGGAACACAGTGAATAATAACTTTAAAGGGGAAATCTTCTTGGTGACAAAATTTTAAAAGGTCTTGTCTGCAGGTATCTTTTCCATGCAGTTCTGTGCTAAATCTGCCCTTTGGAATGATAACAAGTGTGTTTGTTTTTAAAACATATAAACATTGGTGATTCATCACAACCAACTTCTTCTGCCTATTCATAAGTTTGAATACCACTCGCCTCCTCCATCTGAAAAGACAAGCTTGTGCAATATCAAAACATGACTCTTTGATACATAGTCATTATTTTGCTCTGATCATTGTGTTACCTCTTTTTGCCCAAAGAACCATTTCATAACTGAACTATATTCACTGTTTTCCTCTCTTGGCGATGTTTAGCAAGGAAGGGCTATTCATAATGCACCAAAACATTTGAAAGCTGTAAACACCATTTCTTGAAAGGCGCCTCTTTGGACCTTTGGTATATGATATTGTTTTGTTGCTTGACCTTTTTCTCAAGGAGAAAGTCTTCTTTTTGGTATCAGTGGCACACATATATTCAATATTGTCTCTTTCCTACTGTAGGTATAGTCTGACAGATAGTTCTTTGAAATAGGAGTACCAATACCTTTACATTATCAGCACTATCATTCATCTGTGTAATGACCTTGATTCAGTCTTTGGTATCCTTCCACTGCTTTCTTGTATCAATCAGTTTCAGCAACCTGCAGTAGCTTTGGCCATCTACTCATGCATGGAGGAGGCTCTTCATCAGATAAGGTGTCCGGAGACTTTTTGACCATTATGTTCGACACAGCCTTTCTCTGAATGTGGTGGTAAGAAAACTTCTTGAAAAACACCAATCTTAGCATCTTTACTTGCAAGCATCACTGTGTTTTTAGAAGAAAACCCTAGCCACAGTGACACTGTTCTAAGGGTGACTGAGAAATTTATCATTTGGATTGTTTATCTCATGACCTGTTACTTGACAAAAACTCTTTGTGACTAAGAAGGTCAGTGTATTTGAAAAGCTAAGGGCTTTCTTTCTGCCTGTGTAATGGCATTGGTTAACAGCATCTATTCCATTTGATCTTGAACAAAACAGGCTTCTTATGATTTGGATGTTTACTGATGACAGGCCCTTCTAAAGTTCAACAATTCATATGATTTGCAAGTTTGAAATAAGCTCCTTTATCAGGCCAAAATCCCTTTTCCTTTGAGTTTGTCATATTTCCACTACATTCCTGTTATGATCATTAGCCATATTCATAAAACCTGGAGTCCTTGTTTCATTTGTTTCAGCTCAAGACAAACCTGGATCTTTGCCACCTTCTGAGTCAACACTGGCCTGCGCCCTCTGCTTATGGATGAAGGAGGCGCCCTAACCCTCTGCTTGTAATGAAGGAGGTTCTGGGCCTTGACAATTTACCGTTTTGCTGAGACAGTGGCGACCCTTTCTTACTGTGATTTTCATGCTGGAAAGAGCCGTAAGGTCCTGATGAGTGACTTTTGTTTTGCAGTATCATCTCAGGCTCACAATACATTTAGAAGCAGCTGTTCCTCTAACTGTAAACTCAAACATTTACTCCATGAGATGAAATATATTTCCTGTCTTTGTAGAACCATAGAACACTGTGAAAAACCTAATAGTCAGCTTGGGATTGGATTTTATGCAGTGCTGAGATCTAGGGGGTGTGAGTGGCGCGACTTAAGGCTGTTTGTCAATTTCATTTGCAAAGTAAGGGATCAGTCATGGTAGGTCTGCTGCAGATGAAGGCTTTTTGGCTTTTTGATGATTGCCAAAGGTGAGATGTCCTAAAACGCCACTTCCTAACATAGGGGAGACCTTTGAAACAGATGTGGATTTGCCTTTTAAAGCTGATGGGCAGGTCAATAAGGCTGAAGCTAGATAGGATTGTGATATGAGGTTTTTGATGTTGTCAGGGGTGGACTGAATAGGTAGAAAGGCGAAAAAAGTTTTGGGAGGGTTTTCTGGATGACCTATTGACATAAGGAAATTAGTTTCTAGAAAACTCAGCTGAAGATATAGTCATCACTAACATGTAAAAAATACTGATGGCTAACAGTGGCTCCATTTGGGGAGGGCAGCTCCTCGTCAGGAGGTGTCCAGAATTCAGATTTTTGGCTTATGAAGACCAGTGCCTTATCCATTGGTGCAAAATTTACCCTTCTCTTGATGTTATTTCTGAAAAGTGACAGCATGGTTAACATCAATGATACTTCTACCTACCCCACTATCTTTCCTAACATTTTTCTTCTCTTTGGCGCATTTGAACTAGCAGCCTTTTGACAATGCATATTTTTTCTTTTTGCAAAATGAACCTATCTATTTCTACTCTTATATCTGCCGGGAGTTCAGATTAAGCTGATGAACTCTTTCATTTCTCTACCTAAAACTAGATCGACTGTCAAGATTAAGCAGTTTGACAGGATTTCATTCTCTAATCTACAACATGAAATTTAAAAATGATCAAATCAGGATTAAGCAGTCTGATTTGTCATGCATTTGCGGCATAAAAGACAAGCTGCACACAAATGTTATTCTGCAATAAAAGGAAACTAGACAAGCGAGGCTAAGATGTACAATGTGTTTTTCATCCCTCGCTTCTCTCTTTGGTTCTGTTTTAGGCATGTGGAACCAGAATCTCTCCCTAATCTAAGCTCTGTGATAAGTCAATCTTACACAATCTTGACTATCTTGGCACTCACTAACTTATCAGCAAATAAATTTAAACATGCTCAGCTATGATTAGGCTAGATAGCTGAACAAGACATTGAAGTACTAGTAGCGGCATTTAGACTTGCTCGCTTTCTGAAAAACTATTTTTTAGAACATGGGGCCTTTGTTCTATCTTCACTTGCCCTCTTTTCTGCTTTTTACTTTTTTTTGACTTTCCTATCTTTTACTGTTTTTGACTTTTCTATTTTTTCAATATTTCAAACAATGATATGTACAATGACTGAAAGTGTTTCAAACTCAAAAATCTTGGAAATGACGGAATTTCAGCATCTTATCCTCGTAAGGATCTCCTCTCACCCTAGGCCCACTTAACTCTTGAAAAGAAAAATTTGGGAAATTTTCTCTCTCTAACATGACATAGGGATTCATGTAAGAATCTCTAAACAGCGCGGTATCCTCCCTCTATACCTCTCTGAATATCTGATTTCCACTCCTTTCCTTGCTGTATGCTTTCTTCAGGTAATGTATGTACTCTTGATAATTCTTAAAATAGATAGTGACATCATCAAGGTATGTAACAACACAGAAATTTAACACTGGGAACATGGCTTTCACGAACAGATTTCTGATATTGGGTGGTTTAGCAATTTTGAACTTGAAATCAGATTTACCTCCCGCAAACTGGAAAAAATCTTTAAGTTGTCTACTTTGTAAAGGAATCTGATGATTATGATCTGAAAGATGATCTTGCAAGAATACATGATTAGAAACATTTTCAATTGGTGAATCATGATCTTGAGTAGAAAAAACCTGATTTTTGTTATATGGAGATGCAGTATTATTCCTAAAATCAAAGCAAATTCTATGGCCACTAGTTTTCTCTTTGATCATTTCAGTTTGTCTTAGTTTACTGTGTTTGTTTCTGTTAAAGTTGTTCTTTGGGGAAAAGGTAGTGATACAATGTTTTCCCTTGTTTTTCCTGTAGAAACTAGTATTTTGCATGAGATTCCTGATTTTAGCCTTTCTAAGTTCTTCATGAAAAGACAAAATATGAGCCAATTTCAGTAGTTCAGGTATGCCGGGATTATGACTGTCATCCTTGCTCATAAAAAGTTTATTTGGCATTTTCTCAAGATGTTGAGCTACCGAGGTTATAGTCAAAGTTTTATTTGCAGTAGGAGGGTCACATGATGGTAAATCTTTGAGGTATGGTAGAAACATCAAACTACCTTTTTCCCGGGTGCCAAATAGGTTTATGATGTGAAGGTCTTCTAAAGCTTTTACCCGGAAGAAATTTCCACAAGTTACTGCTGGTGTTTGATTAAAGCTAGAGCAATTTGCTTGATAGTACATGAGAGTTTGTGCTTCTTGCTCTAATCCTACTTGGGAGAGGGGAAACTTACTTTCTTCAAGACACAGCTGTTCATGGTCATGGTAGTTTTGAGTGTCCAGTTCATCATAAGGTACCAGGGACAACTGATGTGGCGAATCTAAGTCTATGTCAGCTTCTTCTGACTCTTTCTCCATGTTTACATCAATATGCATAATGAAAGAGTTTAAGTCGGAGCGCAAGGAACACATTGGAATGTTATCTGGCCTATCTTGGCTGCTAATCATGTATTTCATGTGTGATTCGCGGTAGAGTATCCTGTTCTGACCAAACACCGGAATGGTGGCATATGACATGTCCAGTTGAATATTCCCTTGGAGTTTAGCTCCCCAAGATCTAGATAGAAGCATCCCATACTTGGGAGGAATGTCTGCCACTACTATATCCATGATTAGATGTTTCGCGGGTATTTGGGCCAGACTAAAGCAAAGGTCTTTGATCAAACCCAGGCATTGTACTCTGCTTGAATCAAAGGAATACAAGTCTTTTTATGGTCTTGTGATTTCCAAGCCTAATCTTTCCATTACTACCTTCGACATAAGATTATGAGATGCGCCGGAGTCTAGCATGGCATTGTGGAGGATTTGGTCGTGAATGTTTAGGCTAATGTAAAATGGAAGAGTAGCTCCTTCTTGAAATTTTCCCTCTACCTTTGGACCAAACAAGACTTCAGGAATGTCATCAGTGAGATTAACAGTGTTTGCATCATTCCCTAGATTTAAGACCTTTAGTACTTGGGATTTATAAGAGTTTTGGGCAATGAGTTCAGTAAGAGGCATGGTGATTTTGATTTTAGCGATTTCGCCTTCAAAGCTAAAAGGCATTTGAAGTTTAGATATGTTTGTTTCAGCTTTTTCAGCTGAGATCTTGTCTATGTTCTGAGCTTGTTGGCTTTGTTTAGGGATTTTGTTTGCCATAGCTGTTTTGGTGACCTTTGCAGAAGTATCAGGAGTATATGTGATAGGACTAGTTTGGGTAACTTTAGCTTGGCTTTGATCAGCCTTTTCAACCTTGATTTTGTCACTGCTTGGTGCCTTTTTGAGGATGGTATCTGGAGCTTTAGCAGTATCAGAGCTACCTCTCTTGACATTATCTTGGTTTCTTTTGCTTCTAAGGTCATATTGCCTGTGGGCTTCTTCAATAGCATTTTGAAACTCTATGGCAGGGTCATCAAGATCCTCATAATTGGTCTCATCTTGATCAGGCGAAAAGAAGGCTTGTTCTTCTTCGGTGAGGTATACCTCACCTTCATTGTCAGACCCTATGAGGTTTAAATGATGCTCATCAAGAGGTTCTGAGTCCCTATCATCTTCTTCTACATAGTTTTCATTGAATGGTGGCCTGATCTGTTGGTCATTATCCCTTGGTCTGTTTTGGGGCTGTTCCCTCCTAAAGTTTTGGTTTCGGTTTCTGATTGGAGGGTTTGGCTGGTTGTCCCTAACAGGAGCTTTTTCATTGATCTTTTCCTACATTTTAGCCATGGATTTGACTAAGTCATCTATTCTGGGATCTAGGGAAGGTGATGAAGTAGAAACCTCATCTCTATATGTGACCTTTCTTTCTGATCTAGTTCTAGCTCTTTTTTCAGCTAAGTTGGCATCTGCTTTTATAGCTATTTGTTGCATTTCCTCCAAGGTAGGGGGATCCTTATCTCTCAGATGATATGTCATGTCCGGATCAAAACCCTCAGGAAATTTTGCCAAAGCTAAACCAAGTGGAGGTTTGAAATGAGGTGGAAGGGAGTTATATACACCGTTGAACCTAGTACAGTAAGCTTGGACACTTTCCCCATTTTCCCGTTTTAGATTGTTATATTCTGACAGGATTTGAATGGGGTTTCTTCGGATTTCCCACCTATTTCTGAAGATTTGATGTAGTTCGGGGATATTATGGATACTGTTTGGAGCTAAGCTTTTGAACCATGCTTTGGGTTCACCACCAAGACTTTGGGCAAATATTCTCATTCGGACAGTCTCGTCTTGTACCTCTAGGTATTCATAAGCATCAGTCATTCTACTAATATGCTGTTGAGGTGTGGTGGTATCTTCTCCAGTAAAGTGTGGGATTTTGTCTTGATATTTGTTTGGGAGAGGAGCTAAAGGGGGTGGTAACACCAAAGGTGCGTACCATGCAGCCATGACTGGAGCTAATGGATGATGTGCAAGATGAGGGCTAGTAGGCTGGAATGAAGTGGTATGAACAGCGGTGGTTTGACCAGGTGTGGCGGATGAACTTGGACTATTGATCTGGTTTTGAGCAGATCTGGGATGATAAGAACCAAACTGATAGAGAAGCTGGAAATCAGGAGGGGTGGTGGGTGAAGATTCTCTAATAGGACTCTGTGGTGGGTTTAGGGGTTCAAGATCGTCAAAGTCAATCTTACTATATGATTTGCTTCTGGGAAGAGCTTGTGATGACTCTAGTTCAAAAGGTGAATCTAGTAGGATAGTGCGATGTTTAGGTACAGATCTTGCTCTATGGATGGATCTACCAGTAGCTAGATGGTCGGTTTCAGAAACTTGCCACAGAATCTTTTCCGGGTCATCTACTATGATAGGGGGATTTGGGTCTGGATGGGCTCTGGTATTGATTCTTCGTGAAGCCAGGTTTTAGATCCAGGGTTTAGAGAGAATGATATTGGTGAATGTTTCTGGATGAGTGATTTTTCTAAAGTTATACTAAGGCGAAGGATGGTCAAAAGTAAAGGGATGGATTAGTGGAGTCGCTAGGTGGAGCTGGGTTGTTTTTGTGAAGATAGCTATGGTCCACCACCAGTAACTAATCTGGGAATGTTTTTGGATTTTCTGAGTTTTATGCGCAGCCTATGGTTATTTAAAGTATCCTAGATTTGTTTCAACACTTTGCTAGGGTGATGAGAACAAAAAGGGTTTACTCTAAACAATGAATCTATGGACTGCTTGCTTGTTTATGGTACCTAAAGGACCAAAGAGTCTATAAGAGTTTGCTGGACTATTATGTACTCAATGTCTTACCATCTCCCGCTATGTTAGTGAGTGATGGGATAGGTCTATCGGATAGTAGCCTAGATTTTGGTGAAATAGTAAGGCTTACTAGAAGTTAGTGGAGTCGCCAGGTGGAAAATTAGTTGTTTTGAGGTATATTTGTATGGTCCACCACTAGTACTGAAAAAACCAATCTAAAAGAGTATTTTTGGGGTTTTTTGAGTTTTATGCGCTTATAAGGTTTGGAAAGGTTTTCTATAACTGACTCATCATTTTGCTAAGATGGTGAAGGAGCTATTTTCTACCTTTCAAACAATCTCTAAGTTTACTAAGCTTGATTGAGACTTCGGGAGTTACTAAGTTGTATTTAGATTGTCACTAACTCGGAAGCTCCTACTGTGAGTGTCACTATGTTAGTGAGCAGTGGGATAAGTCAATCAGATAGTATTCTCAAAGGTTTCTAAAGATGAGGGAAACTAAGCTTTTAATCACTCAGAGTCCCACCGTGATCGCCATTATGTTAGTGTGGCGATGAGGTGGATAAATCGGATGGTATTCTAAAATTTAGTAAGGTAGTAAGGCCTACTGGAGGCTAGTGTAGTCGCCAGGTGGATTTTTAGTTGTTTTGAGGTATATATGTATGGTTCCACCACCAATACTATCAAAAACCAATCTAAGGGAGTTTTTGTGGTTTTTTCTGAGTTTTATGTGCAGCCTAGGATGTAAGAGTGTTATAAACCTGATTCATCACTTTGCTAAGATGGTGAAACAAAGAGTTTACACTAAATGATTCTAGAGGCTGATGGTTTAAGTTAAAAGTTGAAGGACTAAGGAGCCTATAAAAGTTTGCTAGACTGTCATGTACTCAATATGTCCCACCGTGATCGCCATTATGTTAGGGTCCCGTGATTTGGCCGATTGGCTAGCCAAATGACGATGTAACATCAAACCAAGCTTTGGAGCCCAAGGACCTAGCCTTCCTGGACTCAGAGAGGGCTCTCTCTATATATGTAAAAGATGTCGGTGTGTTTACTTGCGGTGTTTTGATATTAGGATAGTTATGAAGTATGTTTTTAGTTTTTTGGTTTTTAAGTTTGTGAGGAATGAAACTGATCAAATACATAAACCGGATAACAAGATGTAGATAAATTGGGCTATGGGGTCAAACAGATCAAGGAAGCTATGAAGTAATGATGTAAAGCTGTTGTAGGGCCGATTTGATTCACAGTAGAAGGGATCTCTGGGCAAAATGGATTAAATGGACAATAAGTTGGTGAAAGACAAGAGATTTCAAATGCAAACTAGTTAATAGCAGACATAAACATGTAATAGCAAGCCATTAATCATGCTAGGAATAACTATAAGCTAATCAATACACAGAAATCAAACATTCCAGCCATACATAGAGGTATAAGACCCTCTAACTTCGGGAAATGGCTATCAGACTTTGGGGAAAACACATGAGACAAACTAACAACTCATAAACTATGCCGGAATGCCTAAACATAGTCTCTAAGTCATTGGGCACTTTGACAAACAAGATTTCATAGTCTTAGGCAAAGGGCTAGATCGGGACTAGGCCTCCTTGCTTCAACAAGATGATCAACAAATCAGTCAAAGAGAAAGTTTTATGGACAGAACTATGGGCAGCTTGTAGGTAGGTAGGGCAAACCATACATCCTACTTAACATACATAGAACCGATGAATAAAACTTAGCAACAATACCTTAGGTTACTAAAGAGCAGCTAAGAATTCTTTAGCATAACTAAGGGAGAAGAAAACATCAAGCTATGAAGATTCAGGGATTTTGAGGTGCCTCCATGGGCATATCTCAAAATCAATCTCTACTGATCTATAGCAACAAGAAATATGTAATATGAATGAGAACTAGAAGACAAAACACATTAAGAAGCACTATACCATTCTACCATGACAAGGAATCCATCAACAAGCTTTCACCATTCCTCAAAAGCATCCAAGAGGCAGTCCAAAAATCATAACTCAAGTGTATTCTTCAAAGCTCATATGACCAATGTATTAATTCTTCTCTCAAGTTCAGCCTCTGATTTACAATGAAACCCATGGAATAAATAGGCTTGAGGGAGGAAAAGCCCATGGAGCAACTAGCTATCCCATTGGCCAAGTCAAAATATCTAAACTTGTCCTTGAGGCTTTGCAAAGCCCAAGGCACAAAATATCCCATAAAATATCTAAAAACTGCTAAAAACGGAAATTATATTGACTTTACATGATTTCCCCATGATAAAAATAGCTTAACGCACATTTGGGAAAAGCAGATTTTTGGAGTTCAAAAATTACAAAAATACTTCATATTTATGCCTGAAAAAGGTCCCCTGACTTGTTGAAGGAAAATGGCAGCCTTCCCGGTGTCGAAATGAGGCTTATGATGGCTCGTTGGAAAGCTCTCTGTGTCTGATTTCCAACTCAAGTGGAATCACCTCAATCTGATCTCTGAAAGTCCCTCAAAACTGCGCCTGTGTGCAAAAACCCATAAAACAGCAGGCTGCTGATATGGCGGGCAGAATGTGCAAAATGAGGCTGTTTTTCGCCAATTTGAGGGGGCGAATGATCTTCAAATGCCCTGAAAATCGCTGGAGACCTGCTCATGGAATTATGGCATCCATTGGTATCATCCTCCTCCCTCGACAACTCATCAAACTGAAATGGCGAATTTATGAGTTTTTGGCAAAAAACCCAAAAATGCCAAAAAACAAAAAGTTTCCGAAACAGGCCCAAAATTGGCATGCATGACCCTCAAGGGTCCATAGAAAGATGCTCCGAAGCTGAAGCAAAAATATCAAGGGCTGATATGCTTTTTGCTTCTTTCCGAAAGAGGGCGCCTTCCTCCTCTTGACTTTTTTCACACCTCTTGTACACTTCTAATTTTTCATTTCTGCAAATGGATTTTTAGTCAAAGAAGATCCTCTTCTATTCAAGATCCCTGTTCGCCCTCTCAAGCTTCGTTTCCAAATGCTGGTTATCTCTCTCAAGCCATGCTTCTTTGTTTTCCTCAATTTCCTGCTCAAGGAGGGCAGTGAGAGGAAAGGCTTCGAAATGAGCTTGTTCTTCTGCTCTCTGCTTTTCCAAGGCTCTTCTAAGCCCGATGGTCCTAGGCCTTTTCCGCCTAGGCTGGTCTTCCTCCTCCTCTTTGTCATCATTTCTCCAACTATGCTTTTGCCTTTGAAAGCTAATCTGGCGCTTTTTCTCCTTGGCAAGCTAGAAGTTGTCTTTTTGGGCAATTTCCTCTTTTTAGGAACAGCTTTGGTCACTGTCAAGGAGGCAGCCTCAGCTTGCTGTCCTTCCTCAACATCCTGTCCAGTTTGTGGCTCAAAAGGCGCTTCAATTGTTTGCTCAACTTGCTGCTCTTCAATTTCTGTCTCCTGCTGTCCCTCTTCTTGTATCTGCTGCTGTTCATCAACCTGTAGCTGCTGCTGATCTTCAAACTCTAGTTGCTGTTGTTCACTAATCTCCAACTGCTGTTGTCCCTCAATATCTAGCTGCTGCTGTTCACTGACTTCTTTTTCTCCCTGTGGTTCACTGCCCTCTCCTTCTCCCTGTTGACTTGGCTGCCCAGTGGTCATCTTGAGTTTTTTAGGGGTAGGCCTACTAGACAAAGGCATTGGGCGATGGACAGGCTGAGTAGGAGACACATGAACAGGAGGGACAGTGGCGAAATCTGCATGGCTAATGAATGAATCCCATGAAACCCCTTTCTTCTCCAGCTGGTGTAAGAAGATAATTTTGATCAAGGAATGATGAAAGAGAGAAGGGATTTGCTGAGGTGGAGCCTTCTTTTGGACAGTAGCTGCCATTTTCTCTATGCTTTTGGACAAAAAATATGGAAGGTTTAATTGCCTGCTTCTGGTAAAATGCATCAACAAGCGAACATGATAGGCAAAAATTCGGCTAAACCTTGTTCACAAGTGGAACATCTCGATGGTATTTTCATCAATGCATACAACCTTCTAAGCAAGACAGTAGAAGGAAAACAGTAGATTGTTTCCTGTGTTCAGTTTCGATGAAAGGTTTATAATCCCCGATCAAGCCAACATAGAGAAACCAATATTCACCATGATGGCCTGACTATGCAGCCTTCAGATACACCTGGGAGATTTAGTGAAACTCGCTAATGGGAAGGCTTTGCCCAGCAATCTCAAAAGACAAACGTATATGGCGAGAACCTTGACTCTTCATCCCTTCCGATGAATCAAAGATGTTCTACTTCATGGAAATTGAAAAGCACCGATGGGTGAGCATTGATTTCTTCTATGGAGATAGGCTCATATCTCTTATGTGGACCGCTCTTGTGATCTCGCTTTGGAGGCATTCTGACTTTGACCAAACTTTGGAAGAGGCAAACTGCCTTCACTGTATGAAAAATGTTCTGCTGGATTGAAACTGGCCACTACATTGTTTGGACAGATATGGACCCTGTGGTTTTGAATAAAATGCAACAATGTTTCTTGGAATAAGCCACCTCTGCACTCATTAAAAACAGTCCTTCAACTCTGGATACACTTCAGCTATGTAAACTTCTCAATAGTAAACCATCAATAAAGATGAGACAATATGCTGTATAAATTTCCTGTATGTAGTATTAAGCAATCATTCCTCTTGGTGAGTTTGCTAGAGATCAACCAACCCTTGCATTTTGCATTTATAAGACCAACCTTCAGTATTAAAACCCTGCTCTTTAGTACCTCTGCCTCCAATGTTTAACTTCTCATCAACAAACTCTGCCCTCTTAATGTGCTGTCACCTTTGGAAACTCTCTGTCAACAAATCTTCAGAATAATACAATATAGTGCAAGGAAAAGGCAGACTTAGTTTAGGTGTAAAATCAATGCATAGCGCTTTAGGAAAACCAGCTCTTTACTTGTGAATCTCAAAGGTCAACACTACACCTGTACCTCTGTCTTAATATTAAATGCAATTACTAAGAACTCTGCCCTTTAGAAAATGGCCCTTTTCATTTGTGAAGTTTTAAGAAAACAAACACTGCTTTTGTACCTCTGCCTCCAAAGTTAGAAACCCATCAATGAAATCTGCCCTTCAGTGTACTATTTATCCTTAGGGTCTCTTTGTCAATCAGCTTTTCAAAATGATACAATATGGTGAAAAAGAGGGCAGACCTAGATTAACAATACACAGTGCTTTATGAGGGACACTTTTTCTTGTGAAGTTAAGAAATCAAACATCACCCGTATTCTCTCATTTCTCTAATAAATTAACCATCAACAACCTCTTCCCTCTTTTCATCCTTGTGAGACAGGCCTCACTCTTGGAAAAGGATCTCACTCACACTCTTCATGAGGAGAAAAACATCAGTTGAAAAGGGGTATTATAAAAAGGTGTGTGCTTGTGAGAGAATGCCAACAATCACTCTATTTTTGACAACTTTGATGTCAACCAACACCTAGCTCGGAGGAGGCTTTCGAACATTCAGCAATTCTGTCCTGTGCAAGTGTGCCCTCTTTTCACTGTTTGTATATCAAGAAAATCACCACACATATGCTAAGAATGTCAACACACAGGTTTGGGGTGATAATGACAGAGTTTGTTAAGAAGACCACAAGCCTTTAGGTTAAAACTGTGTGAGTTTTCCTTTTTAAAGAAAATATGTCACAATTCCTTCCACTGTTTGCATTTCACTGCTTTGACAATGTGGCAAGGTCTGGAGGACTGTGAGGACATTTTTTCTCTTTTAAGACCAAACCCTGTCTTTTCACAACCAAGTTTTCTTATAATCAAAGCACAAATATTTACAAGACAACTTCAAAACCCCGTATCTCTATATGTGCTCTTTGAATGACAAATTCGGCCTTTATCACATTGCAATAGTTCAGTTCACTGTGTAGAAAGGCTGCTTTTATTTTTAACAATAATGGCAAGGTCCGGGGTTTTAAACCTTATTGTCTTTTATCAAAACCTTGAAATTTGATGGGGGAGCATATAAAATACCTCGGACTTTGATGAACATCCGCTTTTGAAAGCTGAAATAATGCTGGGGACTCTGGACAGCTGCGCGGCAACCTTTGAAGAAAAACCCGTCGCGCAGCAAGTGTTTGTCGGGTCGGCCTGTCGTGTGGTCGGGCGGCCTTGTACAGGCAAGTCGCGCCAACGTACAGGCACGTCGCGCCGACAAAGAGCCCTGTGCAAAATTCCGCCCAGGCACGTCGCGCCAAAACCCAGGCACGTCGCGCTGCCTCTGCACAGTGTATACTTGTGAATTTTCGACCGGATTTTCTCGCCTTGGTGCTAGAGAGGCGCGGGCTCTTCTTCAGTTTTTTGGAAATGAAAACTTTACACCATACTTACCCTTTGATGCTATGTCACCATAACTCTCCAACGGTCATTTAACCTTTCGGAATTAACATTGATCTTTAGCTCTGTTTGTTTTTTTTAAAACAGTGGGTTTGTTATTTGAATATATATACCCGCACATTGATTCTGACCCCGAGCTCTGAACTTTGACCAATCAAGTCGACCAACTCCACCACTTCTGCTACGGTGTTTTAATAACACAGGTAATTTGTCACTTTGCTTTGACAACTCTTGGTCTTCGGCAACTTCTTCACCTTTTACCTATAGTGGGTTTTCAAATCTCTGCTTGTAGGTGTAGTATACAGTACCCTTTTTCCCTCAAAATAAAGGTTGTGCTTCTTCTTTTTAAACTATCCAACAATGATCACAGGCTGAAAGACCTTTGGAACACAGTGAATAATAACTGTAAAGGGGAAATCTTCTTGGTGACAAAATTTTAAAAGGCCTTGTCTGCAGGTCCTTTTTCCATGCAGTTCTGTGCTACATCTGCCCTTTGGAATAATGACAACTGTGTTTGTTATAAGACATATAAACAGTGTCAACTTATCAAAACCAACTTCTTCTGCCTATTCATAAGATTGTATACCCTGGCGACTGTTTATTCAGCATGAGATGGCCTGTGTTCTTTCAAAGTGTTTGATGATTGCTGCTTCCAGGTGATTCACAAGCTTCCCTTGGGACTGTAAGTGTGCTCTTTTGATGGCTTGCTTTCACGCTATGGTTCACTGTTTACTCAAAAGGATCTTCTTTAGGCTTCTGGGCAGGTGATAGTGAGATGCTTTTAACCATTTCTCTAAAGCAACTGCTCCTTTTGGTATCAATAGCATACATTATTCATAACATTTCCTTCTTTCCACTATAGGTACAGTCTGACAGATAGCTTTTTTGAAGAGGGAAATCAATACCTTTGCATCATAAACAGTAACACTTACCTGTGCAATGACTCCTATTCATTTTTTTGGTATCCTTCCATTATATTTTATATCAATCAGCTTCAACAACTTGCAATGGCTTTGGCCCTCTACTCATGCATGGAGGAGGCTCTTCATCAGGTAAGGTATCCGAAGGCTTTTTTTTACCACTATGTTTGACACAGCCTTTCTCTGAATGTGGTGGTAAGTAAACCATTTGAACAACATCAATCTAGGCATCACTACTTGCAAGCATCACTGTGTTTTAGAAGGAACCCTAGCCACAGTGACACTGTTCTAAGGTTGCTGAGATATTTATCATTTGGCTTGTTCATCTCATGACCTGTTACTTGACAAAAACTCTTTGTGACTATGAAGGTCAGTGCTTTTTGAAAATCCAAGGGCTTTCTTTTTGCCTGTGTAATGGCATTGGTTAACAACATCTATTCCATTTGATCTTGGACAAAACAGGCTTCTTATGATTTGGATGTTTACTGATGACAGGCCTTTTTAAAGTTCAAAAATTCACATGACTTGAAAGTTTCAGATGATCTCTTTTATCAAATCAGACTCTCCTTTCTTTTGAGCTAGCATATTTCAAGCTCCATTCCTGTTATGATCACCAATTACATTCATAAAACCTGAAGATATTGTTTCATTGTTTCAGTAAAGGCAAACCTGGACTTTTGCAACCTTCTGAGTCAATACTGGCCTGCGCCCTCTGCTTATGGATGAAGGAGGTGCCCTAACCCTCTGCTTGTAAATGAAGGAGGTTCTGGGCCTTGACAATTTACCATTTTGCTGAGACAGTGGCGACCCTTTCTTACTGTGATTTTCATGCTGGAAAGAGCTGTAAGGTACTGATGAGTGACTTTTGTTTTGCAGCTTCATCTTAGACTCACAATATATTTAGAAGCAGCTGTTCCTCTAACTGTAGATCAAGCATTTCCTCCTGAGATGAAGTTATATTTCCTGCCTTTGTAGAAACCATAGAACACTGTGAAAAACCTAATAGTCAGCTTGAGATTGGGCTTTATGCAGTGCTGAGACCTAGGGAATATGAGTGGCGCGACTTAAGGCTGTTTGTCAATTTTATTTGCAAAGTAAGGGATCAGTCATGGTAGGTCTGTTGCAGATGGAGGTTTTTTTGGCCTTTTAATTATTGCCAAAGGTGAAATGTCTTAGAGCGCCACTTCCTAACATAGGGAATACTTTTGAAACAGATGTGGATTTGCCTTTTAAAGCTGATGGGCAGACCAATAAGGCTGAAGCTAGATAGGATTGTGACCATGAGGTTTTGATTTCGCCAGGGGTGGATTGAATAGGTAGAAGGGCAAAAAAAGTTTTAGGAGGGTTTTCTGGATGACATATTGACATAAGGAAATCAGTTTCTAGAAAACTCAGCTGTAGATATAGTCATCACTAACATATAAAAAATACTGATGGCTAATACATTATACACTTTGTGTCACTAGTATGGAATGCCACAAGAGAGTGTATAGTACTTTCGGAATGAGTCTAATGCATATCTCTATGATAGATAGGAACCATTAGTACAACATAAAACCAAATTTTTTCCTCTTAAATATGTGCTACAACTCCCTTTCACAAAGTGAAACACTTCCCTTGCCAAAATACAACACATGGAATGTATTCACAAAGGGACTTAGAACCTTAGAGAACAATTGTGGAATGTTTTTTATTACTAGCTAAAATGACAATTCAGATGGTTAATATAGGCTACAAAATTTGAATATAGGCCAAATTTTGGAGTGTGTCGTAGCAGCAAACACAATATATACATAAGTATAACTCTTGACCAATTAACACAAATTTATATTATCAAAACATGTTGATGCTAATAGTTATGCTAATTGTAGTAAATATATTTAGATTAGTAAATATGTTTGGTCAATAATAATTTTTTTACTAAATATATTTAGATTTAGATTTGTATCTTCTTATACTTAATTTAGATTTAGATTTCTTTATTTCAACATCACAAATATTTGGGGGTCTATCTCCAACTACTTTCCCATTGGGATGTGTAAGACCTTTGTGGTAAAACATGATAAAAACATGCAAAAATATTTGCAATAGTCTAAATAAGAACCTAGAGCAACATTACCCATCATTTTTCTTTTCCCAAATATGGAAAATTAGTATATTATATTTTAACTATATATGTTTCATATTATTATATATGTTTTTATGCATTATCAAGGAATCACCATTATTTTACAATGTTTTCTAATTTTTTAGAAGATTAGCCAAGAATTTGTAGTACTTTATAACCTAGTGAACAATTCACCAATATTTAACAAAATTTTATAATTTAGTAAAATATTTTCCAAAAAATTATATATGTATATTATATTATTGAAAAAATAGCCTATAAAGTTTTTTATATGCCATAGGGATTCACCCATTTACTATACATATAAATTTGGGGGAGTTTATTAAAATTTCCCCTGTCTTTAGAAATCTTGTAGCATTTCACAAAATTCATCAGAATGTGTCGATATTTTCCTCTAAATATTATCTTTTACGTCTCATTAGTCCATAATGTCCCCTAAGCCTTGGAATCAAACTTGATAAGATCAAAGTCCCCTTTTTATATATTCTTTCATAACTATAGCTTTAATTTTGCAACTAGGGTTTATTGTCTTGGTTATGACTTAAGTGCATAAAAATAGTTTACATTGATCACTTTTGACCATTTTATGGTTTCTAAAAATAGAGTAGAGTTTACCTTGATTGCAAGATAGATTAGGGTTATAATTTTTTTCAACCGACCATTTCATATTATTAAGATTTTGACCCTGCATTTGAGAAAAAACTTAAATAAAATTTTATGTGAACAAGGCGTCTTTAACTGGAAAAATGTATATTGTGAACTAGTGGAGGTTTTTGCAAGAGCCCGTATAAAAATAGCCAAAAAATGTGTTTTTAGAAGAAGTCACTACTAGAGGTGCGTGGGTGTATTTTTAAGTGAATGATTTTTGGATGATGCATCTACAATATAAAAAATCACTAGTGCTTTATAGTCCATACTAGCATTGGTGCCACATAGAACATGGTGCACCTTGGAAATTTCATTTTTTATAAAATTAAAAAACACGGTGCACTAAATAACACAACACATTGATGCTTAAATAATTGATAGCACTAGAAAAAGGTTAAATTTTAAAAATAGTTCGTGTTATATACACCTCCAACATAGGTGCACTCAAGTAGTAAAACAACCCAATGCATAACAAGAAAGAGCACCTCTATAGTTTTTAAATTTCAAAAAAATGTGGAATTATTTTCCAAGGATGCATCGGTGTGGTATATGTACTAAAATTCCCTAGGGCATATTCTAAAGAGCATTGTTAGGCGATTTTTAATTTAGAAAAGAAAAGTGGTGCTATAGTCAAACAAAGCACCGGTGCAGTACTTCTATTAGAACTCCTTAGGGCATCTTACCAAAATAAATTCTATATATCTTTTGGTTGAAAAAAATTAGAGTGTTCTTAGATATCATCCGCACCAGTGCAGTTATCATGACACACCATAGGATGGTTAAAAAAAAAAAAAAAAAAACTCCTGGTCATAAATTTTAATTTTACCATCTACAGTGTTGGAGAGCTCTGAATCACTAGTGCCACCCTTGCCTCATGCAAGCACCCTAATGTTAGTGCTTGTATTTCTCATCATCCATCTATACCATACTCACTACCTGAATTTCCATTTTTTTAAACCATGGTAAAAACAAAATATCCATTACGTGTCAACAATGCCTCCCCGACAACCAAATGTCCAGGGGATGTCTATGTTTCTCTCTAATTTATATTTTAGTAGATTAGAATTGAAAATTAGCTAAAAATTTCCATTGTTTAAAAAAAAAAAATACCCTACTTTGTGCACTCGATATGTTTGGCTCGCACCGATAGTGGTGCGCCCTGTAAATTTACAGGGCGCACCGCAATTCGGTGCGTGAAAATAATGCACCGCTATTGTTGTGGTGCATTTTGTAAATGAAAATTCACCAGGAAAGCTATAAGTTGTGTTAGCGCTCAAATCTACCTTAGGCTGAAATAAGGTAAAACTCAAGACTACATCAAACCACGCTCAGCCTCATAGCTAGCCCTACGAGGACAGGAGAGGGCTCTCTTCCGGTCTATCTCAGCAAAAGGTCTTCAAAGGGGCTGAGATGACTTATAACGAATACTGATTTTAGGCTAGTAAAGAGATAGGAAAGTTTGATTTTTATTTTTTTGGGTTTTTTGTTGAAAAAATAGGAAAAACAATTTTGGGTCCGGGGATAAGGCCAGATCTTTGCAGAATTCGAGTTGGGGCAAGGTAGGTAGTAGTCTTGATGCTTTTGATCAGGTGTATGGATGGATCAGAATGAAAAGGATCTGAAGAGGGCAAGGGAGAACATGGATCCTCTCCAAACAGGTGAAAACATGTAAAACTAAACAAATTTAAAGGCAGAGCACTGGAAGCAATGGATTCAACCTCATTTACTCATTCATTTAGTTTCAGAAGCATAAGAAGCGAATGTCATACATCAAAAATGAAATAACTTACAATAAACTGAGAGATAACACCATCAATAACTGAAAGCCACAAGAACCCCAACAGGTGTTGCAAAACCTCTGATCTTTCCTTAGCCAAAATATGAAAAATATATACAATAGTGTGCCAAACTTTTACCAAGAGTCCAACCTATAGAATGTCTCAGAAATTACATCATATAGACCATCCTAACCCCTTCCCATTCCTCTAGGGGTCGAATTCCTCCTTCTATGAGTAGTTCCAACTAATTCTAAACAAGGATCTAGAATATAGGCAGCCAAACAACTTGCCTCTAAAAGGAAGGAAACTGATTCTTACATTTGATTTTTACTTTTTTAGGAGTGAATCATATAGAATAGGTAAAAGTGATTCCAAGTTATATGCCAACTATAAAATTACATCAATATAACTCAAAAATTACACCCACAAGCAAAACTGGTCCAACTGGCCGAAATCCTGAGTTGGAAGATGAAAAATGGACCAAAAATCTCTATGCGTAGCGCGCCTGAGCTCTATGCGTCATGCGCCTTTCAGCCTGCTTTTGGGGCACTTACCGGCATCAAAATCAAGGTCATGATAGCTTGTTGGAAAGCCCTGGATGTTGGCTATCCAACCCAAGTGGAATTTCCGAATTTGGAGCTCATTTTCCTCTCCCAAAATTCATTCTCCCAGAAGTACTTCCTGCTGGTGCAAAAGGTGCCAGAAAGGTGGTTTTCATGGTGTTTTTGGCCCTTTTGATCATCCAGAACTTGGTGAAATGATTTGGCCATACAAGAGCATGCATAGCTTACCATGAAAAAACCAAAAATATAAATTTTTCCTCCAGCAAGTGTCCCAATCATAAGCGAGCGCGTCGACGCGCTACGCGTTGGGTTGAAAAATTTGTGTTAAGGCATAAAAAATCACAATTGACAAAATTTTCTCCAAATTTGCTGAAATTTGGACTAAGGGTACATCATCAAGTATCATGCTCATTGAAAGAAGTTTCGGCCAAGATTATGCATTTTCACGCCTCCTCAATGCCTTCTTCGTCTATGTTGCCCGAGGTGAATATGAAGAGTTTAGTGTCTTGGTCTCAATGCCAAAATATGCTACGTAGGAAGGGAGTGTAATGTAGTGTAGGAAAAAGAACAGCCCTTGCAATGATAACTAGGCTTTGTCAATGGAGAATGGGGAATAGTGAATATGGGATGGTGTTATAACAAAAATGATATACAGTGTGACAATGGTATGGTAATGGCAATGATAACAATGATTTGAATAGGAGAGAGAGAGCTTGAGGCTATGGTAAACCATAAGCAATGACACCAGTAATAATAGAGAGCATGAGCATATATGTCAATAACACAAGTATGGAAACCCCCACAATATCACTAACATGTCTTTCGAAACCCTAAGGAGTGAATTTGGCAATGGATATAGGGTTTACATTTCACCATATCAAACACTTGTTTCCTTCACATTCGAAACTCCATATCATATCCATGAATCACTGAGCAGGCATAAATAACTTACTTTTAGACAAATGAAGTGGTTTGATAATAATTTGGGTGATGAACTGTTGTTTTCCAGCCTTGGGGCTCTATGCGCTGCGCGCACTTTTCTATGCGTAGCGCGCTACATAGTGCATTTTGCAGGAGGATTTTGGAGGCCTTCCCGGTGTCCAAATTGGGCGTGTGATAGCTCGTTGGAAATCTGTTGGAGTCTAATTTCCAACCCAAGTGGAATTTTTCAATTTGGAGTTCATTTACCCTGTCAAAAATCAAATCTCCCAACACTACTTCCTGCAGGTGCATCAATTCTCCTGAGGCAACGGTATTCTTGACATTTCTCCAAAACCATTATACCTGTGTAAAAAGTGAAGGAGGTTTTTCTTCCTTGGCATGTGTTGTACAAAAATCTCTCTCAGGTTTCCAAAATTCATCTTTTATTGCTCTGAAACATCATTTGAGTGAAACCTATCCCGATGTGTGAAACAAGGGATTTTGTCGAAATGAATCGAAATGAAGGGGATAAGGGGCTTCGAAATTCTTGGGGAAATTTTTGGAAGTAGGGAGGGATGTTAGGAAGCAGGGGAAAGTGGAATCTTAGAGATTGAGTGAGGGGAAGGGGTCCAAAAGGGCAAAACACAGGCCTAGCCTAGAAAATTGCCAAGTTGTGGCAAGAAACTAGGGTTTGTGGAAAAATGAGGAATTTGGGGGATCTCAGTGATGGGAAGTGCTTAATAAGGTATATTAAGGATAGGGGAAGGTGTGTGAACATCAGGATACAAGTTTTTCCAATGATTTGACCATCCAAGAGAAATTACCTCCAAAACCCTAGGAGAGGGAAATGGACCTTACCTAGGCACAACTGAAGCATGAACAAGATGTAAAATGACCCAATGGAACCTGACATGATGATGAAAACCCTCTGAATGATGGTGCACTCAGCTGAATGGTGACATGAACCGACATTTGGACAACTTTGACAGGAGTAAAAGCAACCCCTAGACCTAATGCCTAGTGACCAAATTTTGCTTGAAGACTCATTGAAATGACAAAATTTGACCTTGACACCTTAAAATCACTTTGTAAGAGCATGTTTGATCACTGAAGGAAGGCTGCAAAGACTGACACTAACATTGGCTCCAATGGGGATGGTAGCTCCTTGGAGGTGCCAAGAACGACAAATCTTTGGGAGAGCAGACCAGTGCCTTCATCCATTGGGCAATGGAATCAAAAACTCAAACTGAAATGCATGACTGAAAACTGATGACTTGACGACACAAATTGACTCTCACTCAACTAAGAACTGACTCGATACTTAAACACAACCGACAAACTGGAAATATGCTCAATATGAAGCTTATTCAATACAACCTACTCTAACAGTTTCATTCATCACCTGATCAAGTGAAATGAAACAGCCAATGCAACCATGTAAGCATCCTGGTTGCTATCTTAATTCTCCGCAAGTGCTCGCTTGTGAACAACAAGAAAGAACTACTGAAAGACAACTCCCGTGAAAACTTGTAAACAAGTTGACCGTTGATAAATTTGCAAAGCATGAGCTGACTAGATGACTTCAAGAATTCTACGAAAGGATCTTCATAAACATAGCTCTAATCTAGGAAATCTCCATAGCTAGACATTAGGATCTTCCTCACCTCTGTGCTGTCTTTCTTTGGTGATTGCAGCAAGCTGCCAAAAGGATCCTGAATTTCGTGAATAACCAAACACTGTTGTTGATTACAAACAGAACAAAAGTCTCCTTCATCAATCTCCTCATATGACTGCAAATATTGATATGGGCTTCGTGATAAAACATGAGATGAACAAAACAATGAGGTAGGCTGCCGAATAAGATCATTATCAACATTCTCTTCTGACACATGGTTAGCCAATGGAGAAGAATTTTTACAGCAAACATCATCTAATACTCGAGCAATAGGATCATCAAAAACTTGAGAAGACTGCTGCACTGTATCCCTTGAAACTGTATGACATCCTACTGGCTGTTCATCTTTTCCTTGAGATATATTACGAAGATTCTGCCTTATAAACTGAAATGCTTCGAAACAAAAGGGTATAGAATTTTCCTGCATCATCAAATCATGTATTTCATCTTCCACATCTTCATCTGTAATCTGACCTTCAATTTCATTTGGTAGCTGCAAATCTGATACTACAAGCTGCTCAAGAATTTCGTTATTTGTCTCATCCTCAACATTAACACTGAGAGATTGTTGATTTCCTATAGGCTGCTCCCTTGAAGATTTACTATGCAATTTATCTTTCAAAAGCTGAAATGATTCAAAACAGAAAGGTACGGAGTCACCTTGAATCATTAAATCATGTGTGCCCACTTCCAAGTCTTCAGCTGCAACTTGACAATCAATGACTTTTGGGGGCTGCAAGTCTGAATATGAGAAGTTTTCGTTGCCCTCAAGACGATCCAGATCAAGACTTGTTGACGTTTGATTTCTAATTGCATGGAAGTTATCTCTAATGAACTGAAACGAATCAAAACAAAAAGGCAAAGATCCTTCACTTACATCAAAATTTTCTGCACTTTCCTCATCATTTCCATAGCTGATATGTATCGGTTGATCACTGTACTCGAGCTGTTGAAAGTGAACTTCCTCCTCGCACAAACTAGCTACTGATTTGTCTGCAAGATTAGCTTCTGTTTGGAGAACATAATCATCATCATACTGATCAAACTGAGGCAATTCATCGGTATAAAACACATCATCAAACATACACATCATATCAACAACTCTCTCTTCTTCACAATGATCTATAAAACAATCACTATGACAACTGGGATCAGAAACAAAATGTTTTGGGTCAGCCGCTTGTTCTTGAATGTCATTTTCATTTTTTGTAGTCATTTTCCACACCATCTCTTCTACTGCGTTTACCAACATGTCAAGATTTACCTCTAGAGATGTCGATTTCTCCGGATCCATGTTTTTCATCTCTTCTTCCTTCAACCTTGCCCTCCGGATCAGCAAATGAGCCTCTACATTCACTGCCTTGTTCTGCATCTCGTGAAGTGTTGCAACATTCCTTTCTCTCAACTGAAACTCCATTTCCGGATCAAAGGCACCCAGGTAGTGCAAGAGAGCAGATCTAGGAGAAGGTCTTATATCAGCTGGCATCGAAAAATATACTTGGTTAAATCTGGCAGAAAATTGTTGTACTGTCTCCCCTGGCAGTATTTTCAGCTGGTTATACTCTTCTATAATAAGGAAAGGATTATGTCCGATCACCCACCTGTCAAGGAAAACTTCGACGAACTGCTGGAAATCTGAGATGCTCGCATCAGGCAAGGTTTTGAACCAACTCTTCACTTGGCCTTGAAAAGAAAGAGAAAAAAGCCTAATACTAACATCTTCGTCATCAACTTCAAAAAGATCTAGAAAAGTCTCAACATTCTGCACATGTTGCTCAGCGTTGACATTGTTACATTCACCGTCAAATCTTGGTAGATATAGGTCATAATTTTTAGGGAAAGCATGAAGAACAGAAGGTAAAACAAGAGGTTTGTACCAATCTGGAATTTTACAAGGTGTAGGGGTATGTACAAGAGCTGCGGGATCAGTTTTGTTTTCTTTAGGCTCATCACTCTGAAGAGAGTCATCATAAGATGTGGGAAAAGTAAGGAGGCCAGGATCAAAGGGAAACTCAGTATTTACACTCTTTGAATAGGTCGAGTGAAGATTTTGATCACCTTTCTCATACAACAAATTCTGAAAAACTTTCAGGACAGCTTCAAGAACAGCAAAGAAGTAATTTGTAAGAAAGCAGACTAGATCATGAATACCATTCCACTTTGGATACCTGAACTTTGTGTAAGATCCTTCCATTTTCTCAGAGAAAAAGTTAGTCCTCCAGTGGAGTCTCTACATTTGAGTTGGAGTGACCAGGTGAATGATTTCAGCCTTCTTATGTCTGATCGTTGTCCACCATCAACCATCAGATCTGAACTTGATACATGTACTGGGGGAATTCACAAATCAAGGGGCACATTCACAAGCTAAACCGGAGATCGACTGAAGCAGCTTTTATCTACTATGCACTCGCAGAGCAAGAGCAGTTCGAAGGCTACCTGGCGTGACTTCGGACTCCGTCTATAGAAAATGACAGTAATAAGCAAACCATTTTCTTCCCTAGTATGGTCGCCACTATGTTAGCGCTCAAATCTACCTTAGGCTGAAATAAGGTAAAACTCAAGGCTACATCAAACCACGCTCAGCCTCGTAGCTAGCCCTACGAGGACAGGAGAGGGCTCTCTTTGGGTCTATCTCGGAAAAAGGTCTTAAAAGGGGCTGAGATGACTTATAATGAATACTGATTTTAGGCTAGTAAAGAGATAGGAAAGTTTGATTTTTATTTTTGGGTTTTTTGTTGAAAAAAATGGGAAAAACAATTTTGGGTCTGGGGATAAGGCCAGATTTTTGCAGAATTCGAGTTGGGGCGAGGTAGGCAGTAGTCTTGATTCTTTTGATCAGGTGTATGGATGGATCAGAATGACAAGGAGCTGAAGAGGGCAAGGGAGAACATGGATCCTCTCCAAACAGGCGAAAACATGTAAAACTAAAAAAATTTAAAGGCAGAGCACTGAAACAATGGATTCAACCTCATTTACTCATTGATTTAGTTTCAGAAGCATAAGAAGGGAATGGAATACATTAAACATGAAAGAACTTACAATAAAATGAGAGAAAACACCATCAAGAACTGAAAGCCACAAGAATCCCAACAGGTGCTGCAAAACCTCTGATCTTTCCTTAGCCAAAATATGAAAAATATGTACAATAGTGTGCCAAAGTTTTCCCAAGAGTCCAACCTGTCAACCTCTGAAAATGATTGAGAAATTACATCATATAGACCATCCTAACCCCTTCCCACACCTCTAGGGGTCGAATTCCTCCTTCTAGGAGTAGTTTCAACTAATTCTAAACAAGGAGCTAGAATCTAGGCAGCCAAACAACTTGCCTCTAAAAGGAAGGAAACTGATTCTTACACTTGATTTTTACTTTTTTAGGAGTGAATCTTCTAGAATAGGTAAAAGTGAGCCCAAGTTACATGCCAACCATAAAATTACATCAAGATAACTCAAAAATTACATCCACAAGAAAAACTGGTCCAACTGGCCGAAATCCTGAGCTGGAAGATGAAGAATGGACCAAAAATCTCTATGCGTAGCGCGCCTGAGCTATATGCGTAGCGCACCTGAGCTATATGCGTAGCGCGCCTTTCAGCCTGCTTTTGGGGCACTTCCCGGAGTCCAAATTGAGCTCATGATAGCTCGTTGGAAAGCCCTGGATGTTGGCTATCCAACCCAAGTGGAATTTTTAAATTTGAATCTCATTTTCCCCTCCAAAACTTCATTCTCCCAGAAGTACTTCCTGCTGGTGCAAAAGGTGCCAGAAAGGTGGTTTTCATGGTGTTTTTGGCCCTTTTGATCATCCAGAACTTGGTGAAATGCTTTGGCCATACTGGAGTATGCATAGCTTACCATGCAAAACCCAAAAATATAAATTTTTCCTCCAGCAAGTGTCCCAATCATAAGCGAGCGCGTCGACGCGCTACGCGTTGGGCTGAAAATTTTGTGTTAAGGCATAAAAAATCACAATTGACAAAATTTTCTCCAAATTTGCTGAAATTTGGACTGAGGGTACATCATCAATTATCATGCTCATTGAAAGAAGTTTCGGCCAAGATTATGCCTTTTCACGCCTCCTCAATGCCTTCTTCGTCTATGTTGCCCGAGGTGAATATGAAGAGTTTAGTGTCTTGGTCTCAATGCCAAAATATGCTAAGTAGGAAGGGAGTGTAATGTAGTGTAGGACAAAGAACAGCCCTTGCAATGATAACTAGGCTTTGTCAATGGAGAATGGGGAATAGTGAATATGGGATGGTGTTATAACAAAAATGATATACAATGTGACAATGGTATGGTAATGGCAATGATAACAATGATTTGAATAGGAGAGAGAGAGCTTGAGGCTATGGTAAACCATAAGCAATGACACCAATAATAATAGAGAGCATGAGCATATATGTCAATAACACAAGTCTGGAAACCCCCACAATATCACTAACATGTCTTTCGAAACCCTAAGGAGTGAATTTGGCAATGGATATAGGGTTTACATTTCACCATATCAAACACTTGTTTCCTTCACATTCGAAACTCCATATCATATCCATGAATCACTGAGCAGGCATAAATAACTTACTTGTAGACAAATGAAGTGGTTTGATAATAATTTGGGTGATGAACTGTTGTTTTTCAGCCTTGGGGCTCTATGCGCTGCGCGCACTTTTCTATGCGTAGCGCGCTACATAGTGCATTTTGCAGGAGGATTTTGGAGGCCTTCTCGGTGTCCAAATTGGGCGTGTGATAGCTCGTTGGAAAGATGTTGGAGTCTAATTTCCAAACCAAGTGGAATTTTGCAATTTTGAGTTCATTTACCCTGTCAGAAATCAAATCTCCCAACACTACTTCCTGCAAGTGCATCAATTCTCCTGAGGCAACGGTATTCTTAACATTTCTCCAAAACCATTATACCTGTGTAAAAAGTGAAGGAGGTTTTTCTTCCTTGGCATGTTTTGTACAAAAAACGCTCTCATTTTTCCAAAATTCATCTTTTATTGCTCTGAAACATCATTTGAGTGAAACCTATCCCGATGTGTGAAACAAGGAATTTTGTCGAAATGAAGCGAAATGAAGGGGATAAGAGGCTTCTAAATTCTTGGGGAAATTTTTGGAAGTAGGGAGGGATGTTAGGAAGCAGGGGAAAGTGGAATCTCAGAGATTGAGTGAGGGGAAGGGGTCCAAAAGGGCAAAACACAGGCCTAGCCTAGAAAATTGCCAAGTTGTAGCAAGAAACTAGGGTTTGTGCAAAAAAGAGGAATTTGGGGGATCTCGGTGATGGGAAGTGTTTAATAAGGTATATTAAGGATAGGGGAAGGTGTTTGAACATCAGGATACAAGTCTTTTCGATGATTTGACCATCCAAGAGAAATTACCTCCAAAACCCTAGGTGAGGGAAATGGACCTTACCAAGGCGCAACTGAAGCATGAAAAAGATGTAAAATGACCCAATGGAACCCGACATGATGATGAAAACCTTCTGAATGATGGTACACTCAGCTGAATGGTGACATGGACCGACATTTGGACAACTTTGAAAAGAGTGAAAGCAACCCCTAGACCTAATGCCTAGTGACCAAATTTTGCTTGAAGACTCTTTGAAATGACAAAATTTGACCTTGACACCTTAAAATCACTTTGTAAGAGCATGTTTGATCAACTGAAGGAAGGATGCAAGGAAGGAAAGCTATAAGTTGTACGTCGGGTTGTTACGCTTGGTGTGTTTATATTTACCAAATGCATCGAAAAAAAATATTTAAAAATATAGCTATAGGTCAGAGTGTTTGATAACACGAACATTCTTGAACGTTTTGTATCGATGCGAAAAGGTTATGTGTACGCATTGGTGCATAAGTGTGACGCACTAGGATGAAATTTTATATTTGTGAACTAAAAATGGTCTATCATACGTATGTGTGCACCATTTACGATGCATGTTTTTGATTGATAGCATACCAAAGCGGATGCATGATGTGTTTTGGGCCCCTTGATTTATTTATTTAATTGAAAGTCCCAACAATAGGAACAACCCTATGCTCAATCT